>BPLQ01012777.1:0-17651 GCA_021605075.1 Caerostris darwini
CTACGACCAGAAAATGAAGTAAAATAAATGGTCTAATACACAAGCATTTTAGGAGAATTGTACAAAAATTCTATTTCCTAATCATTTTTTTATTATTATTATTATTATTCATTTCAAGGACGATATTGTTTAAAGTTTGTATGCCAATGTTAAAAGCACTTTTATTCTGATAGAAAGAAGTAAATGTCATCGCAGTAGTGGCTTTCTTCCTAGAGACAAGGGGCCTGAATGGTCGAGTGGCTAGCGCTCTGGCGTTCGGTACCACAGGTTTCGGGTTCGAGTCCCGGCGGTGCCATGAATGTTTGTAGTGGTTCGGAATCCACTTTAAACTGTAGGTCCCGATCTGTATAGCCCTCGTGCGTAAAGATCTACGCAGCATTGTTATATATATAATTTATGCAATCAGTACTCTGAGAGGGACAAAGATAATTTCTGTGTTGTTCATTCTATGGACATAGATCATTTCTATGTTGTTCGTTCTATGAACATAGATCATTTCTATGTTGTTATTCACTGAATGAATGAAACTTATGCAGCAGATATTGGCGAACTAGGGAGTTGATGCAATTGGCATCCAGCTACTAATTTTCTTCTAATGCTTTCCAGCTACTAATTCTATGTAGTCAAAGTTTTGATGTAATCATTGTCATTGTTATGAGTTACTGTTTTGTATTCAATCTTTATAATATACTCCAATCGCATGCATCATCTGTGATACATGGGAGACAATGATGTAAAACCAGGTGCTTTTGCAATAAAAAAAAAAGTAAATGTGATAGAAGATACAGGAACGATTTAAAAACAGTTATTGTTATAAAAAAGAAAGGTCTTGGTCTTGGATGCCTTAAGACAAGCGCTGCACAGCCGTTACTCACTTTGCATTACCCAGGGGGCGCGTGTATCTTGTAGATAAGCTACGGACGTGGAGCAACAATGCCCCCGCAACGCTCTACGATCCTATGAGACCGGGACCTACGTTCAAAGTGGATTCCGAACCACTACAAACATCCATACCACCGCCGGGATTCGAACCCGAAACCTGTGGTACCGAGCCCCAAAGCGCTAGCCACTCGGCCATTCAGGCCCTATAGTCAGTAATGTAAGCTCTAGCAATGACAACTCCATTCCGTAGTGTTTTTTCCTCACCTTTTCTTCAATTTTACTTAATAACTTATTAAAACAAAATCCATGATTTTCTAGTTTTACTTTTTCATACGTTTATTGACTTTTGACGGGACATACCTTGATTACTTAAGTGCCTTTTAATAACCCACGATAATTCTATCAGTGCTCTCTATCCCAAGACAGGGAATTTAATTCCGTGAATTCAAGACTGACAGAGTAATTTAAGCTACTGGCCATTTAGCTGGCTGGCCATTAATAGCTTGAGAAAAACATGCTTAGAGAACACATTTTAAAGTGTGAAAAAAAAAAAAAAAAGACCGCGAAATTTATTTAACATTGGTGATTTACTATATATATATTTTTTTCTTTTTTGTTCCAATGCAGCCGGCAAACACAAAAGGCTCGTTCCCACCGAGGCGAGAGACGTGAAGATGCAAGAGGCAAGCGACCAAATTTTTTCGACCCCTTCACAGCGAAACGTCAGAAATAGCATTAAGCATAGTAAAAAAACCGCTTGGAGTTGAAAGTTGGGCTACTCCACGCGGCGAACTGCAAACCGGTTTCAGGCGACCGCGGTGAGGTTAAATTTTGGTCGCTTGCATCTTGTCGCCTTGGTGAGCACGAGCCTTTAGACAGCTTGGTCTTGGATGCCTGAAGGCAAGCGCTGCACAGACGTTTCTCACTTTGCATTACCCAGGGGTGCGTGTAGCTTGAAGATAAGCTACGGACGCGGAGTAACAATACCCCCGCAACGCTCTACGATCCTATTAAGACCGGGACCTACGGTTTAAAGTGGATTCCGAACCACTACAAACATCCATGGCCCGAGTCTCATTTCTTATTGCTGAAACATTATACAGAAAAAAAAAAATTTAAAGAACATTTGGGAATCAAATTATCTTAAATAAATAGATTTATTTCTACTAACTTTATTTATGTAAATAGTGTTCTGTATATATATTTAATGTTTGTAAATAAAAATTAAAGTGTTCCGATAAACCTGAAAGTAGCCCTCTTCTTCTATAGGTCTAGTACAGGCCATAATAAATAGCCGTTTCAAAAATCTAACACAAGAGCTAAAATCAAGATCAAATTTAGCTATTTTAAGTTCCAGTAAAGTTATTAAATTAGATTCTTTAAAACCTATAAAAATATTTATTAAATTTAAACCCGAAAGATTGTCTTCTGTTTCGTTTAATGTTGTTTACCATTTTATTCCCAGATTCTGATATACTTCCGTATTGTTGATCTACTATTCTATTTTGTTATTAGGATGCTTTCAAAATTTCAAAACCTAATAAAATAATCTTACTTCTTTGAAAATATTCACTGTCTTGTTCAACGATCGTTATAATTAATTTTAGTAATTAAGTCCTCAAACAAACTGTCGAACAGATTTTTTTTTCGAAGACCCGTAATAAACCTCTTCATTTCAAATTCATTTTGAAATAAATATATTCATATCCTATTTAATTCCTCCTCATCAAATTCAAAGAGACATACCTCATGTCAATGGGGACAAGTCTCCATTTCTAATATTGTTGAATTTCATCAGATAGTTGAAGACATAGCATCTGGTGACAAGTCTCAGTTTTTCATATTGTTTAATTTCATCAGATAGTTGAAGACTGTGAATCCGTGATGCAAAATAACAGAAAGAACAAATTAACAGAAGGAACAAATTAACAGAAATTTTGTTTCATTAGTTAACGGAAATCCACTTGTATATCTACAAAGTGCGCAAAAAAAGGGCACGCCAAAGCGAGCGATAAACCACCGCGATGTTTTATCCCTATTCTTTTCAATTTATAGAAGTAACAGGCACTTTAGATACTTGTTACTTACTCACACACTAAGAAGTAGAGAATAGGAGAGGTCAAGGTCACAGTTTTCCCCGCGCGGACCGAAGAACCGAGAGCGAAAGAAGAACCGCGAAGGGAAAATGACGTCACCAGGCGACCGGGAAGATTGTGGAATGACAAAAAACCATTTACAAATATTGTGGAAAAAATTTTCAAATTCAAAGAGACATACCTCACGTCAATGGTGACAAGTCTCAATTTTTCATATTGTTTAATTTCATCAGATAGTTGAAGGCATCGCGCTGATATTATCGAAGTCTTTTAAATCAGATAAGTGCCGTATTCTTACTCAATGGATATGGATGATTTATTGGCATGACATATTATTGACACTATATACAAACGATTAAATACGCATTAGGGAAGAACGTTCAAGAGCTTATCAGCAACAAGAACAAATATGCAAGCTCTACACCCTCGCTTTTTTCTTTTTTTAAGAGAAATACAACTTTAAGTAGAAATTCCCGAGGGAGTGTTCTCAAAAATCATTTTTCTGCGGAAACTTACAAAATTATTTTGTGTACATAACAAAGAGTCCACATTATTAGCATGAAAAGCCATAAATATCGATTGCATCTTACAAAATTAATTTCAAAAGGAATAGATTATTTCTAAAATACTTTTAAAGCATATAAACACAAACATTTGTTTTAATTTATTTCATTTTATTAATCGAAGATGTTTAGATACATAATCCTGTTTAAAAAAATAACAAATATAATAGCAAGTACAAAACTATTCTAAAATTTATATTTTAGTATAAAAATATTTATCAAGTGAAGTTATTCTTAAAACACATTTACATCAAAGGATATTTAAAACTTTCAACACAATTTTATGTGAAAATAAGCATTTAATTTATAAAATATGCAAAAACATTTCATATATATGCATTAATTAAAAATGTAACTATACAAGTAAAATATTTACATAACAAAATGGCACGTTACTTTTATTCAGACAATTTAGAATAATTGCCATTTAAAATACCCTTAAAATATCAATTTAAAATTATCAGATTAAATTAAGCATTTATTAAATTTATACGAGTAACTTTGATTAATTAATTATTAACATTAAAAAATTATTATTAATATTATCAGATTAAATTAAAAAATTATAAGAATATTCAGTAGTATAGTAGAGTACTTCGTTTTTAAGATGATCAAAATTAAACAAAAACATAAACAGGATATTTTAAACATAAACAGGAGCAGAAATACTTCTGTAAAAAGAGTCATTTACATAACATTGCAAGAATTTACTACAGATTTCTTCTTCAGTTTGCCCCTGAAAATTGTAAGAAAATTCCGGAAAATTATCATTTTTAATCAATATTTGAAATTACTTAGTTAGAAAATATTTTATGGCAATTAAACACGTCTCATTTAACTACTTGTCTCATTTAAAATTATTTTTCTAATCCCTCTCGAATTATTTTTAATCTGTAACTAATTTGAAACATTAGATATTTAAAACATTTTTCTCCACAATAAGAACACTTCTTACGAGCTCTTCTTGCTATTTCGTTTGAACAAATACCAAGTCTATAAATCAGGACCTCTATTTCTTTACTTTCACCTTTGACATCTGTTTCCAGAAGATAAAACGATAACAATGAATATTTGAGTTTGTTTGTGGAAACATGCTTTTTTTCATCAGGATCATAATATTTATAAAAAAATGGTAGATCAATATCAAAATCCCTGAAATCCTCTTCATCAAAGTGTTTTACAATGTTAAGTACATAACTAAAAGTGGGAATTAAAATACTTTTATTCTCTGTTTTAGCATGACGGTAGATAAAATGTCTCATATCTTCATGCTTAATTTGATCAAAATACTTCCGCATTCCGATAAGACCGCCATTCGCCTTAAAAAAGTTCTCATATCGTTCCTTAAAAACCACCATGAGGCACTTGGCCACTACCTGAATAAGTAAAAGGCATCGAGGTTGACTTTTAAGAAGGTTACACATAAAAAGACACACCAGTAAGAAATTAAAAAAAAGAAGGGGATCGACAGAAATGGAAACTTCTTTCTATCAGAAATTTCGCGAAATCTTTTTTTGAATGAAGAACTTCGTCTTCTTTCAATTCTTCAAAATAGCAGTTAAAAATTTTCCCGTAAATGTCATCCATTTTCATTAATGTTTTCCCTACTCGTATTAAGGTCAGGCATTCTTCGTAATCCAGCCATTCTAAGATAGCTTTATAAGCTTCATCTTCACCGCGATAATAAACAAATAAAGCGTACGCAAAGTGCTTCACAGATGCATAGTATTCTCGTTTAGTCTCCATTTTTAAAGATTTTTTCTATACTAAATATTTAATTTTACTAATGCTTACAGTTAAATGAAGTCGAATGATACGCTTAACAATTTACAAAACGAAAAAAGTGATCAACAACATCATAATTGCGATTCACATTTCGAATTTCAAACTCCAACAAAATTATCCAACAGAAAAATGGTGTTTTCAGTTCCAATCCGAGAAATATCCGAATTGAGTTGTTTGAGGACTGATGCAGACGATTATCACTAGTACTCAACAAACTATATATTTGTGCGAAAATGACATTGATCATACTCATTTTTTTTTCAAAAATAAATTCTTTTATATATTTTGAAATTTTTTTTTAAATTTTATAAAATAGACCAACACCCATATATTTCCCACCCACAAGGAGATTATAATGTACTTTCTTGTAAAACTTTTTTTTCTCCAATGCAGCTGGCAAACAGACATGGACGTCTTAGATGCCTTAGGGCAAGCGCTGCACAGACGTTACTCACTTAGCGCTATCCAGGGGGCGCGTGTAACTTGAAGATAAGCCACGGACGTGGAGTAACAATGCCCCCCGCAAGGCTCTACGATCTTATTAGACCGGGACCTATGGTTAAAAGTGGATTCCGAACCACTACAAACATCCATTGCACCGCCGGTACTCGAACCCGAAACCTGTGGTATCGAGCGCCAGAGCGCTAGCCACTCGGTCATTCAGGCCCCTCATTAATTAATATAAAATAGAGTAAAATATTTAGTTTTAGGTTCCCTACAAGAATTCGGTTTCAGCATCAGTGAGAATAAATATCGAAATTAGATGGCAAGTCAAGTCATGTTCCCTATATTTCAATTTTACAATTTTAATTTTGATAATTAATTTGCAACCTTATTTTCCACATAAAAAGAAATATGTATGTATATATATATCTATGTTAATAAAAAGCAAGTTAAAGACAGACAAATCGACATGTCAAAAACTCGGTTTGGCCTTTGGTCAACTTATTCGTGGGGGAAAATAATTTTTTTAACATTGTCTAATGAGAGGATGCATGGCTTCATTTTCAATATTAAAAATATTTCACTAGAGAACGAAACATAAGTTACTTGACGACGACTCGGAGACAGCGCTTTACTGGCGTGCGAGAGAACTCTTAAAGCAAATGACTTCGGTCCTCTTTGCATTTTTTGGACGTTTATTCTTTTGTATTTTTTTTTCCTTGTTATTATTATTTTTATTCTTCTTGTACTTGCCTTGCCATTGAAAAAAAAACATTGTAAAACATTGGAAAAAAATGCAGTCCGCTAAGAAAGGGAACTGCCCTCGGGCGCTGTCGCAGGAATTCTCACTTTTTATTTTGTAAGCTAGTATTCACGAGCAAGAAATCGCGGAAGTCCATAGCATCGGGATTACCCGTGTGTAACTATTTCTGTTACTATTACTACCAGATGCGATATATTTTTCATAAAAATGAATGCATTAAAAATCTGGATAAAAAAATGTTCGCACGAACTTAAAAGTGGCCCTATTTTTTAAGCCGTTATTGGTCTAGAATAAGCCGAGACATTACATAATAAATGGCTGTTTGAAAAAAATGTCAAATATCAAACCAAGAGCTAGGGTCCCTATAAATGTGGGCCCTTTTAAATTCCAGTAATATTGTTACATTATATTCTTTAAATTCTATAAAAATAAAATTTATTGATTTTACACCGGGAAGGTTATCTTGTGTTTTGTTTAATGTTGTTTAATATTTTATTCCCAATTCCCGATATTCATTCGTATTATTGATATACGATTCTATTTTGTTAATAGGATGCTTTCAAAATTTCAAAACCAAATTACTTAAAATTTTGCGTTTTTCCTTTATTTGTATTTATTAATATAATCGTATTTCTTTGTGAAAGATTCACCATCTTGTTCGACGATCGTATAATTGAGTCTTCAAACAAATTTCCAAACAGAGGATTTTATTTTTCAACATCCATAATTATTCTTAGTCTTACTGAAACTCATTTTGAAATAAGAAATTTCAAATTCTATTTAATTCCTCTTCATCAAATTACCTCATGTCAATGGTCATCACAATTATTTAAATTCTTTAATTTCATTAGAAAGTTGCAGACATCGCATCTGGGTCCCATGCTGATATTAACGAAGTCTTTTAAATCGAGTAAGTATCATACTCTTTTTCGATTGATATGGATGATTTATTGACATGATTTTGAAACACAAAAGACATTATATACAAAAAATTAGAGATGGATTTGTTTTGTTCGCTCTACGGTCATTTTATGCACACTGTAAGCTTATTAGACCAGGACCTACAATTTAACGAGGATTCCAAACCCCTCACAAACATCCATGCCACCGCCAGGATTCGAAACCGTAGCATGTGGTACCAAGGCCAGAGCGCCAGCCAATTGGTCATCAGACAGCTACGCATTATGGAAGAATAACACTATAATAACTTTCCACTTAAAGTCCCTTGAGGATGACCTCAAAAACAGTTTTTTCTGGGGGCGGGGGGCACTAACGAAAATTATATTTATTTTAAAAGTTTGCGTTTTTATGCACTTAACAAGGAGTCCACATAATTAGCATGAAAAGCCGTACTTGTCAATTGTACAATTCTTACAAAAATAATTTCTAATCAATTGAGTACAGTTAAAATATTTTTAAAGCATATAAACAAAAGACTTGTTTTAATTTATTTCATTTTATTGATCGAAAATGTTTAGATACACAATCCTGTTTAAAAAAATAACAGAAATATAATCGCAAGTACAGAACTATTCTAAAATTTATATTTTAGTATAAAAATATTTACCAGTCAAATTATTCTTAAAACAATTTCCATCAAAGGATATTTAAAGCTTACAATATAATTTTGTGTGAAAATAAGCATTTAATTTATAAAATATGCAAAAACATTGCATATATATGCACTAATTAAAACAAGTTCAAACTTACAAGTAAAATATCTGCATAACAAAATGGTTAACGTTATTTTTATTCAGACAATTTAGAATAATTGCCATTTAAAATACCCTTAAAATACCGATTTAAAATTATAAGATTAATTTAATTATTTAGTAAAATTATACGAGTAACTTAGATTAATTAATTATTGAAATTTAAAAAAAAATATTAATATTATCAGATTAAATTAAAACATTATCAGAATATTCAGTAGCAAAGTAAAGTTCTTCGTTTTTCAGATGATCAAAATTAAACATAAATTTCTGTCTTAAACATGAAAATGAACAAAAATACTCTTGTAAAAAGAGTCATTTACGTAACATTGCAAATATTAGAAGTAGAAGAAGTTTACAAGTAGAATTACATAACATTGCAAGTATTTACTACAGATTTCCTGTTGAGTTTGCCTCATTTAAAATTATTTTTCTAATTCCTCTCGAATTATTTTTAATGTGAAACTAGCTTGAAACAGTAGATATTTAAAACATTTTTCTCCACAATAAGAACACCTCTTGCGAGCTCTATTTGATCTTTCAGCTGAACAAATACCAAGTCTATAAATTAGGTGCCTTATTTTTCTATTTTCCCCTTCAACATCTATTTCCAGCGGTAAAGACCATAACTTGAGTTTGTCTGTAGTACTATGCTTTTTTCCATCAGGATAAAAATATTTATACAAAAGATATAGGTCAATGTCAAAATCCCTGAAATCAAGTTTATCGAACTGTTTTACAATGTTTAATACGTCATTAAAGGTGGGAATTAAAATACCTCCGTTCTCTGAATTAGCATGACGGCCGATAAAACTTCTCAAATCTTCATTCTTAATATCATCAAAATATTTCCGCATTCCGACAAGACCGCCGTTCGCCTTAAAAAAGTCCGCATATCTTTCCTTGAAAACCATCATGAGGCACTTGGTCACTACTCGAAGAAGTGAAAGGCATTGAGGTTGACTCAGAAGAAGGTGGCACATAAAAAGACACACCACTAAGAAGTTATAAAAAGACGGCGATCGACAGAAATGGAAGCTTTTTAATAACAGGGATTTCGCGAAATCTTTTTTTGAATGAAGAACTTCGTCTTCTTTCAATTCTTCAAAATACCAGTTAAAAACTTTCCCGTAAATGTCATCCATTTTCATCAATGTCTTCCCTACCCGTACTAAGGTTAGGCGTTCTTTCCAATCCAGGTAATACAAGATAAATTTATAAGCTTCGTCGTCACCGCAATAAGAAACAAATAAAGCATATGCAAAGTGTTCCACAGATGTTAAGGATTCCAGTTCAGCCTCCATTTTTAAGATTTATATAATTAATTTTACTAATGTTAACAGTTAAATGAAGCTGGTTCATAAACTTAAACAATTTAGAAAACGAAAAAAGTGATCTACAGCATCATAATTGCAAATCACATTTCGAATTTGAAACGCCAACAATATTATCTAAGTGAGAAATAGTTTTTTTTTTCAGTTCCAATCCGAGAAATATTCGAATTGAGTTGTTTGTCTACTGGACTGATACAGGCGATTTTCATTGGTTGATTTATTCCTTTTGGAGCTATTTAGCCCCTAGGTGCTTCATCTCCGATAGGACAGGGTAAATACAGTTGAAACTATGAAAATTGCCCAGAATATATTTATAAATATAATAAAAAAAAATTTATATTTCTATCATAAACAACTAAAAATAAAAATAGAAAAACTAAAATTTTGCGCGGACGTTTTAAGTCGTTATTGGGAATTTAAGAATCAATCTCCTGAATTGCAGTATTTTCATGATTAACAAGCGTGTCAAAAAATTTAACAGAGATGTATTCAAGAAAATCTTTTAAGGTAGGAATGTTAATAGCTTTATAGATTTCAGAATTGCGCACAAACCATTTAGCAGAGGTAATTTGGCGGATAGTTATATTTTGTAGCGTTTCAAGTGTTTTTAAATTAGATTTAGCTGCATAGGACCAGATCGGGCAAGCGTATGTGAGAATTGGGCGAAGCATAGCCGTTTAAAGAAGAATTTTGTTATCTCTGGTCATGGTGGAATTTCTATTTATAAGTGGATAGAGTTTTCTGAAGGCAATAGGAAGTGTTCGCGTGCAGAAAATGTTGTTTCCAAGTTAAATGCTGATCCAGTATAACTACTAAATATTTAGTTTGGCTATTCCAAGGGATAATAGTATTATTGATCTTAATCACGGGTTTTTTACGTTTATTTCCAATAGAGAATAAAACAGCTTCAGTCTTAGCTACGTTGAAAGAAATTTTTCATTTAATGAACCAGTTATTGAGAATTTTAAGGTGATTAGTGAGGGTGTTAGTTAAGAATTTAGTGTTTTTATTTTTGTAAATGATTGCAGTATCATCCGCATAGATAGCGGTTAAGAGTTTAGAATTAGTTGGGATATCAGCAATAGAAACAAGTAAAGTCAGTAGCAAAAAAAGTAGTAAGTAGAAAGTAGCAAAGTAATAGAAACATTAAACAGAGAAAAGAAGAGAGGAAAGTTTACTACATTGTGGAGTACCAGCCATAATATTTTTGACAGAAGAGAGAGTTTTGTTTACTTGAACAGAAAAAGTTCTATGAGAAAGATATGAGCGAATAATGAAGTGAGGAGGAAAGTTGAGAATAATATGTTTATATAACAATCCGTCAATCCAGACTCCATCGAATGCTTTCTGAATATTAAGAAACACCCCACCCGTGCAATATTTGTTTTGAAAACCCTCAGTAATAAATTCGATAGTTCTCAGTAGTTGATGTGTGGTAGAAAGGTTTTTTCTGAAGCCAAATTGTTCTGGATTTAAAACATTATTTTCAGTAGCAAAAGGATTGAGATTTTTAAAAATGATTGCTTCAGCAATTTTACTGATGGATGAAAGCAAGGAAATGGGTCTATAGTTATTTGGGTTAGTGGGATCTTTTCCAGGTTTGAGAATAGGAATTACAGCAGCAGTTTTCTAAGCAGTGGGAAAATAATTTAGTTCAAGTATCTTATTAATTAGGTAGGTTAGATTGATAATGGTGATAGGAGGAAAATACTTAATCATTTTATTAGTTATAGTATCTAAGCCTGGAGCTTTCTTAATGTTAAGTTTATTATTTAAAGAAACAATATCTGAGGGGTTAATAATAGAATGAGTATTATTTTGATTTAAGTAATTGAAATTATTAAGAGCGCCTTTAACAATATTATCCACTTCATTATTATTAGAATTAAGCTGGAAATGAGTCTCCATGATATTTCCAATAAGTTCAGCCTTATCTTTGTCGGAAGGGGCCTGAATGGCCGAGTGGCTAGCGCTCTGGCGCTCGGTACCACAGGTTTCGGGTTCGAGTCCCGGCGGTGCCATGGATGCTTGTAGTGGTTCGGAATCCACTTTAAACCGTAGGTCCCGGTCCTAATAGAATCGTAGAGCGTTGCGGGGGCATTGTTACTCAGCGTCCGTATCTTCAAGTTACACGCGCCCCCTGGGTAATGCAAAGTGAGTAACGTCTGTGCAGCGCTTGCCTTAAGGCATCCAAGACCAAGCTGTCTAAATGTTTGCCAGCTGCATTAGAACAAACAAAAAATCTTTGTCAGAAGAAGCAGTAGAAACTGGTCCATTTAAATGTGTAACATTAGGTCTATTATTTTTAAGAATTTTTGCAAATCCCCAAAGTGAACCATCTTCCGGTTGTAGTTCCAGTAATTTGTCTTCCCAAACTTTATTAGAATAATTTTGAAAAGCTTTTCTAATATTTTTATTTAGTCTATTTAGAGACAGGGGTTAAGCAGGGTTAAGGGAAGCTTGCCATTTCTTTTTAGCTTGGTTTCTAATCTTGATTAAACTTTTGGTGTTAAGGTCAATCCATTGTTTGTTAGTTTCAGGAAAAATTTTACGATTTCCATTAGTACTCAACTAACAATATATTTGTGAGAAGACATTTATCATACCCATATCATTTGAAAAATAAATTCTTTTTATTTATTTTTTTAAAAAAATTCAATTTTATCAAATAGACCAATACCTGTATCTTTTCCACCCACAAACAGATAATAATGTACCTTCCTTAAAACTATTAACTAAAATTTTTGATTCATTAATTATTATAAAACAGAGTAAAATAATTAGTTTTAGGTTCCCTACAAGAATGCGGTTTCAGCATTAGCGAGAGTAAATATCGAAATTAGATGGTTAGCAAGTTAAGTTATATTGCCTATATTTCAATCTTACAATCGTAATTTTGTACAATTAATTTGTAACCCTATTTTACACATAAAAAGACATATATATATATATATATAAAACGAAAAACAAGTTTAAAAGGTGACAAATCCTCATATCAAAAACACGATTTGGCTTTTGGTCGACTTACTGGTGGTGGAAAATCATTTTTTTTTAACATTGTCTAATGAGAGGAAGCATGACTTCATTTTCAAAATTGAAAATATTTTAGCGATGAAGCGATAGTATATAGCATATAGTAGCGATGAAATTGATGAAAGCAATTTTTTTACACATCTGGCTTGAAAGTCTAAATACCATGTTTGTGGAAAATGAAACTTCATAATATTTTACACGGCCATAAAGAGAGGTCATTAGTATCTCGACTAAGACTGGACATGAAAATTGGCCTTGTCCAATCTTGTGTTCTTTGATATCTCTCAATCTTTCATGTTTTATAGAAGCTTCGAGTCTTTTAACTCAATTTTTAATTTTCCAATCTGTTAAATAGATGAAAGTTGGCATCATTCAATCATGTGTTCTTTGCATATCTCCCAATCTTTCCGTGTTTTATAGAGACTTCGAGTCTTTTGACTCAATTTATCTTTTTAACAGAGTGGAAAATTAAAATTTCTTCTTTTATTTTCAGCCACAGGAGTAACAAAAGAGTCAGTTGTAAAATTTATCTTAAATATAAGTCATTTTCACTTTAATTAATGTTAATTCAGTTTTATAAATTAAAAGAGTTCTGTTTGTTTTATCAAGAAATGTTAACTATATTTGATGTTTCAAGATGTACAAATTAAATACCATGCAGGGAATTGCTGCATTATTACATAAATGGGTTTCTATTTCAGTGTTACCTCTATTTAGATTGAAAGCAATTAAGGGAAAATTGAGCGAGTATATATTTCGGTAGACGATTATTGCAATGGGAGGGGTTTTCAAAATTATAAGAGTAAATGATTATATAGTCCATCCTATAACTTATAATCTTAGACGTGTCACAATATGATTGCTGTTCTGAAGTTGCTACTCAATACCTTTTGGTTTCCTTTTTTTATTTTTATTTAATTTTTACTTATTTTTCCAATTTGATTTAATGCGATATTTTCGTATACATGTTGAACAAATTAATCTGTCTGTTTTGTACTGATCCTTATTTCATCAAATCTTCGCCATGTTTCAAGATGTGAATTTTAGGTCCTGAGGGACCAAGGTACTCTGATAAATTCCAGAATCAATAGTCCTTTTAAAGATTTTAAAGAAATTAATGTCTTTGCAGTCACAACGTTTCTAAAGTATATGTGTTAATATTGACACATTTCAAATATATTCGGGATATGGTTGGTCGGAGATTTATGGCGCAAGTGTCAGATTTTGCCCTGCTTCACCAAACAATGGTGCGTTCAATATATGGAGCATATATTTTAATGTTTTTTTTTTTTATAAATGTTGCTATATACTTTACAAATTGTAATTTGTAAGTTATATAATATAAAGTTACGCATTCTCGTTTTTCCCAACAAGAAAACTGAAAAAAAAAAAAAAAATGGTTGAAATTTTTCACTATAATTTTTGTTTCTAGGCAGCTCAAAACTAGTGAAGTATGCTATTATTACAATACATATACGTTATGGTACAATATTAAAATTTTTCAGTTGTTATTTCTTTTGCTACTTACTTATGAATATGATGAAATTTTATTGATAGTAATAAAATCAAAAGGAGATATCGAATAACGTTAACTATCGCGGTGATTTTATAAGTGATTTATTTATGATTTTGTTGTTGTTTATCATGATTTTCTGTTGAAAAATATCAGCTAGAATCTTTAATAAAATTACTTCTGAAGTTAATTGTAGTTTAGAATTTTATTAAATTTCATTCAATTGAAAATTAAAAACTATTTAAAAAATAAAAGGAATTAAAATTTATGATTACTTAAATTAATAGAATGTTAAACTTAATAAATTTAAATGATTAAGTTTTTTCGTGCCCTATAAATATTTGAGCTGTTCCTCTGAGCTGCTCAATAAGCATGTCCTCTAAGCTGCTCAATTAGACGGCCCTCTAAGCTGATCAATAAGCATGTCCTCTAAGCTGCTCAATAAGACGGCCCTCTAAGCTGCTCAATAAGCATGTCCTCTAAGCTGCACTCAATAAGACGGCCCCTCTAAGCTGCTCAATAAGCATGTCCTCTAAGCTGCACAATAAGCCTGCCCTCTGAGCTGCTCAATAAGCATGTCCTCTAAGCTGCTCAATAAGACGGCCCTCTAAGCTGATCAATAAGCATGTCCTCTAAGCTGCTCAATAAGACGGCCCTCTAAGCTGATCAATAAGCATGTCCTCTAAGCTGCTCAATAAGACGGCCCTCTAAGCTCTAACAAAAAAACCAACAAAAAAGGGGGAAGACGTGTTTTTTTTTTTTTTTTTCTTTTCTTTTTGCCATCAAACATGATTGAAAATGCTATGAGCTGGAAAAGAATTTGTTAATTCGGTTTCTTGCTGCATTTAAAAATACGACTGGCCACGATGGCCAGACGATGTCACGATTGGCCATGTCACGTGGTACAAACACCGCGCAATGCATTACTGGGTAACCCGCTGATTTTGAACTAACCCAGGCTTCTGGGTTAGTTCATACATACAACATACATACAAACAAACATGCAGGTGAAACTAATAAAAGCGTATTAAAAATGTATTTTTTCCTAGCTTCGGTTGGGGTTTTTCCAATATTGTATACCAACTGACTGATGCGCCATCTGTTGGCGAGCCAATCAACTATAACTATCTTAATTCTTTTGTTTTATTTCATTTTATCTTAAAATTTTAATTTTAACTTTAACCTTTTATCTTTTTTTTTAGGCATCGACAACGGACTCTTATTTGTACCGATAGCTTAGCTTTTTCGATCTCTTGCTTAATTGTTCTCAAGCAGGAGATGTTTTTCCTAAATTTAAATTATTTTATTTTATTTATTACTACTCATTAATTTAAGCAACTTCATTTAATGCAAATTTTTTAACTAATTTAAGATGTGGAGGTTCTTAAAACCACCTTGGAACTCCGTCGCCCCCAGTTATCAATTTTTGCTGTAAATTTGTGATGTTCCGTTGTGACACTCGTTGAAATGTCATATCAGCTGCTTTTCCAAGATTATTCCTCACTTTTATCTAAAATATACGATAAAATTAATGCTTTACAATGTCTTACAACAATATTGTGGAACACGCAGTTCTTTTAGTTTCATTGTTAAAAAAAATTACTTGTTCATTAATTTACCTTAGATTGTTACTCATAAATATACGGATATTGTTTTGGCGAGAGCGGGTCAGCGATGTCCTGGATCACTTTCAATGTTTCTTATTGGTTCCTTATTATTATTTTTTTTTTAAATTCCTTTCACAAGCTATTCTTATTAGTCTATTTAGATTTTTTTTCACAAAGTATTCTTATCTTTTTTTTTTTTTTTTTTTTTTTTTTTCTCAAGTTATTCTTATTGATTTATTTAAATTCCTTGCACGTGTTTTTATAAAATCGTTTAGAATTCGATAGTTTTTTTATTTAATATATTTTCTTTTTTCAGTTTTGAACAATAACGGATGGACATAATTGCTTGCCTGAATATGATTTATTGATTTTTCTCTGTTTGTTTAATATTGCTGTAATGTATTTTATTTTTACATTAAATCCTAAATCAGGTAATTATCTGTAATTTATGTTGTGGGTAATCTGTATACCTTTCCAGACGATTACAATTTTCTTTCTTTTTTTTCTTCTGATTTATAGAAAAAATGTTACCTTTTTTTTCATTTTTATTTATATTGATGCACTTTGAAAAAAAAAACATATTACAAAATGTAGAAATTCTTAATAGTATGAGGATTACTAATTAACTTCCTTACATAAAAATATGGTACTGCATAAATGCAAAATTTTTTTAATGACTTCAATAAATGTTTTTACATGGAAATAATACTATTTTTATTGTAATAGGTTGACAAAATATGAAAAAAATATTTTTGCAAAACAGCGTGTAATATTGATTTATTATAACCATGATTGCAAGTAGCAATTTAAAAAATTAACTTGGAAAAACGGGTCGATTCACTGCTTTCAGATTTATTTGGCAACGTTCTTAAATTTTGGGATCTTGTGTGGTGTCGACACATTATATATATATTAATTACATTAATGTTTTCATATTTTATTATTGTGTGTATTATAATATTTATATTATTTTTGGCACTGGAAAAGTAATCCTTCGTATAATTCTGTGCGTGACCTAATGGAATTGAACGATCCTTTTGAAATTCCAACATCAGCAGCAAGGTCTCTAATTGTCAATCGACGGTTTGCGAGCACCCATTCTTCAATTTTTTGACGTGAGCTTCATCGGTTGAGATTGATGGTCGACTAGAGGGCTCTTTGTCTTCAACACGCCCTCTGCTTTCTTTGAACTTCTAAATATTTCTTTCCGATAGAGGAATGCTCACCGAATGCCTTCTGCAACATTCTATACGTCTCCGCAAACAAAATTTAATGCAAATTCTTGCTCAAATAACTCAGACATTTCAAAAATTGCCGGAATCAGTTTTAAGGCTCGTTCCCACCGAGGCGAGAGACGTGAAGATGCAAGAGGCAAGCGACCAAATTTTTTCGACCCCTTCACAGCGAAACGTCAGAAATAGCATTACGCATAGTGAAAAACCGCTTGAAGTTGAAATACTCCACGCGGCGAACTGCAAACCGGTTTCAGGCGACCGCGGTGAGGTCAAATTTTGGTCGCTTGCATCTTGTCGCCTTGGTGAGCACGAGCCTTTAGCGTCTCGCAAAGCCAAGCGTAACTGAAACACTAATGAATATTTTGAAGTCAAACTACCCAGTAATCGAGGACAGTACCAGCAACCCAAAAAAAAAAAAAATTGAAATTCCATGAGTCCCGGAAATTTTAAATTGAAAATGGGTCTTTTTTTTTTTGGTCGCAGTAGTATATCAGACTATGTAATCTTGAAAAAGAATGAAAAGACCGCTATTCAGCTGCTAGTCTTTTCAGCGCTAATCTTTGTGATGCCAATTACCCACTTCCCCTGTTCATTTCCGCTCTGAGGCTGAAAATGTGTGTCACAGTGGTGACTGCCTCAGAAAAGTAGTCAAAGTCAGGACTGCTCTAAAGTGGAAATTTATAG
>BPLQ01012778.1:0-16926 GCA_021605075.1 Caerostris darwini
CTTGCTAAGCCTTGACATGGTGACGAGTCATATTTCCTATTAGAGTCCTATTTGATTATTAAAAATTCATTAAAATCTATTTTTCATCTTAAATTTTTTTTTCCTGCATTAAATATAATGCTTGTCTTTTATTTAAAAACAAAGTATATATCTCTGCAATTAAAGTTAGACTGTACACAATTAAAATTGCGTCAATACATCTTTAATTTAAACATACAATAAAATATTGGCTCAAATAAAATTGATTAATCTGCACAAAAAATTGAATTTTTAAAAATTATTACTATATTTACTATATTCATTCTGTTAAGCATGAAATTTTCCTCTGCAAGAGATTCTTCAACGAGTTTGGCGTGTCCTCACGAGATGCAGATGAGTCTTCGGATGAACGCATGCTTTTTACGGGTTTGCCAGTTTTCCCTGTGGTACAAGAACTCATATGTGCCTGCAAATTGTGTTTGAATTTGAAATCTTTTTCACACTTGTACCAAACGAAATTCTTTTCCTCAGAACGAGTTTTCTTATGTATGTATAGCTGTGACTTTTTAAGGAACGTCCAACCGCATTCTTTACAAATATGATTCATTTATCCTCTATGAATATTTTTATGATCGTTCACATATCTCTCTCCGGTGAATTTGAAGGTTTTTCCACATTCTTCACTTCATTTTGATGAATCTTCTTATGTCTTTTCAAATGGTGCTTTAGACTGAATTTTTGGTCACAGGTGTCACAGGCAAAGGGTTTCTCTCCTGTGTGAGTTTTCTCATGTCTTTTCAATGCGTCCTTTCGATTGAACGTTTGACCACATATGTCACAAACAAAGGGTTTATCCGTTGTATGAATCACCTCGTGCCTCTTCAAATTATATCTAGACGGCAACACCCTCTTACAATATTCACAAGGGTGTGTCCTTTTTAGATGCTGCTTGAAGAAATGCTCTCTTAAATCTCTTCGAAGATCAAATTTTTTCCCCACATTTCATGCACTTGAATGCTTCTTCAGATGATGTGTTATCAGAAGAAGACATATCGAAGACTTTGCTACACGAATTAATCTAAAAAACGAAAATTGTAAAGCGTGTATGTCAAATGCAGCTGTCACTCTTACCTTTTCGATACTTCTTTAATATATATGTAGGCAACATACTTAGTTCGACAGTTTGTGTTGCCAATATTTTTTTCTTTTACATTAGTTCTTTTTGATGTAATTTTTTTCTTAACGGACTACGCACTATATCAGGAAGTTAATCATAGATTGCAAACTAAAATATTCAAATAATTTACAGAACTTATAAACGGAATTTTGGTTTGATTTTAATCTAATTCGGTATACAAATTTGTAAATAGGCAAACATCATAAAAAAGTAGATAGCATTAAATAAGCATTAATGAACCTGGCATTATGAAGTTTAAAATTCTATCAATATTTGTTAAATAATTATGCACAATTATTTTTATGTCTTTTTAGCATCTTTTTATATCTGTAAGCAGAGATCAAGTTAATGGGAATTCCATGTTGAGCCTAAATAGATTATTTTGGGCAAAATGTGGTAATTAAGTTAAAGTATTAACTATCAAATACAGTGCTATGCACCGTTGGTCTCGAAGATGCACCTAAATCTGTTATATTGGAATTTGACGACAGTATTTCATTTTTTTTTCTTTCTATTGCAGCTGGTAAACAATTAGACAATTGTCTTTGATGCCTTAAGGGAACCGCTGCAATGACGTTACTTACTTAGTACTAACCATCGTGGAGGAGGATCGTGTAGCTTGAAGATAAGCTACGGACACCGAGTAACAATACCTCCGCAACGCTCTACGATCATGCTAGACCGGTACCTACGGTTTAAAGTGGATTCAAAATCACTACAAACATCCATGGTACCACCGGGAATGGAACCCGAAACCTGTGGTACCGAGCGCCACTGCGCTAGCCACTTGGCCATTCAGGCCCCCTATTGTAGCCCGAGGAATCTTAATTTTTTAATTTTTTATTTAGCAAGTGAGCTTCAAATCTATATGAGTATCAATAGCAAAACTTATATAAGCCGGGTTCACCGTTGATATAACCGTTTTTAAATTTGTTCTCTTCGTAATTGATGCCAAAGTTAAAATTTCATATTTCAACAGCACAAATTCTGTTTTCTTTTTGACAGAATCTCGAAACCTAAGATGCATGCGGAAGATAAATTTATACATATTTGGAGCATTTTACATGGGAATCTGATATCATAAAAGATATTTTTCGAAAAAAAACAAATTAAAATTATTTAAGTTTAATGAATGTTGCGAACGACTGAAATACCAGCATTTAACAATGTAATGGAGATTAAACACGAATCGCAGTAAAAAATTCAGGTTTTTTCTTTTAGTGATTATGTAATTTTTAAAGGTTGTATATATATATATACTGTTAAAACTAAAAGCCTTAAAACTAAAATCATAATTGGGACATTTACGGAAAGACATACTTATTTTTATTTGTTTTGTTTCGTGGACCCAGTTTGATAACAACAATAAAAAAATATCTATACTCGTGTTCGAGACAACTGAGTGGTTCAATTCCTTACGAATTACATCCAGTATGTTAGCAATCTGCTGCTCCTTACACGGGAAGAAATTTAGATGCAAAAAATAATATCGAAAAATGAACTCATATTAACATGTTTATTAATTAAAATGCATGATTCATTATAAATAACTTTCTGGTTGGTTATGAAAAATCCGTTACAGACAATTTTTTTGAAGATTAGACTAAAATATTCATTAAATTAAATAATTTTATTTTTAAAAGAAGTATTAGTTATTCTTCGAAATCGTTAGAGTTCGATGAGAACGTTATTAAATAATATAGTTATTGGATTATATTATTTGAAGTGAACATTTAGTAAGACAACTTTGATTTACGTTATAAAATGCAGAAAAAAATTGAACCAATTATAAAAAAAAAACAATCAAATTTTCTTAAAAGCAATTTCCATTGAGAACTTGAGAAAAAAATTAGGTGTTGTGTTTTAAATAATTGAAATGCAGCAATATAAGAAAATATTCACAATATTTGGAGTTTTTATTAATAAGATTGATCGAAGCAGATTTCCTAATTGAATTGATTTTATATGCTTATTATAGCATTCGTAATTGAGACTTTTGGATTGAATATTAGGGGATTGTTAAAGGTGAAATACATTTTTAAAGCAACAGAGATGAATTTATTAAAAATATAAATAGTAACAAGTAAATAACCTTATGCTGACAATCACCAAATAGTTGTTCTTATCTATAATGCAATAAATGAAAAGAAAATAATTGATAATCCTCAACCGTTGTTATCATCGAATATATAATAACCTCAAGTTGCCAATTGCTAGTTTTGTAATTTATTTGAACAAATTAGTCGAAACATTTTACTCTTATATTTCTCAAATATAAAATCATATTTTTTGTCCGAATTTTGAACTTAAATAAATAAAATAAAATTCTGCTTATTATTCTGTGTTATTTGTAGAAAAATATCAAACCTGTGATTGTTTTGAAAAAATAAACTATATTTTTAAGAATTAGATTTTGTAGAAAGGTTTTCATTATAGCATGCTAGTATACTTTTAAAATATACAGTAAGGCTTCTCCAGGGCTATTTGGAGAAAAGTATAAGACAATTATCTTTTCTTACTCTTATATTACTCAAATATCACATCACTATTTTCGCCCGAATTTTGAACGTTTGTAATGAAATAAAATCCTCTTTATTATGCTGCATTTAGAGAGATGTCAAACCTACAATAATTGTTTTGAAAAAATAAACGATATTTATAATGTTTAGAGATTTTGTATGATGAACTCTAATATAACATGGAAATTTAATTTTTTAAATATACAGTCAGACTTCTCTGATTGTTTAATATGATACTCGCCAATACGACACTGGATTTAATCTGAAGCACCTCCTGGACCATGGCAAGGTGATGAGTCATTTTTCCTGTTAAACCCAATTACTTTCCGCCACTTTGCATGAAAACTTTTCAAACTTTAAAAATTTTTTACAATAGTCTAAATTTCATTCGTATGCATTTATTTAATTTCACAAAAAATTATTCTTCAAATAAATATGCTTATTTATTCACTAAAATTTCGAGTAAGTTTAATTTTATGGTTAAATTAAGGTGATTTATAGTGTTTGATGAAATTATTGTTTTAAAAATTCGAAGTGGTATTATATGAAAATTTACATTCAATTAAGCTGTAATATTCATTAAAAACCAGCAATTACAGATTTAGAGACGCATTATGAGACTAAATTCAAATAAACAAGCATAGAGTGATGAAATACATTTTCTGGCACAAATTTTTATCATGCTATCTCTGTCTGTTTATAGACATCAGGTAAAACCTTTACTGAACATCACTTAAAAATAAATAAAAATATGAAATTTTCAACAGGAGATTCTTTAAAAATACA
Source organism: Caerostris darwini (assembly GCA_021605075.1). Classification (NCBI taxonomy): domain Eukaryota; kingdom Metazoa; phylum Arthropoda; class Arachnida; order Araneae; family Araneidae; genus Caerostris; species Caerostris darwini. Next base: position 4,462 of record BPLQ01012778.1, read on the forward strand.
TTTAATTAAAAACTAGAAATGTAAGAAAATCATATATTTTACTAAATTACTTGCAATCTAAAACAATTTACGTAACAAATTTATTTCGATCAGAAAAGTCTTTTAAAACATTCTGATGGAATAACTTCCTATTCATTTATATACATAAAAATATTTAAAATCTGTTTTTAAGGAAAAAAAAATTTTTGATATAAATATATTATCAAAATATATTTTAAAATCATTATGTGTAGTTTCTAGTAGTTGAATATAGAATATCGCACTTAATATAGTAAAAATTTTCCGATTTTAATGAAATTGTGGCTGCAAATTAAACGGAATAATTTTATAGTTACACTTGGAATGCTAGTAATTTTATTCTCTTAAGTTTAAAAACAATCTTATTTTGTATTTGATATCAAAGAAAATGTTAAACTGTACCATTTTATTCCTGCTTTAACACTTGTAAAGTAGCAGACATATTCAAAATAAAGAAGTTTTCAAAAATTAATTTACTGTTTATAATAAGTATGCATATATTTATAATTAGCGATAAACACATAATTACTGAATATAATTTCAAAATTAAGTTTAACAGATTAGCATTTCCTGCACTGTTATAAAAATTCGCGTGCATCTGCAAGGCATCAAATAATACTTAGTAAATCGTGTATTGCGAATCAATTTAAAAACACTTTTTATACACCAAAAATTTTATTGGACAGTTAAAATTATATAAATTATGACAAATATAAAATAAAAATTTACAATATTATAAAAAAATTTATTATGATATAGTAAAATTATTTTGGGACAGTTAACAACTCAAGTCAAATCTTAAAAATCCTTTAAAAACTATTTTTCAGTTTAAATCAATACTTATGCTGCATTAAATATAATGCTTGTCTTTTATTAAAAAAAAAACACGATTTTTCTATTCAATTTCTCTTACATTTCATACATTTGAAAGTGCTTAAATACATTAAATTACACAAGCAGAACGATCTTAGCTTAATTTAAAGGGAATTAGTTTTTTTTTAAACTTCATTAATGTGCACAAAAATATTGTACACGACTGTAGCAAGGAATTACATTTTTATAATTTTAAAATCACAATGCATAATAAGTTTTGTCTTCTATTACTACTATGTTCATTTTGTTAGGAGTGGTGTTTTCCTCTGCGGGGGATGTTTGAGTAGCAGATTTGCTAAGCGTGTCCTCCGGAGTTGCAGGTGAGTCTTCAGGTGGGCATACGCCTTCTCCGCGTTTGCCAGATTTTTCTATAGTACAAGACCGCACATGTTTAGTCAAATTACCTTTGAATTTGTATACTTTTCCACAGTTATCACAAACGTGAGGTCTTACTTCAGAAAAAGTTTTGTTATGTCTATTTAGTTGTGACTGGCAAGAGAATGTTCAGCCGCATTCTTCAGAAAAATAAGGCATTTCTCCTGTATGAAATTTTTTGTGATCGTCCACATATTCCTTTCGGGTAAATTTGAAAAAATTTTCCACATTCTTGGCAAAAATGATTCACATCCTTAGAGTGAATTTTCTCATGTCTTTTCAAATCGCTCTTTAGGCAGAATGTTTTGCAGCAGGAGTCACAAGCAAAGGTTTTCTTTCCTTTATCGTGATGTTCTTTGGAGTGAGTTTTCTCATGTCGTTTCAAAACGTACTTTTGAGGGAATTTTTTGCCGCAGATTTCACAAACAAAAGGCCTTTCTCCTGCATGAATTCTTTCATGTTTCTTCAAATTACGCTTAGAAGGGAACTCCTTTTCACAGAATCCACACTGCGGACTCTTTTCTACATGCTGGTTGGAGTAATGTTCTCTTAAATCTTTTGAAAGTTCAAATTGTTCCCCACATTTAAGGCATTTGAAAAATCCTTCAGATGATGTCGTATCCGAAGAAGACATAGTGAGAATTTGCAACTCGGATTAATTTATAACATGAAAATTTAAAAGATCTACTTAGATTATACTTTGTGTTGCCAATTTTTTTTTGTATATCTCCTTTTTAATATTTTTTATCTTTACGAACTACGCACTATATCATGAACTTAATCATAGATTAGAAATTAAAATCCTGAAATTTTTTCACAGTTTATATTATTGAGGTTGATTTTATTAAAATTCGTTGTTCAAATTAATAAATTTGAAAACTTATTAACTACTAACTACATTTTTCTAAACATAAATTAACATAGATGATCAAGTTTAAAAAGGCTATCAATTTTATATTTTACTTAAAAGAATATGCATGATTTTTTTAGGTTTATTTAACAAATTGTTTTTTAGCATGGGAATACACAGATGGGGTTAATGGCACTCTGAGTTTAAATACCTTATATTGAGCCAAAATGTAGTACTGGCTATTCAAGAGTCGAACAATATTAACAGCACTCTAATTTTAAAAGACCTAGCAATATTCTGTTCTAACCTACCTAAATTCAAATTTTCGGACTTTTATCAATTCTCACGATTTCCTTTAACCTCTGCGTATTGCCAACGTTTTCATTCTTTTATGTTTGTCCTCACCTGAGATAAGGCCTCTGACGGGGCCAGTGAGCTCCAATAATCTCCAACACCATCATCGTCATCAATATATAGTAGTAACACAGTCCTACGTATCGGTGGTCTCGAAAATGCACCTGTATCATTTATATTGGAATTTGACTTCCTGAATTTTTTTTTAGCAAGTGCATTTTGATTTTATATCAGTATCTAATAGTTTATTTCGTACTTCGTTAGGAATGCTGAACTCTCTCTCGTATAAAAGTGTTCCGATTTTTCATCTTCATACTCACGAGGTAATGGCTTAAAAAATGGAAATCAGTTTTGACAGAAATCACAAGTATTATAATTCTTCAAATTTACTTTTTCATTTTGAAAACAGGACTTGCTCATTTTCTACATCAATATGCAGTAAGAATAAAATAGAAATAAAAAAAATTCAGTTATTTCTTGTATTCAAAGAGGAGTAAAATATATATATAAATAAAAATCAATCAATAAATAAAATAAAATAAAACACTCAATAAAATCCTGAAAACAAATCGGAGTAATGCAGTTAAATGTAGTCAATGAAAAATAGTTCTAAATAAGAGTTAAAAACCGAATAAAAATTATACATGTATACACTTGTACACTTTTATGTAATTTTGTACATGTCTATATAAAGAGACAAGTTTTATGTGTTCAGATCCAATTTAATTATTTTTTCTGCAGCAATTATGGAACCGAACAGGTGCTTACTGGCTACTTAAAGAAGAAGAAAAACAAAATATTTTTAAAGGAAATGGCAGATGCTTTGTTGATGAGAGAAAGAATGATAAATATTATATTATCTTTCTTAAGTGAAATTGCTAATATTCAAATAAAGACCTTAATTATAAAATTCTACAATGTTCTTCGCTCATCCTTGTATTATAATTACTTTGGTAGCATGAATTGGATGTACTTTATGATAAAATATGTTCACGGAAAACATCTTTTAAATTTTCTCGTAGCTTTTGAAAGGGGTGCTTTTCTAAGCAAGTTTGGAGATGGTATAGATGCTTGTTAGTGTTCTGAATTGATTTTAATTTTGCAGGTCCGGTCTAATTAGCTCAAAATGTGCAGAAAATGACAGTAGAGTGACAAACCGAACCTAATCAAATTGCCTTCATAATTTCAAATATCTATGATTTTCATGTTCGTCTGATATGCACCAGACAGCGCTGTCGATGGCTGTTGAAGGGAAGTCATCGCCACAAGCATATCATAGATAGAAATGATCGAAAACTTCCACTAAGCAAAAAGAAGTCGATTCCAGATGTATTAAACAACGTGTCGCATACGAATCTTTGAGTGATTCAATTCGTTAACGGCAACATATGAAGGCATCATATTCTAGCATGAGCACTCTTTCACATTAGCCGGACACTAAATCACTTGATCACGTATCGGGTTCTCGAACCTTAATTTCTCCACTTCGTTCCTGCTGTCTGATAGCCAATTGTCCAGCATTCTGCCTTTTTGTCACCACACGCTATAGGTTGGAATTCTGGTGATGACATGGATGTTTGTGAGTGGTTAGGGATATACGTTATGCCCCTGTCTACTTAGCCTAAATTGTGTACAAATGGCAAGCAAAACCACTTCTTCACTATAAGATTTTCGGGTTTGATTTTGGTTGTATCTCTAAGGTCACTTTTTTGCTCACTAGAGCTAATTGGATCGAAACCTACATTTTAAAATAAAGCAAATGAGGTGAAAAAAATATTTTCGACATAAAAATATCATTTTAATGAACTGGAAGTCTCGGCGGTTTTAGACGTATAACGATTTCAAGAAGACAGCAACTTCCAGGTTCATGGGAAAACATTAATTTTTATTTACAAGCACTAATATATATGTATGTCTTTCTATACAAATAAGGAACTCTGGATTATTATAAGAAAAATTAATGAATCTGGAAGTACAGTGTAGTTCCTTTATAAATCCTGTAAAATATACCTGTATATACAAATAAGGAACTTTGGATTACAATGCGAAAAAATGATTGAATTTCCTTTTTAGAATAATTCCTTTATGAAAACTACATTTTCAATTCTGCCAAATTATTTTGCCTTTGTATTTCCAAAAAGCATTTGGATAAATTGAGGTAAAGCAGTCTCAACGATCATGCATCTCAAAGCGCCCAGTCAAGTCAAGTTTTCTATCAAATAAATTTTATGGTTTGGTTTGTCGCTCTAAAGTCAATTTTCTGCAAATTAGGTTAATTAGATTCAGGCCTAAATTTTAAAGTATAGTAAACGCTGCTGAAAATACATTGGAAAAGTTCTATGCAACATAAAAGTATCAAGATAATTCACCATGGTATATGTAGTTAAGTTATTTATTGTTAGGGTAAATTGTATGAAAAATTGAATGAAATAATTCTTCAAATAAAGTTTCCTAAATATTTGAGAGCCCACTAATTCCTTGCCTGAATTTTATTTGGATAAGTAACAGTAATTGTCTAACTGCCTGCAATATTCTTAAACATTTCAACTTCATTCTTCATCCAAGCATTTGAAGTTTTTCTCTTGTTTTTATTTATTTATTTTTTGTGTAGTTAGATTTGCCATTTTAAATTAATCGACAATTTGTCCTGTGCATTGAGGATTATGGAACGAAAGACAAATATTAAAAAGCGTTTCAAGTTATGGCAAAATTACCGATTGTAAACATAGAAACGAGATATTTTTTTTCTATTAAAAAAATAATTTCATCCAAAAAAGCTGTAATTTAAGACCTACTTTGAACACTTGAGATCAATCTGCGAAAAATATACTTTCGTTTTTACAATATTTTGTATTATAAAATCCCATTGTATGAAATAACAAGATACCTTTAATATATTAAATGAACACCAATTTGAAACTGAAAAAGAAATAGCATTTTCGATAGGATTTATATTTGAAAGAGGAAAATTATGCACTTAGAATTTTAAGCTTAAAAAATAACGATTTATTTACATTTTAAAAAATAGTGAAAAATCTGAAGAACGATTTTTTCTGTCAAACGTTTTTTCAAAATTAATTCACATTTAAAATATTGTGGAATCCCTTTAGTACAATATATCCTTTTGTAGTATTTTATTATAAAATAAAATACGTTTTGTTACGTCTGAATTAGTAACAAATTACGACCATTTTTAAAAAAATGAACTTTATTTGACATGTTACCACATATTTAAAACTGCAAAATTCTTAAAACTGAAACATCTGCATTATGAAAAATATTATATTAATTACATTGTGCATGAAAGTAACAATACAGAAGGATTTAAGCTAACAGCAATACACATACAAAAAATCTAACAAAACATTTATAAACACGAACGCAGGTAACAAATTCGTAGGTAACAAATAGTACAGTTTGTGTGAAACATGAATGTATGCTTGTTAATATTTGAAATTTTACCGAATATAAATCAAATATGAATTAATATTAATAATTTAAAATTATTATGAAACCTAAAATGAACTATATATGATAATTCTTAAAAAAGTTTTAAAAATAAAATTCTTCTAAAAACAATTTCTCACTGCAAAAATTTCATGACATGTAAAACCTTAAAAATATTTATAAAAATTAATAGTTTTTTAAATTAAATAATTCCTCTAAAAATTCATCAAAATACGGGCCTGTTACTGTAAAAAGCAAATCGAGTGTTGTTCTCTTACCAATCAGCGGTCATGCATGTTGTTGTTTACACAGAATAATTAAAGTTATTTCCAGATTTATTTCATTTATCAAGTTAAAAATCCTTTCATATTAATTTTAAATTCAAATATGTCACTTGAATACGAACTTTCAGCAGTTAGCAGAAAATTTCCTCATAGTACATCCTTATTATCATCCACATTATTTTCTGTCCGCTATTTTGAGCCTTCACATGAGGTCTGGGATGGGTCTCCAGATGAGCGTACGACTTGTGATGGCAGGCGAACTTCCACAACCATTTTCCACATGCTTTTCCAAACCTTGTTCGTGTTCATATGCTTTACTGCAATACTTACAAACATGAGGTCTTATTAATGTATGAGATATCATATGCATGCTTAAGTTACTCTTGCATAGGAATGCTTTGCTACATATTTCGCAAAAGTGAAGATTTCCTACTGTATGTGTTAACAAATGTCTCTCGAAATCTTGTTCGCATTTGAAAGTTGTCCTGCACTCCTTACAATAATAAGGATTTCTTAGATGCTTTCTCTCATCTTCATTCAGTTTATCCTTCCGTACGAATGCTTGTCCGCAGTATCGACAGATGTGAGGTCTCTCTCCAGTATGAATCAACTGGTGCCTTTTCAAACTTCTCGAATATTTCATTGCACTCCCACAGAGATCACGCACATAAGGAAGGTTTGGGTGTTGCTGAGAGCAATGTTCTTTCAATTGTTCTAGATGCATAAATATTCTTACACAGACATAACATTCCCATACTTTTGAGGTTGGGAAACTATGAGAAGCAAACATATTTACAAGAAATGTTACTCCTAACCACTTAGAATATTTTACGCTAATATTTAGCGCTTGTTAATTTTTCGATCCTTACTGTCAGTTTGCGAAGTTACCATTAAATAACCATGCACTTCAAATTTTAACGAATATATATTCTGCACAACAAGTGCATCTAATTTATTATTGTATTGTTGCCATTTTTTTCTGTATTTCTTATTGTTGGTAATTTTTTTTTCTTTAAATTGATACGCACTACAACAGGATGTTATCGAACTCTATCATGGGTTTGGAAACAAAATAATAGAAATATTTAAAAAAAAATATCAGGGAAATATTGGGATGATTTTGAAAGATATACTAATTTCTAAATGAGTAAAATGGTTTCAATGCTATTGTCATGTGTGCATCAACCAATTAGCTAGCGCTCTAGGCTTTGGTACCACAAGCTTCAGGTTCGAATCCTGGCGGAGGTATAGAAGTTTGTTAAGGGTTCGGAATTCACGTTAAGCTGTAGGTCCCGGTCTAATTAGCCTAAAGCGTGCTCAAAATGCCCGTAGAGCGACAAACCAAGCAAATCTGTTCATCAATGATTTGGCCATTGCATCCAGCAGTAGATGTTAACAAAACAAATGAATTTAATGCGTTTACTGATGCTGTTTCTCAAGAAAATGATTGTTGTGAAATTACCACCTGTTTGTTGTATTATTAGTAAAAAAATATTATTATTAATTATTATTCATCTGATTCGATCCCCGTATTGACCGATTATTTTTCTATGGTGCAAATTTAAAGCATATTTGCTAATAATGTCTTAAATTAAATAATATGATGATTGCAATCTTATAATATTTATCAATATAAAAATAAATTTAAAAAATATTTTTTTTATAAATATTCTGCGTAGATTCCAAAAAAAGAAAAAAACTATTCCTGCTGCATACATCATCTATGGAATATTAATTAATATCCTTCGAGTATATTAATTTCTAAATGAGTAAAATGGTTCCAATTTTATTGTCCTGTGTACATCAACCAATTGGCTAGAGCTCTGGCTTTTGGTACCACAAGCTTCAGGTTCGAATCCTGGCGGAGGCATAGATGTTTGTTAGTGGTTCGGAATTCACGTTAAGCTGTAGATCCCGCTCTAAATAGCCTAAAGAGTGCACAAAATGCCTGTAGAGTGACAAACCAAACCAATCTGTTCATCACTGATCAGGACATTGCATCCGGCAGTGGGTGTTAAACAAAAAAAAAAGTGAATTTATAGCGAATACTGATGTTGTTTTTCAAGAAAATGATTGTTGTGAAATAAGCATCTATTTAATATATTATTAGTAACAAATATTAATATTATTAATTAACCAGTTGATTTGATCCACATAATGTCCGCTTATATCTCCATGATATATACATATATTTATATGCAAATTAGGTACGTGTATTTAAGTTTACTTACGAATTAGAGCACTTACAAAATGTATATTTGAAGTAATATAGCCACTAATCTCGTTTCAAATGAAATAATTTTTATATTTATATTTTTATAATATTTATTATTATTAAAATGAATTATAAAAAAAAAATCCATGGAAATATGTTTGTTGTAGCTATTATAGAAACGATTTGGTGATTAAGGAGGCTTGGCTAAATCAAGGAGAACACCAAATATATTTAAATAAATACTAGAATGCATCGTTCACTAGAAAAATCAGCATAACTATTACATTTTCCTTTTTATGTAAAATTTTTAAACTCAAGGAATTTAATTGCAAAATTCTACTATAATCTCCATCGTACATTGTATAATAGCTGAGATGATATATAAAAGGATCAAGTAACTTGCTACACAAAAATTATAATAAAAGATGCAATCACGTCATGTCACTTTAGAACAATGACATTATTATTCTCGTCAGTAATTTTATTCTTATGTAAACAATTAATTTTTACTTTTTAGTTTGATTAAATTTAAAAGCGTGTTTTTTAGTTTTTTTTAAACTATAATATTTAAATGAGGTCCCGGTACGGAGGACTGAAACTGTAGTTCTTGCAATATTTAAATTGTGAGTAAAACAAAGGCTAAATGCGAATAGGTCGAGCCAGGCAGGAGTCGATCAGGGAATCTCTTGATCCGTAGTCAGGTGTATTATTCGTTGTTCCACTGTCCCACGTAAGTTTGAATGTCTTAGGTACTTTCATACTACATGGGTTAAATTGCTCTTCATAAGTTAAAATAAAATCACCAATCCTAGCGATCCTAATCATGATGAGATAATAGACTTACTAAATATTTTATTGTCGTCTGTCCTTGATAAGTCTAAATTAATCTGATTTAAATTAAATATATCGTTTAAATTAAATCTGTATTAAAATAGATGATTTCCATAAGATGCTACCTAATAATTTTTTTTTAATATCCATGGATAGTTAAGGGTAAATCATCGCCTCAACTTCACTGGAAAGAGGAAAAACGTCGAAAATTCACGTTAAACCTATAGAGGTCGATGCAAGAACGATTATTTTGGATCTTTACGTCGTTTAAATTAGTAACGGCAACTGAAGCCAAAATCGTATTCTAAACTGACCCATTCCCACGTTAGCTTTACACCTAGACACTGAATCACGTGCCGGGGTCTCAAACCTTATGTACTCAAACTTTCCTACCAAGTAATTTCTGTTCGGCTTGTCGTATGAAAATAAGACAGATGTATATATTTTAAAGCAAAGTAAATACTGTAAAAAAAAAAAAAAATTGCGAAAATATTTTCAATGTAAGGGTGTCAGTGTAATCATTCGCGATTGATATCTTACAGAAGTTCGTCACTCTTCACGTTAAAAATAATTGCAGGAAAAACACACAAAAAAAAAGTTCTTTAATTAAAGATTCCTATATATTTGTGAACCTTCTAAATAGTTGATCGAATGTTATTTGAAAAAATAAGATCATTTGCGTATATTACAACAATACAATTAACTAGAGACTAACTAGAGATCGTACTGCTGCAAACATTGGCAAGAACCGTTTACTTGTTTATGATTTAATTTTGTTTTCTGTTTACTTTATATTTCTTAGTCAAGCAAGAGCATTTCACGTGTTTTAAAATAGTTTTTGAACGCATTTTGAAAACAAATCTATCCTCTGCATGAGAATTATGCAATAAAAGACAAAAAGTAAAATGTGTTTTAATTTTTTTTCAAATTTAACACTTTTTTTCACAAATTATATTCGTATTATTGAGATTTTATTTATTAAAAATATAATTGCAACATAAAATACAATATTTTACAACTAGTTTTCAGTGCATACGAATAGGAATATGATGATATCATTTATAAGATTTCTCAAAATGCAAAACACTTCATATAAAATAAATTTTCAGGTATACATAAAATGAACACTCATTTTAAATCGAAAACAAAATAAAAGTTTGATCGTATTTTTATTTAAAAGATGATAACTATACACTTAGAAATTTAAAAATGTCTACAATTAAAATACAAATTTACAATTAAAATATTATTCTGGAAGTAAATTTTCTTTGTTTCATTTTTAATTGAAATTTTTCATTTTCATTCATATATATATTATTGTTCTATGGGAACCGATTGATAACAAGTAATATAAAAAGATTTTTTTGAAGTCAATTCCTACTTTTTTTTCACTATATTGCAGAAAATCCTTTATAAATAATTTTCATTCATTTTTTTACGTTTATCTGGTGCCATCTATAGGTAGATATATGCAACTTAAATCTAAAAAAAAACTAAAATTAATTAATTAAATTTAATGACTGAATTAATACTTGAAAAAACTGTATTAACATCCAGTGTCATCCAATACAAGTTAAAAAAATATGTATTTGAGCTTGAATGGATGAATAAAAAGTATTTTATATTAACGATTGAAAATTTGTACAAGATATATAAAGAGAGAGTGTGAGCTAAGAGAAGGAATTGAATAATAATTAAAAAAATATAAGCTCGTGATCGCGAAACAATTGAGTGGTTCACTTCCTTACCAGTTGCATCGAGTATGTTCGAAATTTGCGAATCCTTACGCGGAAAGAAATTTAGATGCGGAAAGTAATATCTGAAAAATATAATTACTAATTAATTAATGAATAATTAAAATACATGATTCACTATAAATACATGTACGTTAATTTGATGCGCAGCTAACGTTCTGGAAAAGTCTGACGCAGACATTATCTTTATACTCAAAAAAAAAAAAAATTTAAAAAAAAAAAAAAAAAAAGAAATAGTTTTCCTTCAAATTTGTTTGATTTTAAAGAGAATATTATTAAATAATAAGCAAAATTATTGTATTCCATTATTTAAAGTTAATATTTAGTGAGACAAATTTGATTTTAGTTATAAACTGCCGATAAGCATTAAAACATATGTAAAACCAGAGGCAAACAAATTTTCTTAAAATCATTGAGTACTTGAGAAACAAATTAGGTAATATGTTTTAAAAACTGACAGCAATATAAGAAAAAATTCACGATATTATAATTTTTTTTGTAATATATTTCAATAAGATTGATTGAAGCAGATTTGCTAAACGAAGTGATTTTATGCGATTATTATAGCATTCGTAATAAACACTTTTGACTTTTATATTAGGGCATTGTTGAAGATAAAATACGTTTTTAAAGCAATTGAGACGAATTTAATAAAAATATAAATAAACAAGTAAACCCTTTCCGGTAGCAATCTTCAAACAGTTGTTCTAATCTATAATGAAATATACGATATAGTTATAGTTACGTGCTAGTTTACTTTTTAACATATGCAATAAGGCTTCTGTAATTGTTTAATATAATGCTCACCATTATAACACTCCACTTAATTGGACTCCAATTAATTTATTTTTACAAAAAAATATTTTTAAAATGATAATGCGTAAATTTTTTTTTTCAGTAAAATTTAGAATGTGTTTAATTTTACGGTTAAATTAACGCGAATCAAAATTTTGATCAATATATTCTTTTAAAAATTCGAAATGGTATTATACGGAAATGTATCTTCAATTAAGCTGTCTTACTCATTAAAAGGCTGCAATAACAGACTAAATGAATAAATTATACAAACAATTTTTGTAAAAATGTGACTAAATTCCAATAAATAAGCACACAGTACAGAAATACATTTTGTTGTCGCAAAGTTTTATTATGCAATATGTCCGTTTAAAGAATTCAGGTAGATAACTGAACACCACTTTAAAATAGATAAAAATATTAAAATTTCGACAGATCAAGATTTAGAAATAAATATAAATAAAAAAATGAATATAAACTAAACACACAAATTTGTAAATTAATAGCAGTCTAAAGCATTTTAACAAACACATTTTCGTTAAGAAAAGTCGTATAAAATATTATTACTGCAATAAATTTCTGTTCATTTAAATTCATTAAAAATTTGAATATTTATTTTGAAATTTATATATTTCAAGTAAAAAGAAATATTTTGTAATATACGTATAT
>BPLQ01012778.1:17026-45480 GCA_021605075.1 Caerostris darwini
TTTGTAATATATGTATATATATATATATATAAATTTAATATATATACATTGATAAAATTATAATATATATATAATGATAAATATAATTCCTTTTACTTAAAGAACAGCACACCGAATACAGTTAAAATGTAGTTAACTCGTTAGTTAAAAATATTTCGATTATAATTTAATTTGGAATACAAATTAATTATTGTTACTACTAAAATAAATTCAAAATAGGCTCCGATTACTATTAATTTTATTTAGAACAAAATCTGTTGTACTGTATGAAATATTAAGGAAATGTGAAACTTTAAGATGTTATTGCTACTTTAACAATTGTAAAGCAACAAACATATTTAAAATTTTAAAAAAAATAATTTTTTCTTTATAATTATTCATACAATACCGGCAACATGCGGTCGTGCATTATCCTGCTGAAATGTAGGGTTTAGCAAGGTTCGAATAAAGGGTAGAGCCACAGGTCATAACACGTCAGAAATGTAACGCGCACTGTCCAAAGTGCCATCAATGCGAACAGGAGGTGAGCAAGACGTGTATCCAAAAGCACCCTATACTATCAGGCCAGGTATTGGGCCAGTATGACGAGGACGAATGTACGCTGATAATGTTCGCTCACCACGATGCCGCCAAACATGGATGCGAAAATTTTGGTGCTGTAAACAGAACCTGGATTCATCTGAAAAAAATGACGTCTCGCTACTCATTCGCGTCCAGGTTCGTCGTTGATCACACCATTGAAGGCGCTCCTCTCTGTGATGGAGCGTCAAGCGTAGCCGCATTCATGGTCTCCGAGCTGAGCGTCCACGCTGCTGCAAACGTCGTCGAACTGTTCGCGCAGACATTTGTTGTTCTGCTAACGATCCCAATTCTTGACTCAGGGCTCGTGACATGATTGCACGATTCATTAAGGCCATGCGGGTAACATGCTTGTCTTCTCGGCTGCTTGTTATAGGAGACTGTTGACCCATCGATCCATATTCCCAACCCATCGATTCCATATTCTGCTAATAGTCATTGGATCTCCACCGACGCGAGCAGCAATACTGCTATACGATAAACCGTAATCCCGGTAAGCTACAATTCGACCTTTATCAAAAGCGGAAACTTTCTGCTTCGTATTTCTGCTTCTTACACGAGGCATGACAACATCTTTTCACCAGGCAACAACGTTCAAATACAATTTGAAACCGGCTGAACAATTTCCTAATTTAAACACATTGTAGATGTCGCTACCAGTGCCTGATTTGTCTGAATGCATTGAATAGACTATCATTTTTATATCATAGCCCCTTCTTCCTGTCGTTTAAATTCCACGTCTGTAGCATGTCGCCTTCATGGTGTAGCAATTTTAATGGCCAGTAGTGTATTTAATGTTGATGATATTTATGAATTTTTCATGCATTAATTTTAAAAATATTTTCAATTAATAATTACTCATGCGCACCTTTTAAAAATCTAAGTAAGGGGAATTTTTATGCTTTTCAAATACATAACAGAGTGCTTTCCTCCATCCGACTCTTTCCTGCAAGGAGGAATCTTTTATAACCTCTTAGTCCGTTGTCAATATTCAACAATAGAAAATACAACATCGTTACATTATCTCCTTCGAATATTCTCTCCTTTATTGAGTATTGATTGAAACTCTAAAATTTTACAATGATTCACGTTATAAAAAAATGTATTTCTTAAGCCAATTTTAATAATAATACATATTATTACAATTGATGGAAAAAAAAGAAGTACAATTTCGTTCTTATAGTATTTTTATATTTACTACATGTATTGTTTGCTATTTTATTTTCATTATAAAGCTAGAACTGGAAATATTGTGAATAAGCAGTCAATCAGCGAGCATTAATATAAAAACAAAATGAAGTGAATTCAAGAAAAGTATAAGTTATACATAGATGTTTTGAAAGACCCATTCTCACTTATCGCATCTATTCTGGATTATTGTTTAAATTACGAAACTGATATTATGTTTAAAATGTATAAAAACCGAAAACGAAACTTCCAACATCTTGTGCAATTAATTGAAGAAATAGAAAGCACTTTTCTGTATGCTTCGAATAGTTTTGATTGCTTACGACAAGAACTGAATGCACATACTTCGCTCGATCCTGAAAAATTGACTGCATGTGATTGTCGTGTGAGAGAGCAAGATTCGAAAACTTTACTTAAAGTACTACAGGAGCACCGAAAAATGACAGAGGAATTAAAGGAATTGTGCAAAATGATCGTGTGCGAAGTAAAGGATTATAATCATCCTGCTTTATTGAATAGACAAAAGGATATAAATTTGAAAATAACAGAATTATTGGACAATCTGTCACATGAAGAATTGCAGGTTGATCAATACCAGATAAAACTATTTCGCCAAATCTCATCGACAATTGCAAAAAGTGAATGACTATGTTGTCTCTCACTATATATTACTTGCTCTTGTATATATTTCTCTTATATTTTATATTATATTGGATTAAATGCTTGAGTACAACAGTTTCTCAATATTATAGAACAGTATTTTTAAACAAATTTTTAATGCCATTTATTTTAATTGAATTATACTTCCTGTAGTAAAGAAATTAATTTTTCTTTAAAAAATATTTTAAATGTATATTGAACGCTTTTTAAAAATTCATATTTGCAAAGATTTTTCATTTTTAAGCATAAATATCAGCTCATTTCATTTTCCGTGGTGTGCTTTTGTATAGAACTAAATTGATATCAATGTTATGTATGGAGCCTTTTTAATAATAAACAATGCTATTTTGAAATCATACGCAAGTTTATCAAATATTAAGATTTGTTTGATTTTCTATTATACTTTTTAATAATTTGTTCTTTCATAAGATATTTAATATAATATAATAAGTTTAACAGTTAGAGTAGGGTTATTTTCATTCACAGTTGACTATAAAGAAATATATTGAACAATTAATATTAAATACCTTAAAGATTCGCAGTTTACAAAATTTTTTTTTTTAATATATTTGTTCTTCAATGTCATGGTTTATTAGTAACTATTTTGAGACAATCCCAATATTAGAAAATTTTGTTTTTGTTGTATGGTCTCTGAAGGCCAATTAGAAATAGCTCTGGCCGTTCGTACCACAGTCTTCAGATTCGAATCCTGGCGGTGGCATGTATGTTTGTTAATGCTTCGGAATCCTCGTTATACTGTAAGTCCCGTTCTAATTAGCCAAAAGTGCGAAAAAAATTTAAGTAAAGGAACAAACAAAAACCTTCTATAGTGGAATTCCTGACATTAGGAAAAGTTGATGATCAACCTTCATGTATCCAAACTAGTAACAATTTTGCGATAAACCTAATATAAGCCACTTTACCTTCTATTATAAATCCCTCTATATTTGAAGGTTAAAAATGATGTTAAATCGTCATGTATCCAATTGCATTTTCTATTGTTGATCTTTGGCAAAAGATAAGAAGTTATTGGAAGAATTCTGCTTGAAGGTTTGGTTTGTCTCTATACGGTCATTTTGTGCACACTTTGGGGTAATTAGACTGTGACATACAGTTTAATGTGGATTTCGAGACGCTCACAAACATCCATACCGCGACCAGAATTCGAATTTGAAATATCTGTTGTGGTACCGAAGACCAGATCTCTAGCTAATCGGTCATCGTGCACTCTCCTAGAAGGAAATAGTCTAATCTCATGATGGATGAATGATATATTTTTTATATATTGCCTGAATAATAATTTTGCGTTTGCCGGATTTCAAATTTAACAATTTAAGAAAACAATTTTGCTATAAAATTACTTCTACCAATTCATATTAATATATATGCAAGTTTCTTTTAATTACTATCACGATTATTGAAAGTATTTTATATGTTAACGTTATATTTTTATTGCTATGATATATAATTCTTAGTGATATACTTTTAATTCGAGTAAAAGTAAAAATATATTAGCAATTAAAGTATGCGTTAACGAATCGCATAGCATTAAAAGCAGTTAGGGGACGTAATAAAATTATGTCTTGTGTGTTACACTTTTACCCTGTTACACCGACAACGAAACCGATTATAAGTCTCCTCATAGTGAATTCGATTCATAAAATTCGTTAACTGATTTAAAGAGAAATATCTTTTAGAAAACTGTAACGTTCTCTAAGAATTAGGAGCTCTACAAGTAGTTAAAATTTCAATCAGTGGGGAGATTGGAACTAGGTCGCATATACACCTAATAAACAGGTAATGTACTTAAACACAATCCAGAGATTTCTTATCAATGCAACTTTACTTGATACAATTTGTAAAATTAAATAAGTTTACATGCATATTTCGATATGAAACCTGAATACAATGAGAGGATTAAAGGACATTATGTCATTTACTTTAAGTCAGCATTGTAAAAATATTAATGCACTGGAGAGACAAGAAAAAGTAGCCACCAAAAAAATGTGGAGACCCTTTTGGTAACTCTTTTTTAATTCCTTATATTAGCTCACTCTCTCTCTATATATCTTGTTCAAATTTGCAATCGTTCATTAAATACTTTTCATTCATCCGCTCAACATTTTTTTGAACTTGAAGTGGATGCCACTTGATGTTAACATAGTTTTTTTAAATATTAATTCAGTAATTAAATTTAATTAATTAATTTGAGTTTTTTTTTAGATTTAAGTTGCAGATATCTACCAATAGATGGCGCCAGATAAACTTCAAAAAAATGAATGAAAATTTTTTATGAAGGACTTTCTGCAATATAGTGAAAAAAAAAAGAAGGAATTGACTTAAAAAGAATTTTTTTTATATTACTTGTTTCTATTAACTCTTTTCTATAGAGCTATTGATATAAGCTTTGTTTTCTGTGAAAGTCTCGAATTATTGCAGTGTGTTATACATTACAGATTTATGAAATCGGCTTTATCTGCTGCAAAAAACAGCTTATGTTTCTGAGATACTTCAGATACAAAATATGTAATATAATTTACAATAAATCGTCAAGTTAATTTAATAAGAAATCTCTGGATTGTACCAAAATACATTATCCGATTTTAATCTGTCCTGTAATCTAATTCCATCTTTTTGCTGATAGAAGCTTTGCTTAAAGTCATTACCTTTTGTTGGGCTGCTTTTATTGGTCATATTTTGGTCATACTTATTGATAATTTTTTACTTAATAGTATTATACTTTAAATATTTAAACATTTTTTGAATCGAATTCACTGTATGATGTAGAAAATGTTTCATTACGGAATGAACGGAGAAAAATAATACACAAGGCATAATTTTATTAAGTCACGTAACTTTTCTTAATAATATGTGATTGTAAATGTTAAAGCCTTACTTTACTTTAAACTTTTACAATACTCAAAGTAAAATTGCATCAATAATTACGTATGACATCGATTAATATATAACGATACAAAAATATACACCAACTAATCGTGTTAAATTTTAAAAGAAACGTATTTTTACCGATATGTGTTAATATATATATATATATATAATTGTTGAGAGTTTTTATTTTTCTTAAATTTAATGAATTTTCAACTGTTAAATTAACATACACATATATAATAATAATTCAAGACTTATATAAACATCTTTCAAATACCTAACACCATATATCCGGAGATTAAACGATATCTTTGAATAACTAGCTGTCTATTGCCGATGTTGAATAATGGAAATCGTAATTATATGTATGAAGGTTTATCACCAAGATTTCTGGTATCAGGGATTCCATAATGGAAAGAAAATTGGCTTATATTGGGTTCCTTGCAAAATTGTTGCCAATAAACTATTATTTGGCGAACAAATATAATAAAAGAGAAATTTTTATTTTTATCAAATTTGGATAAATGAAAGTAATTAATGTTAACTATTCAAATTATTTCTTTGTAACACAGTTGTGATTTAAAATAACCATACTGTCAACATAAAAACTTCATGCTGTTTAAAATATTTAATAACCAAATATTAAAAATGATAAAAAAAACAAAGCCAGTCATACATTTTCACAAACATAATAATAACTATTTGTCAAAAATTCACAATACACCTCAAATCACAATGTTAACATAAGACCAATTCGATGCACAAGATCACTGCATTTCAAATTTAATACTATCATTTCAAGTTACTTAGTTTCAGATAAAAAAAACTTATAACATACAAATAAGTATATATGGGGGTAAAAGACATATAGTGAGAGACAACAAATTCATTCGCTTCTCGCAAAATTAGACATGTTTTGTCGACATTCTAATTTAATCCGGTAATCATCAACCAGCAATTCTTCATATAACACTTTAATCAATACATCTTTTATTTTCCACTTTATATCCCTTTCCAGTCTGGGAAATAAAGTAGGAAGATTGCAATTCTTTACTTCGCTCACGGTTATGTCGTAGATTTTCATTATATGTTCTATTACCATTCGGTATTCTTGTAGTCGATTAATTAAAATTGTCGTCTGTGGCTCTCTCGCAATTCTGCAGGATCTAGCGCTGTATGTGCATACACAGCTTGTTCTAAGGGATAGAAAACATTCCAAGCAAGTAAAATGGTACTTTCTAATTCTTCCGTTATGGGCTCAAGACGTTGGTAGATTCGTCCTAGGTCCTCATGCATTTCAAAAAATAATACAAGTTTCTTAGCCTTGATACTATAATTACGATCCAGAATCAGTATAATTGGTTTAGGTTAGGGGGACTCTATACACATCACATCACATCTATATATAGCTTATACATTTCTTGAATTCACTTGAGTTTGTTTTGTGATTAATGTTGATTTATTGATTGCTTGATCGAATTTTTTCAGATCTGGCTTTATGAAGAAAGAAAATATCTGCAATTCCTAAGATAAAACATAAAATAATTTAATATTTAATGTGTATACATATCAATAAGTAACAATGATATAGTTAGCAAAGCTTTGTCTATTTTTTTAAATGAAGATCTTCTGATTTCGTTATTAATTATTGCTTTTGAATGACGGAAATTTGTTAATTCAATTTACAATGTTATATATATTTAGAAATTCCTCGTTACTTGTATATCATCACTGATGTCCAATTATTGATAATGTGTTTTGTAACCTCATTATTATACCTCATCCATGTGGTCGAAAATTGAAACGCCTCACATAGTTTTAGTTAATCGATGGCATTGCCTCACTGGAAAATCCTGAACTGAGAAAAGCTGAACTTTCCCTAATTCCTTCTCGTCATTCTCAGGAGGTCTGAGGAATCCTGCTGGCGTTGTATACCGAATGTAAATATTCTTTTTTTTAATTATGGGACTGTTTGAATTTGAAGAAAACAAATTAGTGTTCTCAAATAAAACTCTCGGCAAAATATGTAAAATAAGTTGACTGTTTTTCTAGCTCTACGGTCATATTTTATTAATTATGATCATATTTAGGCTAACTAGACAGGGACTACAACTTAACGTTGATTTCGAACCATTAAAAAACACCCAGCCAAGAATCGAACCTAAAGTGTGTGTCAGGTCTTTAACTGGCTTCCCAATTGGCTATCGGACCACAGGAATTAGTTTAAGATTGTATTTTTATAATTTTATTTACCATTAAAAAATATAGATGTTCAATATAATTCATATTTAAACAGAGTAAATTGAATTTAAAAATCAATGATGATTTCTATTTCAAAAAAAGGCTAGATAAATATTTCATATTGAAGTTCTTTATTTTAGACAACCTGTTTGACTTTCAATTTAACAAGTTATAGTTTTGAAGTATTTTTTGCGGTCCCTGTATTCTTTTTATTTCAAATATATCTTTTAAGATTACTGATCCAACATACTACTGTGCCCCAAAATAAAACCAATTTTTTTTTCAAAAACTCTTTATTTATACTTTCAAATTTATTTCATCGCCTTCAAAACAATCCCCTCCGGACACAATGCACTTTTGCCAAACTTTTTTTCCTAATCCTCAATGCATGCTAAAAATCATCGGCGGGGATGGCCTTCAAAGCTCGAGGCGATTCACGTTGAATCTCTTCTATGTACTCAAAATGGTATCCCCGCAGGGGTCTTTTGAATTTAGGGAATAGCCAGAGGTCACACGGAGTGAATACGGTGGTTGTGGAACGATATGGGTTACATTTTTGGTAAAACCGTAACGAAGAATCAATGAAGTGTGAGAGGGCACATTTAGTGTTTTTGGTACCAATTGAGACTTGACGTGTTTGAGACCCCAAATGGAATTGACCGATCCTTTTAAAATTCCAACATTCTCAACAAGGTCTCTAATTGTAAATCGACGGTTTTGCAAGCACCAAATTTTTAATTTTTTGGACGTGAGCTTCATCGGTTGAGGTTGATGGTCGACAGAGGGCTCTTCGTCTTCAACGATTTCTCTGCCTTCTTTGAACTGTTTATATCACTTTTAAATATCTATTTCCAACATAGAAATGCTCACAGAAGGTATTCTGCAATATTATATACGTTTCCGCAAACAAAATTTAATGCAAGTTCATTACTCAATTAATTCACACATTTCAAAAATCGCCTGAATCAGTTTCTAACGAAGCTAAACATAACACAAACACTAATGAATATTTTACGTCAAATTTCACGCAGATGTCAAGGACAGTGCCAGCACCCTAAAAAAGAAAAGATAATTGAATTTCCGTAAGTCCGGAAAATTTTAAATTGAAAATTGATCTTACATTTTGGACAAAGTAATGTATAGATATTTGACTTCCAGTAAACTTTCTTAGTCATTCAAAAAATGGTCATAGCTTTTATACTTTAAAATTTGATCTTGATATTGATTGCTATGAAAAAAAAGGCTATTCTCTTTACTACGAACTTTTTATTGTTCACTGTTGCTTTAACAACTGCACATGTTTCGTTGCAAACATTGCTCTATAGTTTCATGGCCTGTTTCAAATAAATATTTCTATAGCAGGAATGACGAAGCAGTTCATCACCAAGAGCCAAATTAATTGAATCCTAAAGCATTTATGAGAAATTCGATGTACAGCAATAGCCCCATTAAGTATGTTCGGAAGCAGATATGACAACATACTACATGTTTTGTAGTCTCACCTAGAAAGAAAGAGAAGCAAATATACATTCAAAAATGACACTTATCTTAAAACTTTCTTAGCTAGATAACTTTTGAAATACCACAGTAGTCAATTGGCAAAAATTTCTTACAGATTAAAATCTAGTCGAGAAGTCACAGTACACAATCAACAAAGGCGTCACTGAGAAATACACGACTAATCCACATCTTCATGCAAATACTAATTTCGTGCTCTTATTCAATATCAAACGATAAACGTTTGTTTCTCCTTAAAATGTAAATCAAAAAAATTATGCAACATTCAAGTCAATCTTGTAGAGGATAAAATAACTCTAATTATCATTTCAACGTCATGATCATAAACAACATCGGGAAATCCACAGTTCCTGATAAAATTCCAAACCAAGTTTTGCTGTATCTCCACCTCAATGCAATAATTAACTCAACCAAAATTTTGAGCAAATGCATACAATTCAATTACATCTCAAGCGCATGGTAACAACTAATATCATCATGTTATCAAAACCTAATCAAAATTGTCGGAATTATAGACCAAACACCCTATTAAGCAGAATAGTTAAATTGTCTGAAAAAATTCATACCCTTTCAGATAAAATTCTGTACAAGAAAAACTCCATTCTTCCATCGGAATAATTTGGTTTATGGAAAGAATATTGAACCTGTCAACAAGTAACAAATATCATTTTCAAACATTCATATCACAAGCAAATAACAGTAGGGGAATTTTTAGATGTACAGATGTACTTTGACTGACTTTGGCAAATCGGACCTCACTATAAAATGATATAACTATATTTCCCAGTGTATTAGCTCTTTAATTATTAATTAGCTGACTAATATAATTTCTAAATATGCATAAATGATCAATTCTTTACAGCCAGCTATATCAAGGCTGGAACACACCGTTAAAGAGGAGATGTTTTTTTTATTATTACCACTGTTTAATATCAATTATACATATACGTAATCCGGACTTGTTAGAAAACTAAATTAAAAAGCTTAATGTTTAAGTCACTTTTTTTCCCGAATTTATATTCTAAAATAAATTTGGATTAAGTTCAGTAATGAAATTCAGCGTTTTTTATAACCCAAAATATTTCTAAATTGCTTGCATTTAATTAGTTGTAGTTACTTTTAAAATTCTTTGCATAGGTTGAAGGAATGTTAATATTAACCTTTTCGCGATTTTATTAATTTATAAAGTTGAAGAAAATAGTTGCTCTCGCCAATATTTACTACATGGTATAGATAAAATATTTCAAATTCCACTTTATTCAGATATCAATCTAGATTTCCAGCTCTACCTCTCTTAATGTAGACCAACATTTTCGTTTCATTTAATCATATTTTAAATCTTTATATTTTATAGAGTTCCTGGTATATGATAAATTTCAGAATATTCTGTAATTAATTAATTGTGGTATTCTTTAAAAAGTTATGATTCATAAATGATTCTATAAATAAAATAGCATCATTTTCATTGGTGAAAAACGACGTTTTTATTAACCAAACATTTTTAAATTGCTCGAATTGAAGTTATTATTAAAATTTGTTGTATGTAGAAATGTTGGCATTGATAATTTCAATGTTGGAATAACCTCAATTTTATTACTTTATTTAGGTGCAAATAGATGCTAAAGGATACTGGGGGAAAATACTTAGTAAAACTCGTATAAATGACTTATTCTTCTAATATTTTTACTGTTATGTGAAAATGAAGAAACCTAATTTATAAATTTTTACAATATTTAAAGTAAAGTTATATCGAAAATACTTATGTATAACATCTATTAATATATAACAACAAAAATAATATATATCAACTAATCACCAATATTTAAAAGAAACATATTTATACCGATTTTTTAAAATATATATAATTTTTTCAGCACATTCATTTTCTAAAAATTTAGTAATTTTGAACTTTTTAATTAACAATTATACACGTCACGTTATAACTCAAGATGTATATAAATAATATATATCTTTCAAATGTCTAACGCCATATTTCCAGAGATTAAACCATTTCCTTCAAGGAGAATTCTTTCTATAACATGTTGTCCATTGTCGATGATGAAAAACAGAAATTTTAATTTGATATGTGAAGTTTTCAGTTGCCCCGGATTCCATAATAGAATATAAATTGGTTTATATTAGATTTATTACATATTAAAAATAAACCATTACTTACCATTACTAATAAACCATTTACTAATGAACAATTATATTAAAAGAGAAATTTTATTTTTATCAAATTTCGAACCCTTCCAGTAATTAATGTTTATTATCCAAATTATTTCTTTATAAAGCAGTTGTGATTTAAAAAAACCGTACTCTAAACATAAAAACCTCATGCATTTTAGAACATTTAATAACCTTATATTAAAAATGATAAAGAAAACGAAGTCAATCTTACATTCTGCAAATTTAATAAGCAGTGCTAGTTTGCAAAAATTCATAATAAACCTCAAAACATAATATTAACATCAGATCAATACGATACACAAGTTCACTGCACTTCAAATACAATTCAATCATTTCAAGTACCTTAGATTCAAATAAAATTTAAATTATGCTTATAAAATTTAAATTGATAATTTATTGCTTTACAAATTTGTAGTTATAAAATGTATAGATAATACATTTAACATATTATTTAAAGAAATAAGATTTTCTCTAAAATATAAAGTTTAAATTCAATTAAAATAATTTGTAGTAAAAATTAGTTTAAAATATTGTTCAATTATACAAGTTTAGTACAAGGATGAATAAACAAGGGTAACAGACACATAGTGTGAGACAACAAAGTCATTCGCTTATTCGTCTTTTAAAATTCGTCATGTTTTGGCAAAATTCTAATTGAATCTTGTAGTAATAAGCCAGAAATTCTTTACATAACACTTTGTATAATAAATCTCGTATTTTCCTCTTTATATCCCTTTCCATTCTAGACAATAAAGTAGGATGATTGCAATTCATCACTTTGCGCACTGTGACCTCGTACATTCTCATTAAATTCTCTGTTACTTTTCGGTGTTCTTGTAGTCGGTTAATTAAAATTTTTGACTCTGGCTCTCTCGCACGACACTCATCTGCAGTTAATGTTTCGGGCTCGAGCGCTGTATGTGCATCCACACCTTGTTCTATGAGATAGAAAACATCCGAAGCAAGTGAAATGGTATTTTCTATTTCTTCAGTTATGTACTCAAGACATTGGTGGCTTCGTCTTAGATCCTCATGCATTTCAAAAAATAATACAAGATTCTTAGCCTTGATGCTGTACTTTCAATCTAGAATCAGTTTAGTGAGTTTAGGTAAGGGTGACTCTATACACATCTATATACAATTTATACTTTTCTTTAATTCCCTTGAATTTGTTTTGTGATTAATGTTGATTTATTGATTTGCTTAATCTCAATTATTCCAGTTCTAGCTTTATAAAGAAAAAAATATCTCTAATTCAAAAGGTAATAATTGAATTATTTAATATTAAATTTTTATATATATAAATTAGTTAATGACATAAATTAAGATCTGAAATTTAACAATGTTAAAGTTAAAGCATTTTATCAATTATATAGTTAGGAAAGCTTTACCCAGTTTTTTTAAATGAAGATTTTCTGATTTCATTATTAATTATTGCTTTTGAATGGCTGACATTTGCTAATTCGCTTTGCAATGTTATACATATTTACAAATTTCTCGTTACTTGGATATCATCAATGATGTGAATTTATCGATAACATACTTTGTAACCTCATTATTATACCTTATCCTTGTGCCAAAAATGTAAACGCCTGTCTTATTTTTAGTTAATCGATGACATTGCTGCACTGGAAATTTCTGAACTAAGAAAAGCTGAACTCATCTCTAATTATTTTGCATTATTGTGAGGAGGACTGAGGAATTCTGCCGTCGTTGTGTACCGAATGCAAATATTCTTTTATATCTTGAGACTGTTTGAATTTGACAAAAATAACAATTTAGTGTTCTCAAATGAAAATCTCGGCACAATATGTGGAATAAGTATTTGTCACTCTATGTTCCTTTTTTCCACACTTTAGGCCAACGAGACAGGGATCTAAAATTTAATGGGGATTCCGAATCACTAACAAACACCTATGCTACTGACAGAAATAGAATCTGAAGCATGTTTTACCAAAGGCCAGAGAGCTAGCCAATTGGCCACCAGTCCACAGGAATAAGTTGAAGATAGTATTTGTAAAATTTAATTTTTAGATTGAATATTTAAAACATTATTTACACTACAAAAATTATAGATATTCAAAATAATTTATAATTAAACGGAATAAATTAAATTTAAAAACAATAATGCTTTCCATTTCAACAGAAGAGTAGATAAATATTTCATATTGAACTTCTTTATTTTAGAAAACCCGTTTATTTTGTACAGTTTAGCAAGTGATAATTTTAAATATTTTCTGGATTTATTGTATCGTTATTGTTTCTAAAATAATATAATTCTGGTAAGATTACTGATCAAATTTATACAAAAAAGGTCTTTTCCATAGAGCTTTCTTAATCTTTCCAAAACTGGTCATCGTCTTTATACCATAAAATGTGATGTTGAAATTGATTGTTATTAAAAAATATTTTACGTTATGGATTACGAACTTTTTATTGTTGACAGCGTTTCTAAGAACTGCATATATATTTTTGCTAACATTGTTCTCTAATTTCCAATCGATTTTGAAAGAAATTCTTCTAAAACAGGCATGACAAATCCGTTGATCAAAAATAGATGCATTAAATTATTATTTTTTTAAAACAGACATGTCAGTCTTATTTATCTGCCAGGATCAAGCACCATAGGAATTCATCAATTACCACAAACCACATATCATAGCAATCCACAAACTCACCTCCGACCATGAGACTTATTCCAAATCCCAAGTTAGCACGTTAATAAATGTGACAGTGTCATCTGCGGAGAAGGAGACACAAACATACCTTAATAAAATTTTCATCACCAATTTTTAGTACTACTAGTTTTAAAACACCACAATATTTATCAAGCTTACCACAAGAGCAAAATCGTAATAGCTATCTTCTGTCGCCAACCAATTGGTAGATTTGTAACACAAGATCACTAATCTGCTACAAATTACAATAACCAAGTTTTATATTTTTAAAACTTTCAATTCAAATCACCCCGCTTTGTAGGGATTAGACGTCATACGGACAACCTCATACCCTTCAGATTCAATAATTTAAGCAACTTTAAGGTAATCCACCAGCTGTTCTAACTTATTTCTGTCTCCGACATCTCTGAAATTGTAAACTGCATTTAGCCATCTTTAATAACTTTTTACCGCAACGTGAGTATCTCCAAAATAATGTTATGCAAATTCAATCCAAGAAATCTTACCATTTCAAATACTCATGATATCGACTCATCGCTAAATGAATTTCCCTGTGAAATTATAATAACAATCAAACTATCCAATAAAATCGTTGATTTCAAATAAATTACCAAATGCTCTCCATGGAAACAAGAATTGAAGTTCAAAGGAAATAGAGTCCAAAAAAATCTGGCAGATTACAAGATGTCCTCAATATCATCAAGAACTAACCAGGATTCAAAACTAATTGAATTTGTTATATCCTAAATTACACATGTCGTGAAATTTCTTAAATGTACGCCATGAACTAAGAAATATTCGAAAATCCCAGTCCTGTTTGCAACTACTGAATTCATATTCTCATTAAATATAAAAGTCTAATAGTCTCAAAATTGCAATATCCTTTCCAAGAAAGTTCAGAAACAATGACGATGATCAAATCAATTTCGACGAGGATAAAATAACACGAATTATCATTCAAACATCATCCTCACTCCAACTGATGTCATGACCACAAACAACAAGCGAAAATCAGGAAATCCAGAGGTCCTGATACGATTTCAAGTAGAATATTCCTGTGTCTAAACCTCAATTTAATAATCAACTTTATCAAAATTTTGGAAAAAGGAATAAATCACCATTACTTTCCAAGCTATTGGTAACACCTAATATTATTATGTTATCAAAATCTTAACTTTTCTCGGAATTATAGACCGAACCCGCTATTAAGAAACATAGTTACATCTTTTGAAAAAATCATCCACTTTCACATCTAAAAATTCTGCACAGAAAACTGCATTTTTCCAGCGCAACAATTTTGTTTAAGGCGAAAATTTTCAACATGTCATCAAATAGCAAATATCTTTATCGAAATGCCACACACAAGCTAATAACAGTAGGTGTCTATAAATGTACTGAGGACGATGATTTCGCATGTTGCGAAGCAACTTGGCTGAGCAAGCAGCTGCTAGCTTCTATCTTGTTTCAGTACAAAGTCAATGAGGAAATGCTTTGCGAGAAAAGAACGGTAAAGACTATTAGGAAGCTTGCCCAAACAGATTTAAAAAAGAAAAAGAAACAAATTATGATGCAATACTGGTTTAACATAAAATGTAAAAATAGTAGTAATAATGGCAATAAAGAAAAACGATACCTGAAAAATTGCTTAGTCAGGCGAAATGAATGCGAAAACGGGTTTGGCGTATGCTGTCTGCAGTGAAACAAAGTACAAGGTCAACCACTGTACGGTGAAGAATAAGAGAGCGTTTTCTAAATACAGACTAGCGTGAAATACGACGTTTTTATTAACCAAACATATGGCATAACGCCATATTTCCGGAGTTTAAACCATTTCCTTCAAGGATAATTCTTTCAATAACTTGTTGTCGATTGTCGAAGTTGAACAACGGAAATTTTAATTCGATATTCAGATGTTTCAGATGTCCAGGATTCTATAATAGAAAATAAATTAGCTTATATTAGGGTAATTGCAAATTGTTGCTAATAAACTATTATTTTGCTGAACAATTATATTAAAAGAGAAATTTTATTTATCAAATTTCGAATCCTTAAAGTTAATTATTCAAATTATTCCTTTGAAACGCAGTTGAGATTTCAAATAACCGTATTCTAAACATAAAAAACTACATACATTTTAAAATATTTAATAATCTAATATTAAAAAGAAAACAAAAGCAATCATACATTTTGACAAATTTAATAAGCAGTGCTATTTTGCAAAAATTCATAATAAACCTCTAAACATAACATTAACATCAGATCAATACGATACACAAGCTCACTACAATTCAAACACAATTCCATGATTTCAAGTACCTTAGATTCGAAAAAAAAAAAAAAAACCTTATAAAAATTTAAATTCTGCTTATAAAAATTGAAATTAATCAATTTATTGCTTTACAAATTTGAATTTATAAAATGTGTTGATAATACATTTAAAATATTATTTAAAGAAACAAGATTTTCTATAAAATATAAAGTTTAAATTCAATTATAATAATTTGTAGTTAAAATTAGTTAAAAATATTGTTCAATTATACAAATTTAACGCAAGGTTGTATAAACAAGGGTAACAGAAATACAGTGAGAGACAACAAAGTCATTCGTTTCTTGCACAATTCGACATTCTTTGTCGAAGTTCTAATTTAACACGGTAACAATGAACCAGGAATTCTTTATATAACACTTTGTACAATAAATATATCATTTTCAACTCTATATCCCTTTCCAATCTATGCAATAAAGTTGGATGGTTTTGATTCTTTTACTTCACACGATTATCTCGTATGCTTTTTTTATATGATCTATTCCTTTTCGGAGTACTTGTAGTCGGTTAATTAAAATTGTCGACTCTGGCTCTCTCGCACGACACTCATCTGCAGTTAATGTTTCAGGATCGAGCGCTGTATGTACAAACACAGCTTGTTCTAGGCGATTGAAAACATTTGAAGCACGAAAAAGGGAATTTTCTATTTTTTCAAATTTGTACTCAAGATATTGGTTGATTCCTCTTAGGTTCTCATCCATTTCGAAAAATAATAGTTTCGTAGTCTTGAAACTGTACTTTCAATCAAAAATCAGTTTTAATGGGTTTAGGTTAGGGTGACTCTACACACATCACATTTATATACAATTTATACTTTTCTTGAATTCACTTGAATTTGTTTTGTGATTAATGTTAATTTATTGATTGCTTGTTCCCAATTTTTCCAGTTCCAGCTTTATAAAAGAAAGAAATTACGGCAATCACATATAGACAATTTTTTAGGGTTGAGCGAAGTATGTGCATTCACATCTTGTCGTAAGGGATCAAAAGTGAAAAAGTGTTTTCTATTTCTTCAATTACTCGAACTAGACTCTTGAAATTTCATCTTCGTTTTCTATACATCTCAATAAAAGACCGTATTATGCAAAATTTAAAAAATAATACTAGCTTCTTAGCCTTGAGACTCTAATTTTAATCCACAATCAATTCGATAGAGACTGGTTCCTTCAAGACACCTATATGTCACTTATAACTTTCTAGAATTCACTTGATTTTCATTTTACATTAAACCTCGCTGATTGGTATTTGCTGAGTTTTATCCAGATGAAAAGAGATTGGATGAGATCAATTTCAGATTGATCCAGATGAGAAGAGATTGGATGAAATCAATTCCTGATTGATCCAGAAGAGAAGAGATTGGATGCGAACAATTCCTGATTGATCCAGAAGAGAAGAGATTGGATGAAATCGATTCCTGTTGGAGCCAGATGAGGAGAGATTGGATAAGTCCGTTTCCTGATTGAACCAGATGAAAAGACATTGTATGAGATTGATTCCTAATGGTTCCAGTTGAAAAGAGATTGGATGATATCGATTCCTGATTGATCCAGATGAGAAGAGATTAAATCAAATCGATTCCCGATTTATTCATAAGGAAAATAAATTTATGAGTTTGATTCATGATTGATCCAGATGGAAAAAGTATTTTATGAGTTCGTTTCCTGTTGAATCCAGATGAGAAGAGTTTGTATGAAATCGATTTCTTATTGATCCAAATGAGAATAGGTTGTATCAGATCGATTCTTGATTGATCCAGATGAAAAGAGTTTGGATGACATCGATTCCTGATTGATCCAGATGAAAAGAGTTTGGATGAGATCGATTCTTGTTGGATCCAGATGAGAAGAGATTGGATGAAATCGATTCCAGAATCATCCAGCTGAAACAATATTGGATGAGATCAATTTCTGATTGATCCAGATGAGAAGAGATTGGATGAGATCGATTCCTGACTGATCCAGATGAGAAGAGATTGGATGAATTCAATTATTGCTTTTGAAACACGGACACTATTTCTCACGTCGTTCTCTTTACAAAGATTTAGATACTTAGCAGATTTAACATTACTTGTATAGTATCACAAATGTCTCGTTACGAATTAAATATGTTGTACTCCAGATTTTGGTACATACCTTATCTAGGTGGTAGGAAAAGTAAAAATAGTGTTCTCAAATGAAAAACTTACCTTGATATAAGGAAAAATTTACTGATAACATTTTTGTGATTTTATTATCAAATTAATTTATACTGTAAAAATTACAGATCCTGTTCATATTTATTCACAATAAATTGGATTTAAAAATCAGTGATTATTTCCATTCTAACAAAAGACACGATAAACATTTCGTAGTGCAATTCTTTATTTTGGAACCTCCTGTGTCTTTTCAACGTTGGTAAATGACATTTTTGAAATATTTTCAGTTTTTGGAGCGTTCTTTTTTTTTATGAAAACATCTGACAAGATTACACTTATCCAATATAAACTCATGTTTGTGAAAATTGCAACACCATGAAGGACTTACGCGAGTGAGCTGAAATTTTCAGGAAATGCAAATTAGCGCATGATATGCAAATGATTAGAATTTCAAATCCGTAGCGCATGCGTATGCTGAGCAGCGCCCTCTGAACGGCGGATGGATCCAAATAAATAGACAGCTGTAGCGAGGCGTATATGGTTATGGTTATCTGCTAGTGGTAAACGTTAGCTCAATCGTTACCTATGCCTCTTCGAAGAAAGAGAGCGAGATTTGAACAACTTACAGAGTTTGAAAGGGGGAGAATCCACGGGCTTCGTGAAGCTGGATTGTCTTAACGTGCAGTAGCCGCTCGTGTGCAGCGTAACAGCAGCACAGTGTTGCGTCTTTGGAAGCAGTCGACGGACGAGTGTCGGACAACTAGGAAATCAGGGAGTGGATCCCAAAATGTGACGTCAGCTTGCGATGATAGACACCTGGTCCGCATGGCGCTGACGGACGGTACAGCTTCCTCTAGACAATTGGAAGCGCAGTGGTCAATAGCTACAGGTGTTTCATTGTGTACTTCATCAAGTCGTAGATGTCTGGGAAATGAATCGTAAATGAGTCGTAGATGTCTGCGCAAGGACTCCTTTATACAGGATCCCTTTCTCGCTAAACCATCGCCGCCTGCGGCTACAATGGGCCGCTCAGTCTAGAGACTGGCTTGCTGATTGGCAGCATGTCGTGTTTTCTGACGAATCTGGCTTGAATTTGTGGTACCCTGATGGCCGCATTCGTGTCAGACGCTATGCCGGTGAACGCCACATTCCGGAGTGCATTATCGAACGCCGCAGTGGACGAACACCCGGAGTTATAGTCTGGGGTGCCATAGCATATCATGGACGATCTTAATTGCTAAGAAATGTGGGCAATCTGAACAGCAACCGGTACATCAGTGAAGTTCTACAGCCCCAAGCTGTTCCCTTCCTTCAAAGCGTACCAGGTGCTGTATTTCAACAGGACAATGCCCGCCCTCATATCACTAGGACTGTTCAATCCTTCTTTGCAACGCGGCAGGTACAGCTTCTTCCTTGGCCTGCGTATTCAACGGATAAGTCGCCGATTGAACATGTGTGGGATTTCGTTGGTCGGCGTCTCGCTCGTGATCCTCGTCTTGTTGCTTCTGCAGACGAATTTTGCGTGTAAGCACAAACAATATGGAATGCTCTTCCTCAGGCAATTCAAAATTTGTTTGACTCCATGCCACGTCGTGTAGCAGCACTTATTGCGGCGCGTGGTGGCTACACAAAATACTGATTCCGATCTCTTGTTATTGTTTGTTTGCTTTGAATATTTAATCATTTATTTGTATCACTACCACTCAACTGTGTATTAAATTTCATTCAATTACGACGATTCCTTCATGGTGTTGCAATTTTCACAAACATGAGTTTATATTGATGCTTTCCCTCCAGTAAAATCTTTTTTAATTGAAAAATTTGGTTCCTTAATCCTTGCATCTTTTTATTTCCTCTTGAAATTGATTGATATGAAAAAAGTTTTATGCATTGGACTACGAGCATTTTACTCTCGTTGAAAGTGATTTTTTAACAACTGCACATATTTGTTGCAAATATTGTTATTTAATTTAACCACAGTATATAAAAGGGCATTTCTATAAAGGGAGTGTTAAAATCATCGCCAAGAAGCACGCTAAATATTTTCTGTAACAAAGGAAAAATAAATTTATCACAGAAATCTTCTGTTGTCTCTACCGACAAGTCATGGTCATCCACGATACTCACCACAAACACTGAGATTCGTTACAAATCCTAAAATTTTCCCACAAATGCAACATGCCCCAGAGAAATGAGACATAAATAAGCTTCCAAAAAATATAAAACTAAAAATAATTTGAAGATAAGTGATGAATTATTAAAAAAAAAATTTAAAAAAAAATAATTACATGGCGAGATCATCGAATATCATTTCACTAGGATCTACACGAAAATTTTACCCTTAAACGCTACTACTGTATTTATATTCTCATTGAATATAAAATGCTGATAATTGCCAAAATTTGGAAAGTAAACTGCAAAGAGAATTCTTCCTTTAACTTGTTGCCCATTGCCGATATTGAACAACGGAAATTGTAATTTCTGTATTTCTTATTTCTGACATTCTAATTCGTGTGTTTCCTGTGCTACATATATGAAAGTTTAACATCAAGCATTAAGATATCATGGATTCCTTAATAGAAAGTAAATTGAATTTTATTAGGTTTGTTGCAAAAGTATTACCACTAAACCATTACTTTACTGAACAAATGTATTAAAAAAAATTTATTTTCCTCAAATTTCGATTTCTTATAATAATTAATATTAATCATCCAAATTATTTCCTTGTAAAACAATTGCGATTTAAAATAACCGTACTCTAAATATAAAAACTTCACGTATTATAAAATATTTATTAACAAAATAAAAACAGTCTCACTATAATTCAAACTTAATTGTTTATTATTTTTCAATTCAAACATTTCAAGTTCAACATCTGCTTATAAAAATTTAAATTGATAAATTTATTTCTTTACAAATATGAATTTTTAAAAATTGTTGATAATACATTTAAAATTTTATTTAAAGAAAAAAGATTTTCCCTACCATATAAAGTTTAAATACAATGAAAATTTGTATTTAAATTAGTTTAAAATATTGTTCAATTATAAAAGGTGATACAAGAGTTTATATACAAGGGTAAAATACATTAGTGTGGAACAACAAAGTCATTAGCTTCTTGCAAAATTCGGCATGTTTTGACGACATTCTAGTTTAATCTGGTAACAGTCAACCAAAAATTCTTGATATAACATTTCGTACAATAAACCTCTTATTTTCCCCTTTATATTCCTTTCCAGTCTAAACAATAAAGCAGGATAATTGCATTTCCTCACTTCGTGTTCTGTGAGCATGTAGACTTCCATTATATTCTCTATACCTTGTCGATGCTTTTGCAGTCGGTTAATTAAAAATGTCGTCTCTGGCTCTCTCGCACGGCACTCATCTGCAGTTAATGTTCCCGGATCGAGCGTTGTATGTGTATTCACAGCTTGTTCCATGTGACAGAAAGCATTCGAAGTAAGTAAAATGGCACTTTCTATTTCATGTGTTATGTACTCAACACATTGGTGGATTCGTCTTAGGTCCTCATTCATTGTAAAAATTAATACTAGTTTCTCAGCTTTGACGCTGTAATTTCAATCCAGAATCAGTATAATAGGTTTAGGTTAGGTTGACTCAATACACATCTATATACAATTCATACTTTTCTTGAATTCACTTGAATTTGCTTCCAGATTAATGTTGATTTATTGATTTGCTTGATCTCTATTATTTCATGTCTAGGTTTATAAAGGAAAGAAAATATCCCTAATTCATAAGATAAAAAATAAAATGATTTAATATTTAATTTGTATATAAAAAAATTAGTTTAATTTAAATATCTGAAATTTAATGATATTTAAATTAAAGCATTTTAACAAGGATATAACTAAGATTGACTTGCTAATTATCTTTACAAGGCTATATATATTTAGCAAATTCATCGTTACTTGGATCACATTACAGAAGTCCAATTATCTATAATATTTTTTAATCCCATTTTTATATCTTTTCCAGGAGGACTAAAATATAAAAGCCTCACACACTTTTAGTTAATCGATGCCAATGCTCTACTGGAAAATCCTGAACTAACAAAAGCTGCACTCATTACTAAATCTTTTGCATGAATCCTCTTGTCGCTATGTACTAAGTGCAAATAATCCTGTTTTAATCTGTAAGTGATTGAATTTGATGAAAACAAATTAGCGTTCTCTTAAAAGTCTCGGCACAATATGTGGATTAATTTGCTTGATTTTGTGTGTCGCTTTACGGTCATATTTTGCATACTTTGAGATAATTACACCGGGGCCTACGATTTAACGTGGATTCCGAACCACTCACAAACCCCCATGCTACCACCAAGAAATCAAACTTAAGCCTGTTGTACCAAAGGCCAGAGCGCTATCCAATTGTCCATCAGTCCACAGGAATAAGTTAAAGATATTATTTTTATAATTTTATGATTATTAATTTGGCGAGTTAATTTTTTTAAGCAAAAAATACGGACATTCTATATAATCCCTATTTAAACAGAGCTAATTTTAAAAAAAAATTATTGTTTCCATTTCAACCGGGGCGTGGGGTGGAGATGAAGGTTTACATTTCAAATGATAGATAAATATTTCATATTTATGTTCTTTATTTTAAACAACCTGTTTCGTTTACAATACTGCAAGGGATAATTTTGAAATATTTTCTGCATTCCGTGTATTCTTACTATTTTTACAATAACTGGCAAGATTACTGATTCCACATATATAAATCTTTTGCCTTCTCCTAAAGCTTCCTTAATCCTTCAAAAACTGGTCATAGTCTTTAGAACTTAAAAAAACCTGATCTTGTCAAAGATAGCTATGAAAAAAAAATTATGTTTTGGATTGATTTTGATTTTTATTGTTGACGGTTTATTAACAACTGCAGATGTTTTGTTGCAAACATTGTTTTCAAATTTCAGCACGTTTTTCAAATAAACTATTCTATAGCAAGAATGACAAAACAGTTCATCACCAAGAGCCAATTTAATTATATTCCCAAGCAGGCATGACAAATCCGTTGATCAACAATAGCTACATTAAGTCTACTCTAAAGCAGACATGTCAATCTTGTTTATCAGCAATGATCATGCTAAATATCTTCTATATGAATAGAAAAAACAAATTAAGTATATAAATTCATAAATAATTACAACCCACGTATCATAGCCTTTCGTAATACTCACCACACGCAATGAGATCCATTCGAAATCCTAAATTATTACATTTACATATTCTACAGTCTCTCCCAGAAAAAGAGAGAATCAAATGTACACCCAAAAAATATCTCTATCTTTAAATTATTTTTAGCTCTTTAAGTTTTTAAAATATCGCCATAGTCACATGACCTGAATTTCTATGGATTAAAATCCAGAGAAAAACTCACTTTATACCTTCATACAACCACTTCACTAAGATCACTCTAAATATATATTCTGTATCTTAAATTAAACCTAGGTATTCAACAAATATCACAACCCACATATCATAGAAGTTGATGCAACTTATCTCCGAATTTGATATTCATTCAAAATTTCCAAATTTTTAAATCTACAGATGTGACAGGCGCATCCACAGAAAGAGACACACAATTATACCTCCAAGGAATGACCCTCACCTTCATATTTTCTTTAACAGTACAAGTTTGAAAATGCAAGAATAGTTATCAAACTTGCTACAACATTAAAATTATAATAGCTATCCTCTGTCGCCGTCGAATTGATAGATTTGTAACAAAAGAACAGGAATGCATTATAAATCAAAATAATCAAGTTTTATTACTTCAAGATTTTAATTCATAACGCCTTACTTGTAATATGGTTAGATACTAATGAACAGCCTCATTCATTTCAGCTTGAATAAATTAAACATCTTTAATGTAATAGTACCGGCTGTTCTAACTTATTTCTGTCTCCGCCAGCTCTACAATTGTAAACTGCGTTTACCCATCTTTAATAATTGTAACACCGGCGCCGCAACATGAGCATGTCAAAAATTATTTTATCCACATTCAATCCAGGAAGTCTTCGCCACGAACTCTCATCACATCGACTCATCACTAAATGAATTCTACAAGGCTGCTACACACAAAAATAAAAATAAAAAACAATTCATGTTTATTCATGATTTTATCATTATTTGAAATAAAATAGGCATATAGGGAATCTATATGCATTTTGGGTAAGTGAGTGAAAAATTCAAAATTCGAGTGAGTATATTTTCAATTTTACATTTTATAAATACAATTGTATTATTTTCACTGATATATATCATTTTCATTTAACCAATCATTTATAAATTGTTTGAAATATAATGATTTTTAAAAATTATTGCACGTGCAATGGAATTGTTAATATTAATCCTTCCGCAATTTTACTACTTTATAAAGTTGAAAATAGTTGCTAAATAGTTGCTAAAATAGTTGCAGTCACCAAAGTAGGAATTATGTCCACATTCGCCTGTACATTGAGATATCAATCTATATTTCCCCTTATACAATCTATAATTCCCCTTATACAATCTATATTTCCCCTTATCAATCTATATAGATCAATAACCCCTGTTGATTAAAACATTTTTTAATCTATACATTTTACTGAGCTAATGATATAAGCTTAGTTTCAGAGAAATCGACAAATAGTTTACTAGTGTCATACTTCAAAACGTTATCAGATTTATGAAATATATTCTCGGTTTTACAAAACACAGAATATGTTTCCCAGATTAATCGCACACAAATTATGTATTATAATTTATAATAAATCGTAAAAATACATTAATAACAAATCTCTGAATTGTATTTCAGCATATTATTCGTTTATAACCAGTACCTGCCTTCTAGTTCCGATCTTCCCGCTGATAAAAGCTTTGTTTAAAATCCTTACATATTGTTGAGCTCTTATTATTTATTAATTTTTAGAAAACTTTATCGTTTACTAAATGTTTTTGTACTTAATGTTGATCCTTGTTGTTGTTGCTTATCCCCTTGATTTAGAATCCTAAACCAAGTCCAGTAGATCATGCTGCATCAATAGATCGTAAACTGTCCTCCCCTCATTCAACAGTTGCCTCACAGAGGCACCAATACAATCTATGAGATGAGAGGGAGATGCGATGGTCGAACAATGACAGAGGGCATATGTCTTCTCGTCTCCATTGAAGGTCAAACTCTTAATGTGGCCAGTCCTTAGTCTAGCTAAAACCGTCTGAGCAGGTCTAGGACAGGAGCACTGTATGGACATACCAGGGTATTTAGCGGCGTACCATGCATGAATTGGTGGCGACCTCCAAGAGGTATT
Organism: Caerostris darwini; assembly: GCA_021605075.1. Taxonomy (NCBI): domain Eukaryota; kingdom Metazoa; phylum Arthropoda; class Arachnida; order Araneae; family Araneidae; genus Caerostris; species Caerostris darwini. Next base: position 42,742 of record BPLQ01012778.1, read on the forward strand.
CACTCTGGCTAAAGTCATGGAATGAACCTCTGAAGCTAACAGATTGGAAAGAAGAAGCTTTGGGAAGTTCGCAACCTTCCCTAGCGAGCAGATCAGCAATTTCATTTCCGTAGATGCCCACATGGGAGGGAATCCACTGCAAGCACACCGATCCGATCTGGTCCAAAACAGCTAGTTTGGAAACTATATCCTGCCCCAATTTGTCCAAGATGCTTGGCCAATTTTTCAAATACTGTATTGAGCTCTTACTATCAGTCAGAATCCAAACATCAGGTACTTTTAAAGTCTAAAGCTAGATTCAGAGCTTCGCTTATAGCAGTTAATTCTGAGCGGAATACTGAGCTGTGGTCCGGTTTCAAAACGATATCTAAATTCTCCTGTACTTGTCTTCATAAAAATTCCGCTACCTGTTCTTCCAGAGTCAGATTTGCTTCCATCAGTGTAAATAACCAGGGCCCGAGGAGAAATTTTATTGATGATCTCGAGAGCCAAGTGACGCAGCAACTCCGGGTGTTCTTCGTGTTTGATAAATTTCACATTCAAGTCTTCATTAAAAGTTACATTACTAAGTACAGTAGTAGGTGTCAGTAGATTAAAAGGAACACTGGGCTCGACTTCAATATCTGCCAATCCCTGCTTCCATATTAAACCCAAAGGGCTGTCCTTTTTTAATCTTTGGTTATTCGTCCAGTTCGATAAAAGGTTAGATGATCTGTTATACGGCTTAAAACTCTTTAGCTTTGCGACGTACTTCGCCATATTTATTTCTCTTCTCAATGAGAGGGGCTGAAGATCAGCCTCATAACAAGCAATATCATTGGGACAACTGTGCCTGAGACCAGTGATAATTCTGGCAGCACTAGATTGTATTCTCTCTAGTTTTTTTAGGTTAGTATTTGCAGCAACTTGATAGATCTGGTAGCCATATTCAAGGATTGGCCTTATAAGAGCAGTATAAGTGATCTTGAGTGTGCCTGCATCGGCTCCCCAATCTCTTCCAGAGATGTATTTTAGTAGCTGAAGCCTTTTCCTACCCTTCTCACAGAGTCTGTTAATGTGCTTACTACTGTTAATTTCAGTATCTAGAGTAAACCCTAGATAGGTAGGAGTTTTAGTCGTTGATCCTTTGTAACACAATTGTGATTTAAAACAAAATATACAAACTTCATCATGTATTATAAAAAATTTCATAAAAAAATATAAAAAAGTATAAAAAAAAAAACAATCCTACAATTTGATGAATTTATTAGTTATTGCAAAATAGCAATTAATGGAGTTCTAACCGTAACATACTAACATCTGTTGAATTCTTTACACAGGCTCACTACAATTAAAATTTCAAATTCAATTCAAACATTTAAAGTTCACTAGGTCAGTTTCAAATCTGCTCATAAAATGGTAAATTGATCAATTTATTTTTTTTACAAAAATGATTTTTTAAAATTTGTTGATAACACAGTTAAAATATTATTTAAAGAAACAAGATTTTTCTACTATGGAAAGTTTAATTCAATTTAAATAATTTGTATTAAAAATTAGTTAAAAATATTGTTCAATTATACAAAGGTACTAATAATACAAGGGTGTATATACAAGTAAGTATATACAAGGGTAAGAGACATATAATGAGATACAAAATAAAATTATTCCCGTTTTGGAAACTTCCGACTCGTTTTGGCAAACTGCCTGGTAACGATCAACCTGCTGTTCTTTATATAACACTTTGTCCAATAATTCTCTTATTTTTTCCTTCATGTCCTTTTCCAATCTATCCAATAAAGTGGAATGATAGCAATTCTTTGCTTCGCACACTGTCATCTCGTACAATTCCATTAATTGTTCTGAATTCTTGTAGTCGGTTAATTAAAATGGTCGACTCTTGCTCTCTTGCACGACACTCATCTGCAGTTAATATTTCAGGTTCGAGCATTATATATACGTACACGGCTTGTTGTAAGTAATAGAAAACATTCGAAGCAAGAACAATAGTATTTTCTATTTCTTCAGTTATCTGCTCAAGATATTGGAAGATTCGACTTCGGTTTTCATCCATTTCAAAAGATAATACAAATTTCGTAGCCTTGATACTATAATTTCAATCCAGAATCAGTGTGATACGTTTAGATAAGATTGATTCCTTCAAAACATCCAAGACTTATAGTTTGCTTGATTTCCCTTGATTTTGTTTTGTGATTAATGCTCGCTGATTGATCTCGATTTTTCACGTTTTTTTTTTATATATGAAAAAAACTCGAAATTCGTAAGAAAGAACTTAAAATCAGTTAATTATTAATATATATTAAATTGATTAATAATATCAAATATTATATTATTTTTTTTACGTTAAAATTAAAAATTTTTAAAAATGATATAGTTTGTAATGCCTCGTGTATTTTCTTATAAATATATCTTATGATTTCAATTTTTATTACCTTTTTTGAATAAAGGACACTTGATCTTTATCTTTAGAATTTTATATATATGTGGCAAAGTCCAACTATCAATAATATATTAAGTAATCCCATTATTATACCTTATCCAGGTGGTCAAAAATGTAAAACGTTCACATACTTTTAGTAAGCTGATGGCAATGCCATTCTGGAAAATCCTGAACCAAGACAATTTAGAATCTATCTACCTATGTTCCGACACCACAGAAGCTGCCCCCCACTTCTCTTTCCTTCCTCCATGAGACCATATGGGGTCTGGATTTGATCTAGATGTCTATCAAGTGGGATA
>BPLQ01012779.1:0-376858 GCA_021605075.1 Caerostris darwini
GCCATGCCAGTTAGTGGTAATAGTTAAAGTTGTCAATATTGACAGAATTCTTGGCAACCAGCGGCGATGACACCACTTACAGTAGCAGTATTTTATGCACGTTAGTACTGTTGAGGCTGGCTTTTGCCGGTATCGCATATTTAAAAGTTAGACAATTATTTTCTTTCCTAAAAGTTTGAATTACCACTACTTTTGAACTGTCGCTTTTATATACACCGTTTATGTGGATGCTATTTATACTTTTGCTTTCGGCGCATTACTGAAATAAAAGTTTTTCGTATCACATATATACACATACATTACATTACATACAGTTTATATATATGGCATTACACATATTAATATTAATATACAGTATGCCACATATGCTTACTGCATGTTAACATGATGTTACTGCATTACATATTGTATTATGACATAAACAGAGCGCATTGTAATAACACATAAGTATTATATACAGCGTATATCGTGAAGCTGAACAATGGTTGCAACGGTTATTTATATCAGTTGCTGGCCAGAACTTTACCAGCGAATGACAACATAATACTCAGTTTTTTCTCTGTTTTGCATAGTGGCCTCTGTATTTTGCCGACAATAATGCCAGCTGGCAGCTTACCGAAGTTACTTAAAGAGCGATAAAATCGGTATTAACAGGCCTTTTTGGCGGTCAAGAAATACTGCTATCACACAGTGTCATTTTGGCAGTGAATGCCAACATTTGACTGTGCCTAATTATGAAAACCACAATAAAGTCAAATCTTCCGTTTTATCTTGCTATAACGTAAGAAATTCCAAACTTAATAATATATACATATTGAGTCGCCCACCTCATCGAAGAACACGGAAACGCGTTTAGCGGGAATGAAGACTAAAGTCCTGCCCAGCCTTTCATTATCTGCGGCCGCCAGTAACTGAGACATTCGGAACATTTTTTCTCGAATCTCTTGGCTGTTCGGTCTTTCTATACACTTTATATCTATATGCTGTTGTCAGTTATAAGTACAATGGCATTTGGGGCCACGGTGACTCAACTAAAACATTTCCAAATGCTTCTCTATGGAAGGGTATGTCGTTGGCGTTGCCAAAATACAAGAATTTTGCGTAGCCGCAAATGTTTCATACTATATTTTTCGCAATAATGGGCTGTTAATTTTAAATATTACTTGTCATTATTATTATGAAATTAAATCTTGTTATTTACCATTGCATTTTGGCGCCTTTGTGTTAACAAATTTGTTATTTGCTGGGAATTTAAAACGGTTCGGTCAAATGGGACATTAAGATTAATATTATGTTTATGGACGATATTTGCAGGTACCTTTTTTTCTGGTTGTTGATTTATTTATTACGTTAATCTTCATAGCTTGTTAACTTTAATGTGTAAATTGTTATCATAAATAATTAAAGGTTAGAGCCACACGAATGTCGAATAAAAAGCGTTTGTCCGGTATTTTTGGCTGTTTTAAATCATTATTATGCGCTAAATATCTCGCCAGAACATTAAACATGCACATGTGCGAATACTATATATGGCTCATTTTTAAACCATTTTTAAAAAAGATAATGAAAATAATTCGTCAAATAAAGTTTATGTTGGTCATTGAAACAAAGACGCCGCAACGGATTGCGGGCCTAGTTGCCTTTCAGCCAAATGGCTCTTTTGTCGCGAAATTTTGCTGGCGAAATCATTTGTTTTATATCGATATGGCAGTTATCTGTTGCTGAAGTTGCCGTTGAAGCTGGTATTGCCAGCACATTGCCCGCGCAAAGAAGAAAGCCTATCAACAAACCAAAAAATTAAAACCTGTTTCGCCATGTTAACACACCTTAATTATCCACACGCATTTCTGATATTCCAGGCGAACAGCCAGCTTCAGTCTCTATACATAACTTATAATAGGCAACAAAGGTACTATACCCGTCATTTCGATTGAATAATAGTATGATTGGGCGCAGATTATACCCGAAGAAATTGGCTGACTCCTGAATATTCTCAGGCTGTATTTTTAAAACAGGTAATTAAATATCAATAGAATATTTAATTATTGATTGCCGATGTTGAGTTTGCGGTGAATCCGTCAGGTGCCAGAATTTTCAGTAGCTAATTTTTTCGAAATGAAATTTTGTAAAGCTGGCATAACAACCCCGACTGACCATATGTGACAAACCTTTAACTATTTCAGCTTTCTGCTAAGTACTTCATTGCACTTTCTTGTGAGTAACAGTAAAAAACATTGGTTTCATAATACCAAAGTTCACTATTTTCCAAGTGCTCCTAATATATTAACATGGTCAATCCCAAGGGTTGTTATACCAACACAGCGAGTTTTCTGTTTCAAGAAAAAATTGAAAAACATTTAAATACTGAAAATTTCTGTACACAATGATATTGAAGTTCACACATAAATATAATATCAATAATCAATATTAATTCAAAATATTAATATATTTCTTGTATAGTTAATGCTATTGATGTATGAATTACTTGTTTTAAAATTGGCACACCACAGATTTTTGATTCAATTAGTGGGAGTTGAATGCAATACAATTATTGAGAATATTTCAGAGTCAATTTAATTGATCTAATTTCTTTCAATCAGCTTAATTAAATTGAATTACTTTTTATGTCCTAAGAAACAGAATTAAGATTTAATCATACTATTAATTCAATCGAAATGAAAAATTTTAAAAGATAATTATAAATTGTATTTATAAAATATTATAGGGTTATGTATAAGAAATTTAAAAACTGAAAACATTTATTGTTTTAACATAGAACAATAAATAAATAAATGCATGTGAATAATTAAAATTATTATTTGTAAACATAATAAAAAACAAATTTTAATTTTTTACGTTAAATAAGCATTTATTTATTAAACTTTCTTTCTTTACTTGATAATATTTGTACAATCCCACAGCCCTCCTATACCAACTTCAACAACAGCAGCTTCAACCTTTAAAAAAAGATAATAAGCTTCTATAAGTCATCAATATATATTCATAAACAAATAATTTCATAACAAAAAAATTTGTTTTATTAAAAAAAAAAAATTATTTGTTAACAAAGCTAACAAATTTACTATAATCCATTGAAAGTGTTTAGATAAGTTAATTATCAAAGATTCCGAAAAATTCTTTGTTTCAATGATAGCTATAAATCAATAACTTTATTTGACAGATATTTCATTATCTGTTTTAAAGAATAGTTTAAAAATGAGAAAAATAAAATTAAAACTGCCAAAAACTATAGTATTCACTTTATGTCACATGTTTAATGATTCTATTAAAATGACAAAGAACCAGAAAATAACAATGTTAACTATCATGCACATAATAATGGATTTAAAATGAAAAAGTAAGTAAAAAATATTGGACTAAGGCATAAATTTTAAATTTTTATTCATTATTGACCTAAAATATTTGTAACTCTAATAACAATTATTTATAATGCTAATTTTTATTAAAGTTTCTAACTAATAAAAATATATATTTGAAGCTAAATGGAACTAGCATGAAATATATAATCATCTTAACAGGAAAAAAAAAAAAAAAAAAGAATTAGCAGTGGGTTTTCTGTATGGTCTAAATATCATTATAAAACATAATATTGCAACACTTAGGTAATTATAACAATGTCAAAATTATTTTATTAGTTGTTTTAAATTCAAATAAAATGTGCTTAAAATTATTTTTTTTTAAATTTATCATTCTTACTTGTTCTTTTACAAAAACATAAAAAGCCATCACAGTGAGGAACAAAAAATAAGGTGGCATAGATTCTCCATCTTTCTAAAATTTAATTTCATATCAATAAATACATGTTATGAAAACAATATTTTAAAAGAGGTAAAAATTAATATTTAAAATTAAAAAGAATATTATATATAATATAATAATAGATATTAGCTAAAATGAATTAATAAACACATACGAGTTTTGAAGAAAAAAATAAAAGATATTTTATAGTTTTTATTATTATTGCTGTAAATATCAAAATATAAGTATGGAAACATTTTACATTATTAAACATTTTGCATAAAACTTTTATTTTTATATAAAAATTCTTATGATTTTAATAACATAGCATTGCTTTGGTAAGATTTTACCACTCCATAGAGTAAAATTGTATTTAAATCTTTTTAGTTTAAATACAATTTCACTTCGGCTTTAATGTTTCAACTAAATCTCATTTTTCAATATAATACACTACTGACTAATAAAGCATTTAACTTTTAACATATAAGATATAAAGTGTAAATTAAAACTTTGAATTAGTGAAACATATTAAAGATAGAGAAAAAATATTCAAATAAATATAATTTTTGCTTGAAAATTTTTAGGTTTTTATAAATAAATAAATAAATAAATAAAAGAATAAAAAGAAACTATATTATCATTAGCAACTATTTGAATAGGAGAAAAACAAATACTTACTAAGCTTGACTGAATACCATTATAAACTTTCCAAAAATATTCAGCAAAAATATCCTTAGAAATGGGTTTTCCATTAATTCGAATTCTTTCATTAACAGAAATCAGATGGGGAGAACTATAATTTTGAGAAAAGAATATATATATTATTATGCTATAGAGGATTTTTTTAAGATTTCTTATTTTTACATTATAGAAGATTTTAAAGTCACATAAACAGGAAGATTTTTCTTACTCAAATTAGATGGATGTTTATTATATTATTACAACTATTTTATATTGTAGTTTTCATAAATAATTTGGCATTTTTTTTTCATTTAATTAAATATTACTTTGATACCTTAAATAAACTTTGGTACCTATATTATTAGGGCAGCAACTAATGATGCTTTAATTTTCAATCAGGAATTTTCACTAACTATATATTTCTTATTATAAAAAAAATGTTGAAAAAAAACTTTATTTTTCTTTATAAAAATTCAAAACATACCTATAAAATCCAGTTTTATATCCATGTTTTCTTAGAATAGCTTCAGTAAAAGCACAGGTTGATCCTTTACCTTTAGTACCAGCAACATGTATTATATTTAAATCATCTAAATTTTTCATCTAGAAAAGTAGAGAAAAAATTTAATTGATATATTTCATCATTCACATTTAATTAAAGTTCTGAAAATATTATTTCCAATAATGCTGACTTTTGTCAACTATTTATAAATAAACAATCTTCATTGCAGTACTTAATAATTTTATTGTTCAGCCACATTTAAAATAAAGTAATACATATATATATTATGCAATATAATGTGTATATATGTAATACTTATGTGTGTGTGTATGTACAATGTATACGTGCATGTATGTATAATGTGCATGTGCATGCAATGTATAAGTGTATGCAATGTATAAGTGTATGCAATGTATAAGTGTATGCAATGTATATGTGTATGCAATGTATATGTGTATGCAATGTATATGTGTATGCAATGTATATGTGTATGTAATGTATATGTGTATGTAATGTATATGTGTATGTAATGTATATGTGTATGTAATGTATATGTGTATATATGTGATACATACATAAAGCTTTTTAATTTCAGTAATCCTTGAAAGCAAAATTATAAATAGCATCCACATAAGCAATTGTATATAAAAAGCAATAGTTCAAAAGTAGTGGTAATTCAAACTTTTAGGAAAGAAAATAATTATCTAACTTTAAATATACATTCTGAGTAAAAAGTGAGAAAAACATGTTAAATTTATAACGTGCATAAAAAATACTGCTACTTTTTTTTTTTTTTTTTTGTAAATTGGTGTCATCATACTGAGTTGCCAAGGGGAATTTGAGCATGTTCTGTTACTCAATGTGTTGACAACAGCTATTTTTGTTACCATGGCTTTTTAATGCTTTGTGATTTTTATAATGGAAAAATTAGTTGAACAAAGAGTTTTGCGTTTAAATTTTGTGTTTCAAACAGAATTTTATGCCAATGGATGCTAAAAATATTGCAGAAGACCTGCTGTGAACTATACATGTTAAAAACACAAGCATGCTAATGGTATAAAACATTTAAAGATGGTTAAGAACATACTTGAATTAGTCTCATTTTGGCCAGCATTCAACTACTACAATTGAATTACTGAGATTGGATTAAGCACTATCATAGTTTTTTATGTTTGATAGGGCCTACATTGAAATAAATTTTGATAAATGAATTGTTGTTATTTTTTTTGTGCTTTATTTATAATTTTGGATATTTTTTACATGGAATGTATATTATATGTAAACCTTTTAAATAACATTAGCAACCTTTTAAACACATACTTAATCTGTTTATCACAATAATTTTATTTGAAAATTAGGAGTTGTTTTATTTTATTTTGTATTCTTTTAAGGAACATATTATTCTTATTTTTTTATAGCTAATTTTTAAAATAATCAACATTGATAAATATTTTTTTCCAATTTAAAATGTATACTGCTATGAAATAAAATTTCATCCTTTACGTTAATTTCCATAAATCAATTATAAACTTTAATTAGTTTTATGCAAACCTACATAAAAATCTCAGTATAAATGTAAAAATATGGTTGTAGTCTTCTATTAGTAAAGCACCACTTCATGCTAAATGTGAATGTCACAAAATTATTACCAATCAAAATGAGTCACAAATTAAGAAAGGTAGAAGATTTAAATCCATGACATTTTTCCTAGTACCCTATTAATCGAAAAGCATCGTGATTTCTTTATTAAACAAAAAACATTCTATTTAATTCATTTCTATTATAAAGTTTTCCAAAAATGTTACTGTATTATTAACAATTTTTGAAAACCATGTTAATAAAATTTTATGCAAGTTGTAACCTCTGAATATGTTATATTATTTTCACATCTTTTTCTACTATCAGATATCACTTTATGCAAACCTTGAAGAGAGAAAGAGCAGATAGATATTAACATATGACGGAAATAAAAAATATGTGCATGTTGAAATATATGCAACACGTACATATTTATTAAGTTTTATATTTACAAACTTCCCATTATTGAGTTAAGAAATTAAGTATTAATATTTTTTTTTTTAGTATATAGGTTAATTAATCAATATACCTTCAAATATATGAATAAATAAAATAATAAAATTGTACAAAAAAAATATTCCTAATTACATTTCCGAAACTGATGAATAACATAACTTACCTCAACACCTAAAGTTTTTAAATGCCTTTCTGTATCAAAGAGATTTAGGTATGCTTTCGTACTTCTCTCTTCACGAGCTTTTTGGAGAACAACTGAATTACTCTGCAAGCCATTAAGAGCATATACTGCTTCCTATTTAAATACCACATTTTAAATTTCTTACATAACATTAATTATTGAAATCATCTATTACATAAATAAAGAATTCAAAATATTCAGTTTATGATATTTGTATTATTGATAAGACATTAACATTAATATTATTTGACAGATTTTAAAATATTGAATGTTAATAAGCATTTAAGGTTGATGTTAAACACAGCATTAGCACTTTATATCACAAATTTTATACATTGTTAGAAATTTAGACAATTTCTTTATCTATGATGTGAATTAAAAGAAGATTTTGATTACTGTTAAAGGAGATGGATAGAAATTGCATCATTGAGCTCTAAATCAGGGATTATATTTATAAAGGGAAATTTTGATAGTATCATGCGCATTGCACATATGAATTTTCAAAAGAAAACAAATACTATGCATTTATAAAAAAATTAACTAGTTGTATAATTAAATTTATTTATTTGTAAAAATTTCATTTTTTTATGTAGATATCAATTAATCCAATTTTTAAGATCCCTACATTGGAATATGGAAAGTATTTTTATAATCGTTTCTATGTCTATTATTAAGATTATATGCTAAAACCTGAAAAAAAATCAGAACTAATTTTATGCTATTAACATAAAAACAGTGTTTGAAATTTGTTTGTAATGTTTACAATATAAAAACCTGAAATTTCTCAGCATTTTATAAATTTCAGAAATTATATTTACAAAATTTTAAAATTTGTAAACTGCATACAATGAGCTTTAATTTGATGTATAATATATGTTTTTAATAAAGAAATGTACAATCTCAATTTCTGGTTTTATTTTATTTGTAGCTTTGAGAGATCTGTCTCAATTGTGTGGAATGATCCCAAGACCCTCATTGATTTACTTATGTATGATTAAGCCAGAGACCAAAATACCATGAGTTACCATATATTTTTTAGTTTATATTTATCATATGTTATAAAAACAAATTTAAAAGTAAATAAAGAATTTAATTTGATGTGTGGCATTGCAATAATTAAAGAAAAAATTGATAATATTTCATTGTAATTTTTATTGAATCCAAATATATGAGTGATTCTAGATTTTCTTTCATTATTTTTGTAACATTTTTCTGTTATTATCGTATATAATTTTACTTTGGGAGTAAAAATATATTCATGGAAAAGAACACTATGTATTAACATTTTTACTATTTTATTTAATAATATCAATAACAACAATCACTCAATATTTAATTAATCAATTTATAGGATTGTAAGTTCAGCAATATACCAAAATATTATAAGATTACACTCAAATCAATTTTAATTATAAAAATTAAAATAATTATTTTTAAATTTAAAATAATTTTTCTAAATTTAAAAAGTTATACTTTTCTACTTTTTTTCCAAATTCTTTTAGAAAAATTATTCAAATTATAGTTACGAATAATTTAAAGGTGGGATATATTTATTCCTGTACAAATGTTACTAACAAAACCAACTACATTTTTACAAGAAAAAAATTTCATTATATTTTCTTTTAGATGAAGAATGATTTTATAAAATTTCAACTATCTAGAATTCCATAAATAATGCGCACTCCACATGGTTCAGTTTTAGAGGCTACAGATTTCAGTTTATAAAAATGTAACAATTTATTAGCATATATTAAAAATATTACACAAATATTTTTAAATGTCCATACCTCATAGATGGATTTCATTTTCGTATCCATGAAATGAAAAAACTGCTTCTTGGTTAAATAATCAAAACCCACCACCCTCTTTGTTATCAAAAAGCGGCAGTTTCCCGCTCTGCTAAAATGCAACAATAGCCGGATGGACATTGCGCTTGTTTATATTCAGAAACTCACGTGGTTTTACTGTCAAGGCCGTTATCTTCACTGAACGTAAACCCGGTATGTAAAGAAAGGTTTTCGTTCTACAACAACAACAAAAAAATCGTATTTTATTGTTTTTATTACATGCAATTCTGTGTTGTTATTTTAAAATTCAGAAAGCAAAAGAAACATCGTATATTATTTATGAAAAGTATTTGCCAGCTCATAACGATAATATTCTGTATTACTTTCAGGAAAGGTCAACATTTCAGAAATGCTTTTGTTTATTGGTCATAAATTATAATTGTATGAAGGATCCAGATATTTATCTAAGTTATACTTTTGAACAAATATTTGTATTTCTATGTTTACATTTAAAATTACGCGGACAAACAACATCACGTTATCAAAATTTTCTGCTTCCATCACCGATACGAACTTAGATTTGTCCATTGAATTATTTCAATTATATTGAATTTGTGTCGCACTAGATCGACTAATTAATTTAACATAAAAGAAATAATTGTTATCCAGAAGTTTATGTACCTTCCTTTCCAATTATTGTCGAATGAGATAAATTAAAGTAATTAATTATGAAGAATTAAAAGTAACTTCTTAAAAATTTCTAAATGTAACTTTTAAAAGTAGGGCCTGGATGGCCGAGTGGCTAGCGCTCTGGCGCTCGGTACCACAGGTTTCGGGTTCAAGTCCCGGCGGCGCCATGGATGTTTGTAGTGGTTCGGAATCCACTTTAAACTGTAGGTTCCTGTCTAATATGATCGTACAGCATTGCGGGGGCATTGTTACTCCGCGTCCGTGGCTTATCTTCAAGTTACACGCGCCCCTGGTCAAAGTCAGTACGTCTGTGCAGCACTTGCCTTAAGGCATTCAAGACCAAGCTGTCTAAGTGTTTGCCAGCTGCATTAGAAAGAAAAAAAAACTTTTAAAAGTAACTACTGACTTGAATCGAAGGTATATGGGGATGTAAAGCAACAAGGACTATAATCCTCTAATCACTTTATATGGGAACAGTTCGTTTTTCCTATTTTTAATACGTCACTCTCCAAAACGCTCTACACACGCGTCACTCTATATTAGACCGGCACCTACGGTTTAAAGTGGATTCCGAACCCCTACAAACATCCATGGCACCGCAGGGACTCGACCCCGGAAACTTGTGGTACCGAGCGCAAAGCACTAGCCACTCGGCCATTCAGGCCCTAAGTAACTTCTTAAATGTAACTTCTCGTACTCTAAATTTGTTTACAAAAAATAACAATACCAAATCCCGACTCCGACTTCCCACTTCTGGTTAAGAAGAGTGATAAAGTCCAAAGATCTACACGAATTTATTATTATCAATCAATGAAACTAAAAATTTGCACAATTTTGATTGAAGTATTTAATATTCAATTCAAAGAATAAGAAGAAAAATAAATTTTATATTACTTTATTTTATATTCCTATCTTATTTAGGCTGATCATATTTCTTTCATACCAAAGCAGAAGAGGGTTTTGATGGCACCAAGCACAAAATAATGAAACACCATGACATAAGCACAAAAGAATATACACTCGATCTTCATCTTCCCAAATCTTCATCTTCTCATCTCCCTATCTGAACAAATCGTTTAAATAAAACAAAATAAGAACACTCGCTACAGTGAGTGTAGAAAGTATTCGTACAATGCCGATTTACGATGAAAAATAAGTTTTTACTTTTTCAGAAGTTATAAAAACTATTTAAACATGGAATTTTAAAATAATTATTAAAAATATTTATACATTTTTATCAAAAATTTTTAAAAAAGCCTGTAATTAACGAATTTTAAGGCGTATAACGTATACTTAGATGCGAAAAATGCAAATTTATTGTTGTGATTTGCGTCATTTAAAAAAGAAAAGTGCCCAAATGATATTAATTTCCAGTATATGTGCTAAAATAAAAATTTAATTTGAAATTTATGTTTTTGAAATGTAATATTTAGGATACATAAATGAAAACTTTCAGAAATGTTTATTTATGAGAGGAAATAATTTTGCAACTTCGTAATGAAGGTAAAACGTTAAATCAGAATTCAATTCTAACTGTTAAACCTCGTTCTTTCGTATAGTCAATAATTAATAATATTTCGTTCTCCTTCAGCGTAACTTAATCAAACATGCAGTATTGACCATTGCTCCTTAGTTCTTATGATCGTCGATTCATTGTTCATGAATTGAAAAAATATGCAGGATTAGTGCTAATAAAATTGCAATTTAACTTCAACTTTCGTTTATTAAACTAAATCAATAATCTATTAAACTTTAAATTAATTAAATTCAACTCTGGAAGAATAAGGATGATTATCCATCGGCAACGCAAATCTAAAGTGACGTCAACTTTGAAGAATCAGATAAGCGATCGAGAATGATTGACAGTATTAGTCATTCTTGGTAACTAATCCGATCTTTAGTTCAACAATTTTTGATTTTACCGAGCAGGATAGGCATGAAGAACGCCACATACAGAAAAGCATACAATTTTTTTTTCCATCAGTAAATTATGAAGAATGTTCTGTACTTGTTTGTGGTTGTATAAGTACTTCTGGTGCAAGAAATTTGACCATAATTGATAAAATCATGAATCATAACACGTAAATTGATATATTAAAGGATAACTCATAATTCAGTGTTGCCAAAATGGTACTCAATTTGGATTAAGCTTTTATACCTCATAATAATCCTACACATAAATGTTAAACCCTGAGCTATGGAAGTTTTATAGAACACCACATTTCTTCTATTTCCTATAATGCCGCTTGATGTCAAATACTTGAACAATTGTGGAGTGTTTCAGATAATTAAGTAAGATTGAGATTCATTTCTAGCAAATGGGATCTAAAAATAGTTAGAGAAAAAGGAAATTCTATTCCAAGTTCAATTACTTCAAAACTGATCGAATCTATGGCACAAAAATGCAAGCTATAATAAAAGCACAAAGATATTAATTGCACATTTTTAAAACAAATTATTAAATGCTTTGGCTGTGTGGAATATGTTTTACCTTGTTAGATAAATAGTTAATTTGATTTTTGATATTCCAAAAAATATGAACTCTTAATTTGTCTTAAAATAACATGTAAATGAAAACAACAACATTACATTAAAAGAACATTAAAATGAAATGTAAGATACCAAATGTAGGGTTTGGTTTGGTTTGTTGCTGTACGATTATTTTGTACATACTTTGGGCTAATTAGACCGGGCGGTTCGGAATCCACGTTAAACGTTAGTACAGTTTAACATGGATTCCGAATCGTTAACAAACATCCATGCCACAGCCAGGATCTGAAGCTGAAGCCTGTACCAAATGTATTTATGTATGCATATTAGAAGTAATATTTTTAACCAAACTAATAAGAATTGAAATTGCAGACACTTTTTAAGTACAAATAAAGGTGTACGGATTCTTTTTACACTCTCTGTACTATACACTGAAGTGACAAAAGTCATGGGATACCTCTTAATATCGTGTCGGCCCTCCTTTCGCCCGGCGAAGTGCAGCAACTCGACGTGGCATGGATTCAACAAGTCGTTGGAAGTCTTCTGCAGGAATATTGAGCCATGCTGTCTCGATAGACGTCCATAATTGTGAAAGCGTTGATGGTGCAGGATTTTGGGCACGAACAGACCTCTCGATGATGTCCCATAAATGCTCGATGGGATTCATGTCGGGAGATCTACGTGGCCAGATCATTCGTTGGAATTGTCCAGAATGTTCTTCAAACCAATCGCGAACAGTTGTGGCCCGGTGACATGGCGCATTGTCATCCATAAAAATCCCATCGTTGTTTGGGTACATGAAGTCCATGAATGGCTGCAAGTGTTTAGCTGAACATAAGCATTTCCAGTCAATGTTCGGTCCAGTCGCACCAGAGGACCAAGTCCATGCCATGAAAAAACAGCCCACACCATTACGGAGCCACCACCAGCTTGAACAGTGCCTTGCTGACAGTTTGGGTCCATGGCTTCGTGGGGTCTGCGCCAAACTCGAACCCTACCATCAACTCTTACCAACTGAAATCGTGACTCAGCTGACCAGGCCACGGTTTTCCATTCATCTAGGGACCAACCGATATGCTCACGTGCCCACGAGAGTCGCTGCAAGCGATGTCGTTCTGTCAGTAAAGGCACTCGAGTCGGTCTTCTGCTGGAATAGAAGAAAGCCAAATTTCTCCGCACAGTTCTAACAGACAAGTCCCTTGTACGTCCCACATTGATTTCTGCGGTTATTTGACGCAGTGTTGCTTGTCTGTTAGAATTTACGACTCTTTGCAGACGTCGCCGGTCTCGATCGTTAAGTGCAGGCGGTCGACCACTGCGCTGTCCATGGTGGGATGTTATGCCTGAAATTTCATACTCTCGGCACACTCTTGACACAGTGGATCTGGGAATGTTGAATTCCCTAACGATTTCCGAAATGGCATGACCCATGCGTCTAGCTCCAACTAACATTCCACGTTCAAAATCTGTTAATTCCCGTCGTGCGGTCATCATCACGTCAAAACGTCTTCACATGAATAACTTGAACAGAAATGAAAGCTCTGCGAAAGCACTGTGCATTTATACATGTTCTACGCGATGCTACTGCCATATGAAAATTTGCATATTGCTATCCCATGACTTTTGTCACTTCAGTGTATATCCACAATTGCTGGAGTAGTAGAACGTATCTCATTTTCTTGTTCAGTGATAGATGAAAAATATAATCAATATAATTTGTCTACTACTAAACAAGCTATCCTTAAACTAGGGGTTTTAAATCTTTTTTTTTTTCTCCTAAGGACACTCATTTGATAGTAAGTGTGCATTTCCATTGGCAATGCGATTCTAACGCATTGTCAACTTTGACGAAACAGATTAGCGATCGAGAATTATTGACAGTAGAACGAATAAATTACTAATGTTTTGCATTCAGTTAATTAATGTGTTTATTCTGTTCGTATCAACAATATCGAATCAAACTGGTTATGAGTGTAGGCATTTTACTTTTTTTTTCATATTACATTAATGCGCACATCATTATCCATAAGCATTCACATCTTTCTGTGTAACGATATGTAGTTATGCAATATATTTCCTTGTAGAATTTTGTTTAAGTTGCTATCTGAATGCGCCTTGTTTCCCCTTTGTTTGAAAATAAATATTTATTTTATTTATTTGGTAAATAATTTCAGACTTTCACTTTCATAGTGTCTTATCATAAATTAAAAATAAACTTGATACTTCCTGGAAAATCTATTTACAGGTAACAATGCATATTGCCTTCAAAAATAATCAAAATTTTTTAGAAATCTAATCTTTTGAATGAGCTATCAAAATTTAGAAAATGTTTTCATTATTTTCATTCATTCAAGTTAGAAGTGTAACTACGTCGTAAACAAATGCCTTTTTTTTTATCATAGAGAAATTGAAAATAAAAGAATGCATATCAGAAGATTCGTTCGTAATCGTAACAAAATAACAAAATGCTTGAGTGGCAAAAAGCGAATTCCTGTGTACTAGCTACCAATAGATTATGTACAATAGTTGACGACATGAATTAAATATTTTTACTTATCAGACTTATCTCTTCATATCAGACTTCTTGCATATATATATATGCTAGAAGTTTCATATATCATATTTATCTCTTTATATATAACATATTTATTTATTTTTATTTTTATTTATTTATTTATTTTTTTAGTTAATAAATAAATGCGATGTTAAGAAAAGTGATTATGAAGAAAAGAAAAATGATTATAAAGAAATATTTATTTTAAAATTTGTGTATTATAATTTAATTCATGAAAAATGCTGATTGCTATGTAAGTTAATAGCGTAAAAAATGAAAAACTAATAAATAATACCAATAAAAAAATATATATATTCATTTAAATTTTTGCTATATTCATTGCAATTCAAGTATTGTACTAAAAGATCGAAAATTAATTTTTAGAAAAATCATTTATACGATTGCGCCAAGTATTACAGTATTACAAAAAGCTTCGGGTAGTGTGTAATACTACATCACACATATCCTTTTCTTAAGATGCAAATGTCAAAAATACAAAGATTTCTTCTTCATTAGCACAACAGTCCTATGGTGGGCCAAGGTGGCAGATTTCGAAATAGGTCTTGTTTTCCTTTTTACGGGGTAGAGTTGCCAACTCTACGCCCTACGCTGCACAGTCATATTAGATGAGACCTACGATTTAAAGTGAATTCCGAACTACTACAAATATCTGTGACACCGCCGAGACTCGAACTCAAAACCTGTGACCCAGAACGCTAATCACTCGGCCATCAGGTCCCAAAATACAAAGATTTTGATCTTTTGAGATTGAGATATATTTTGGCATATATTTATTTATATTATAATTTTTATTATATATTTATATTTTGGCACATATATATTTGGGAGATATTTGAATACATATTTTGGCTAAAATATGAGATTTTGGTCTTTCTCAGCTATTCTACTAATACATTATAGGTTATACATTATTAATAAATATATGACTAAAATAATAACGTAATTTTTATTATTAAAATATAATAAAAAATAGCATTTATTCAACAAGACACTAAAGAAAATGAAAGAAGTAGGTTTTATTTGATGAAATTGTAAATATATGAGTACTTAAATAAGTTCAAATATCTGATATTTTTATATTAGTGATAAATCTCATATTTTAGCATCAAATATTTTATTGCAAAATGTAATAGAATAATAATCATTATGTATTAATTGGTTTATTTTTTAACTCTTTGGTACGCTTTGGCTACAACGTGATATTTTCACCAGTCTAACTGAAAGAGAACTGAATGTATTTCATTTAGCTAATTTATTTAATTTTATCGACCTAATGCATTTTTGGTTATATTTGAATCAGATTTATCTGTTGAAATTTTCCATTAAACTTTACACGATATCCAATGCTCGAAAACAACTGCTTTTAAAATTTTTATTAAAAAAAATTATCGTTTACTTGTTGAATGCTTATTACTACAAAAAAAGAGGAAGACAGATGTATATTTTATCATTGCTGTAGCTACTGATGGGCCTGAGGGCCAACTGACTAGCGCTCTGGCGGTTGACGCCACATGTTTTGAGTTCCGGCGGTGCCATGAATGCTTGTAACGATTCGGAATCCACTTTAAACAGTATGGCCTGGTCTAATATGATTAATGGGTGCAGGGCTGACAACTCTACACCATAAAAAAAAACATCTCCTGTCTAGAAATCTGGCAGTAGGCAGATGGCCTTGGCCCACCGTGGTGACTGATGAGGATGTAGTTATTGAAATAAATTACCTTTAAACTTAAGAATGCAATTGAAGTATTTATAAGATAAAATAGAAAGTGATTTGCATATACATTGAAATTACGGTTGTACACAATAATTAAACTATCTAAATATTTAATACAATGTAAAAGAATTATTTAAAGGATCATGTAATATGAATTTTTCCTTAGAATCTGAATAAAAACATTACAATTCATTATTATTTACTCCAAAAGTTTTTAACTTCGGTATTTAAAGATAATTTTTATCAAAGTCCAGTTAAAAAAAAAAATGCAACAAAATATTGCATACATCTCAAAATTTGAAAATAACGAGCAAAATGATTCACATTATTACTAACAGCCTTAAATAAGTCAAAGAGTATTATTATAAATTAATTCTTGCAAAATTTATTTGTATAGATGTAACAAAAAAAATTATGATAATAATTCAGTAAGCTTATCATTCATTAATAAAAAAAAATGATAAGATTTCCAGATAAAGTGAATCCCGTTTATCCTGTTGTCTGTGAGAAAAGCAGGTGTATAAGATTACTTTAAAAATCAAACATCTTCATATACAATAAGTTAATAATTTTTTCATTGAAAATATTGCATTTGTTTTTCTACCTTCATGTTAAAAATGTGTTGTTTTTTCTTCCTGGTTCAATGGTAATAACAGCCCGACACATGGCTCAGTGGCAATGTGCGCAATTAACGTGCTGGAGGGCCAAGGCTCGAATCCATTGTTGGCATTGCTGTAGTCACTGCTTTCAGAGACGTGAAAACAAGATGTCGATGATAACAATATATGCAGAAGCGCCTCTCATCTATAATCAAGCTGCCTGGATAGTCATGCCTGGAGTGTTCCAGATTTTCTCACAAATGCAGGGCTAAGGATCTAACCAAATCTTTAAGTTTTTGGACGTGAGCTTCGTCGGTTGAGGTTGATGGCCGACCAGAGGGCTCTTCGTTTTCAACGTGTTCTCTGCCTTCTTTGAATTGCTTATACCACTTCTAAACATTTCTTTCCGATATAGGAATTCTCACCGAATGCCTTCTGCAACATTCTATACATTTCCGCAAACAAAATTTAATGCAAGTTCTTTGCTCAATTAATTCAGGCATTTCAAAAATCGCCGGAATCAGTTTTAGCGTCTCGCAAAGCCAAGCGTAACTCAAACACTAATGAATATTTTGACGTCAAATTTCACACAGACGTCAAAGACAATGTCAGCAACCTAAAAGAGAACAAAAAGTTTAAATTCCGTAAGTCCCGGGAATTTTAAATTGAAAATTGGTTTTACTCTTTGAACACACTAGTAACTAAAAAAAAATATTCGTGCGTGTCTTTTCAGCCTAACTTAACTATAATATATAGAAATTCAGTTTTTTTTCTTTGAAATTATTATTTCGTTCCAAAAATTACGAAAAAATTTTATTCTTTATTTTAGGATAAAAACCTTAATTTTTTTTACTGCCATCATATTTTCACTTCATCGAAGGGCTTTAAAAAATCCGATTGGTGGCTTTAGTTTTTAAAAAAAAATAAAGTAGAAAAACAATAACTAATTAAAAACTAATTTTTATAATAATAGTTTTTAATTTATTTTCAAACTATTAGAATGTTAAAAATAAATTCCAACAGATTAAATATTAAAAAAATAAATAAATTATTGATAATTTCTTTTCTTGTTATATAAGTGAATTTATATTATTTAAGATGAGTTATTTAAAATGTCTAATTTTTAATTCTATATAGATATTATTTAATAGAATTTACCAAAACTAAAATCATTTTATTTTCGGTAACAGGGCAACAAAAATAAAACATAATTTTAACGTTATCAATATAGGTTAAAGATAAAATAGTTACAAACAGAAATGTAACATTCTACATTATCTCTTACTCAATAAAATGAATTGAATACAGTTTAACATGAAAACTTGCATGACAAATCAAAACTGCTTTATTTTTCATTTCTATATTATGGGAAAAACCGTCGTATCAATCAGGGATGTCAAAATAGGTCTAAGTAAGATGTTTTATGGAAATTTATCTTATTTTATTGCATGTAGGTTAGGAAATAATAACTTTATTTTTTTCAAGCAGTTATTGAATATTAATATGAATCTACATAATTTGTTATATTACATATCTTGCAATATTTGAAAATAATTTCAACAATATTTAAAATTGCTTGAATTAAATGAAAGCTCTTTTCAATAGTATAGTGAAATAGTATACTGTAGCATTTTTCCCAAGAGAGTTGCATTTCATTCCTAGGAGAGAGGAATGTATATTCTTTAACAAGCACGTACTATCATAACAACCTATCACTCAAATTTGACAGTAGATAAGCAGTGCTGTGAATAGTTATATTACATGCAATTAGTGTTTTGTACTACTGAGAATAATCTGTCACTCAAATTTGATACTCATGAAATTAGCGATTGTCTGTGTGACCTTCACAGGTTGAAGCAATTACAGATGGGATATGGATTACGTCATGAGTTGCTGCATCGTGATTGGGGATAGACCATGGGCTGAGGAAGTGTCCACTCCCATGAGAAGTAAGAAAGCTGATTTCCCCCTCTTGACGGATTTTCTGAAATGGAGGTTTTTGGAGAAGAAAGTGACTTCTGCGACGAGTCAACCAAAAGTGTTGTTTTTCTTTTTTCTCAGAAGTGACTGATTAAGCCGGAGTTTCCGCCTGTTTCCAAAATGGGCCCCTTGTGATTTTGTGTATCACGCGTGTGATAAATAAGGTCTGCAGCCGACCAGGTGCTGTAGATTCATTGTAGACTCGAGAACTCTGAAAATGTCCGACATTGGAGTGAACTGCACTTGTGTATGTAATTTATTTATTTTTATCTATTTATTCATTTGTAAATAGAGTTCTGCATATATGATGCTTGTAAATAAAAATTAATGTGTTCCTATGAATCTGAAAGTAACCATCTTCTTGAAGCACTTAAAGGTCTAGTATTGGCTGAGACTTTACAGTACTGATATCAGAAACTGTAATAGAGCACTGTTCCCATAAAAAAACGCACATGCTAGATTGTTAATATCAAATAATTAAACACACACACACAAAACTGATTACAAAATATAAAGTAGTCAAAGTATTGTACAGAGTTTTTTAAATCATATCTTTCATTCATTATATGCATATCGCCTTACACATGATATGACTGTTTCCTTTAAAGAATTGAAGAACCTTAAAAGTACTCAGGATGAATAAGTTAAGTCGTTTCATACTAAATTAATGAAAGATTCGTTTCGTAGTCATTCAAAATGACACTCTATTGTATGCATTTTATTGGAATAGATTTGTATTCAGATTTTAATTTTTATAGTCCTACAAAATCCATCAGGGCCTGATGGCTGAGTGACTAGCTCTCTGACGCTCAGTGCCACAGAATTCGGGTTCGAGTGCCTACGGTGCCATGGTTGTTTGTAGTGGTTCGGAATCTACTTTAAACCCTGAGACCCAGTCTAATAGGACTGTAAAGCGTTGGGCTGATAATCCTATCCTGTAAAAAAAAACATTTCTTGTCTCGAAATGTGCCTGTAGGTAGACGGCCTTAGCCCCCCATGGGACTGTTGTGCCAATGATGATGATAATCATGTTGAAAAAGTCCATCTAAAACTATAATAAATTGTGTAGATTTCGATCTTTGCAACTGCTGAAATGCACAACCGCAGTTGATCACCCTTAAATTACCCCTACGAATTAAAACCAATAATTTATCTCAAAGGAAGATTTTTTTTTTTTTTTTTTAATTTTCTTACACAGTGTTATTTCTGAGTGAAAAAAGTTCTTTCGAAGTTACAAACATATGTTTAAACGCAACATATGTTTTAAAGAGTACTCGTTTTCTTTTTCAGACGAATTTATGACATGTAAAACCTTGATAAATTTGAGTTATCATTTAGGATCTCAATATTAGGTTATCAAATAAAGCTTTCTTTTTTTTTATCAGACTCTGAAGTTTGGGACCACTATAATTTATCAATTTCCCATAGCCAAATGTGTAACCCATTGAAGATTACTCTCGCATCTGTCTTTTTTCTCATGGACGGTTGCGTGTGTCTGTAAAGGAAAAGTAAAGAACTTCTTTCGACTGTTGAAAACACCATGGAGTCTCACAATTATTTTTGTAAGTATCTGCTTTTTTTTTCCATTGTAATAAGTGCAACATTAGTTTACATATGTTTTAAATAACAATATCTTTGAAATAAAATTGTCTGATAAATTGAAATTTGATTTTAGTTGTTTAATGTTAATTTTTTCATAAATAAAATCACATTAGTTATATATAGTAGCCCTTATAGCATAATGTATTGGACTATATCTATCAATATATGTGAGTTTTGTATACCGTATATTTCATGGAATTGGTATTATCAAATCCTAATCCATATCAAAAATTAAGAATTAAGAATTGAGAACACCACGAAGGAGAATTAATCGATATTTTTGAAGAAAATTTTTATTCATTTCATATTTTCTTTCTTTACTCATGTTTTGATATTCAATTCTGAATTGATAATTTATTTCTACTTCTGAATTTAAATTATTTGTAGACGTATACAATAAACATTGCAAATGAATTATAAATGCAATTGAATTAAACAATCTCGTTAATATCCGTAGGTTGAAGATGTTACTGATTACTCAATTATTTTGTTCTTTGAGTTCCACAATACAGTATGTAAAATACCGTGAAAAAAACCTGAATTCCTATAATTAGAAACTGATTTATATCTTGTACTCTCAAGAACTATAACATATTTAAAGTTCTTAAATTTTTGTCAAACTTAAATTCCCCTATTAATATAATGAATAATGAATAATACATAATAATGTGTTTTGTTTAATAAAATGTTAAATTGTTGTTGTCTTTTAATTTTGCTTGCAATTCAGTGATACTTACAAAATGAATTTTTGAAAAATATTTAATGTTCGAGTTTTTAAAATACAAACATTAAAATATCAATAATTTGTACAAAACATTAAAAGGTAACTTGTCGGTAGCATCCTTTTGCAACGACAATTTAACGTGTATTATTATTAAACAAAGCACATTGTCATGTACATAACATGTATTATTAATAGGGGAAAGTATTATTTTAAGTTTGACAAAAATATTTCTAATATTTAGCTTGACTTAGATAGATTGAACTTTTCAGGTATACAAAGATTAATTATCAGAGCCAAACGTTTTATCACATTAGTGAGATAAATGTTATCATTATTTGAAGTGAATTGTTATCATTTTGCACTTTGATCTACTTTCATTAATTTTTACTTTTTAAAGCAGGGGTGGCTAACCCAAATGATCTTCAGGGCCACTGCATCGTAGAAATGGATCGTAACTCCGCAGGCCGCTTATAAAATTATATATCCCTATATTAGATTTAGAACCACTATGAACCCTATATTAGATTTAGAACCACTTTTTTGGAGTGAAAAATTGAAGCATGATGAGTTATTATTTTTGTGTTTACTTTATTCTTACACGTAAACATAGATAATATAATAATAATAACAATTCTAAACGCACATTGTAAAGAAATATATAACACTAAAAATGAAATATAAAACAGACAGTTAATTTTTTAATATATGGATACACACATAATGTATTTTTTTAATGCATTGGTTTTCACTACTTTGGCCATCATAAAATAAATAAATTTTGCAAAAGTGTGATAAATCTCACGGACCGGAAAAATGTTCAAGACAGGCCGCGAGTTGGCCACTCCTGGTTTAGAGGTTAGAAATGATTATTGGAATACATTAGAGATACTCAAAAGGCAAAGGCTGTTTCACTGAAAGAATCGATTAAAAGATACCAATTTTATTTTGAATATAATTACAAATTGTTATTAAGAAATAGACTATATTGACGAAGGCAATTTCTTTCCGTTCTAGTAGTTTTGATTTTATTTTAAATTATCTCTGAGTTGATATTAGTAAACAATTAGATATGAGATATGAGAACAAACTCATTTGATTCCTAAAATGAGATTCAAACTTATGGTGAAATTACGAATTAGCAGTGATGATAAATAACAATTTTTTTTTCTCCTACTCTAAATTAAAGAAATATTTTTCAAGGTAAAAAAGAATACTACAACTATTAATATAATAATATAATCATTTACTGCAGTAATTCTCAAACTGTAGACATTTGCTAGGGGGTCCCCAGATATGATGATAGAGGATGGGGTGATGTATTACTACAGATACAAATTTAATCAACTTAATTTAATGAAAAAATGAACAAAAAAATAACACAGAAGATTTCTTTGGTGAACACAAATAATTACTGGAAACCTCAAAATTATTAGTTATTATTAAGTGATTGACAGCGATTTTAAATCTAAACAGGTTAAAATTCTGTTATTTGTTTCGTATCCCACTTGGCCGACAGTAATATCTAGACCATGAACTCGTGTGTTCTCATGTAAAGAGGGAAAAGAGGAGGCATCTTCTGTTGTGATGGAGCACCCTCAGGTAGAAGTCTGACTTAGCTCCGAGTAGCTGAAGAAGGAGAGCAGGCCTTCCGGGAGGACTTTCAGGGGGAACTACCCCGCATGTGCGTATCGAATAGGAGAAAGGCCGGAAAACTCTCACCAGACAGTCTAACTCACGAGGCCATCACAAACGCCATCTCCTGGTTTTTTGAAACAGTGTCCACAACAAAGCCGCCAGCGGATTAAGCCTAGCTTAGTGCTCATCAGCGGCGCGCGTTGCCACTGAGACACGAGTCGGGCGATAATGTAACATTTTCGCCTTTAAATGCAGTTTTCTCAGAATAGTGATTTTCAAATGTCTACTTATCTTTCCTACAAAACTATTGTATGCATAGTTTTAATTCTTCACCTGCAAAAGTGTTATGTATTGTAAATTACACTGAAATAGGCTTTTATTTTTTGGTGAAGTATTTGTTTTACATAAATGTTAAGGATTTTTCAAGTTATTTCTGGTTAAAAAAAAATTTTTGAAATTCATATGGATAATTTCTCAAAAATTCATTTCAGTATGATATAAAATACACTTAATATACGAAAAAAAATTTAAGATTTCTCATTAAGTATAGTACTATATGAGAAAAATATATAAAAAGCCATTTTGTAAGTATGAAAGAAACTAAACCTTTTAAACAAGGTGCATTTTAAACGAAAGGGTCAATTATTTATAAAAAGATAAAAATAAAATAAAATTTATTGAATGTTTATTTATTTTTTTTTTTTTTTTTACATAAATACTCGAAAGACATTTTTCCAACTTTTGATAACACAGTGTAAGCTTTCTTAGACCCTGTGCGTAAAATTACGTCCATCAGTTCAACAATGAGAAATTTAATATCTCACTATGCCCGGCTCGTGGCTCAGTGGCAACGCGCGCGGCTGATGAACCATACGGTGGAGGCTTCCTCCACTGGCGGCCTTGTGTATTTCATTAAACGAGGAGACTCGAGGGCGTTTGGGACGTTCAGCATCTTGCCTCGTGAGTTGGACAACCTGGTGAGATTTTTTCGGGTTTTCATCTATACGATACGCAAATGCGAGGTAGTTCCTCGTAAAAGTCCTCCCGGAAGGCACTGCCTTACTTCTTCAACGACACGGAGCCAAGTCAGACTTCTACCTACGGGTGCTCCATCTCTACATATGCTGCTCCCTCCCTTCCATGAGACGACAAGGGTTCTTGGATTTGATCTAGATGTTGCTGTCTACCAAGTGGGATAAAAAAAATCTCACTATCGATTAAATGTTAAGAAGCAAGCCCTCCCTTAGGAGAAGAAAGCTGCGGAAGTAAGTGGGTGCAAGGTCAGGGTTTTAATGAAATAATTTCGAATGGAAAGCTTGAATTTTAATTTTTCATCCTGTACTTTTTCTCTATTCATTAATATATGTGAATAAATGCTAACTGTTTTTGATGAATTTCTGTAGCTGTTTGGTGGAGAAAACGAATCACCCAAACTTACGTTTAAAAGAATGTGTTACGGAAGTTATTTTAAAGCACTGTTGCTCGAAAATCAATGATACACAACAAATAATTGCACGCGCATAGCGGACTCAGAAGTCTGATGCTGCACAAGCATAATTTTATCATTGTAGCCATTTGAAATTTATATTTAAAAAGATCCATTTTTTTTTTTTCAGTTCCTTCTATTAGTTCACACTCTCCCTATATATATCGTGTTCAAATTTTCAATCTTTAATAAAATACTTTTTGTTCATCCACTCAAGTACAAATAAATTTATTTTTTTTGAACACTGGATGTTAATACAGTTTTTTTAAAATATTAATTCAGTAACTAAATTTAATTAATTAATTTTAGTTTTTTTTTAGATTTAAGTTGCATATATCTATCAATAGATGGCGCCAGATGAACTTAAAAAAAATGAATGAAAATTATTTATTAAGGAATTTTTGCAATAGAGTGAAAAAAAAGTAGGGATTGACTTAAAAAATTTTTTTTTTATATTACTTGTTTTATTTATCTCGTAGTAGTTTAGAGGGAAAGCTATTCTGAATCAGCATTATCAATTATTTCAGTTATGAATCTGCGTCATTGATGGAATATAATTTTTCATTATATTATATTGCAGATATTTGTGCAGTTTTATTTCTGATTCTGCTGGCTGGCGCAGAAAGTAGTAGAAATCAGAATAAAAATAATGGAAACCATGGAAACCACGGGAATAGAGGAAATAATGGAAATAACGGTAGAAATGGAAATAATGGAAAGAATGAAAATAATGGAAATAACGGTAGAAATGGAAAGGATGAAAATAATGGAAATAATGGTAAGAGCAAATTTTAAAAATTTAATGTTAAATTTGAATGTTGATTGAACAGAACTTAGGAAAAATTGTCTAATAAAAATAGTTTTTTAAATATTTTATTAAGCTGTTATGAAATTTCATTGATGTTTATTTAAGATTGATTGAAATCTATACACTAATTCTTGAATTAATGATATATTAAAGATTACTTCCCAAATATTATAGATTATTATACACTGTATTGAATTTATTTTAAAAAGTATGCTAGTTGAAAATCAAAGCAATCTATAAATTATAAACTGCTCTTGGTCAATACAGAGTTTTATGGCACAATTTTGTTCTAATACGATTCTAGAACTGTGGTAAATCGTATTACAGCATTTCTATAACACTTCACATTATCACTTTAACACGCTTAAAGAATTTGAGTAAATTACTCTATAAGCAAGTTTTGAAAATTTAGAAAATATTAACATGATGTCTTTTGTTCTATCATGCTTTTAAGAGCAAACACTTCTTACTATATTCTTTAGAGTGCATATATCGCGTTAAATATGTTATATGATATTAGAATTTAAAATTCGCTTTATTCATAAAGTAGTAAATACAATGACTGTTACGTCTCGACCAATACGACACCTATAACAGCTTCAAGAAAAGGACCGCTTTCAGACACATGGGAAAACTTTAAATTTTATTTACAAGCGTTAATTCTACGTATAGAACTCTATTTACAATGAAATGAAGAAGATATAAATTAGATACACAAAGTGCAATTCACTCCAAGGTCGGAATTTTCAGAATTCTCGAGCCCACGACGAATCTAAACACCTGATCTATGACAGACCTTAATTATCACATTGCGTGATACACGAAACCACAAAGGTCTCACTTTGTAAACAGGCGGAAACTCTGGCCTGTTCAGTCACTTTCAGAAAGAAAGGAAAACAACACTTCTTGTCGATTCGTATCAGAACTCCCCTTTTTCTTCAACAAAAACGCCTTTTAAGAAAATTATTCAAGAGGAGGGGGTCAGCTTCTCTCACTTCTGATTGGAGTAGACACTTTCCCAGCCCATGATCTGTCACCAATCCCGATGCAACAATTCATGGTGTAGTCTACATTCCATCTGTAATTGTTTCGACCTGAGAAGGTCGCTAATTTCCTGAGGTCTCATTATCCATGACACCGATTATCTACTGTTAGATTTGAGTGACAGGATATACAACACCTCACAAAAGTTTTCGTATATGTGTTTTCTCGTTATAATTCCAAGGAACGGAATAGAAATAACTAAATCCTCAACATAAAAAAAATCAACTTATTATATTTAATATAGTTTGGTTTAATAGATAAAATATTTTTCAAACTTTGAAAAAAAAAATAAAGAAGAATATTTTTTTAGCCTAATAAATTTCACAAAAATTTTCTCATATGATTTCGATTTGTATCTAATTTGTTTGTTCTACATTACTCTTCCATAATTTTGAAATATTTTCTCAAACACATCTTGCCATATTGAATGAAATCGTTTGCTTAGAACAGCGATTCTCAAAAGATGCGGCCTGTGATATTCCAGAGAAATATGTCCCCAGATTTAAAAATAATTATAGTTATTCTTTTTCTTGCCAATTTTGCCATTCAAAGACAGCTTCAGTTACAAACAATTAATCCTTCTAATTGCTTTCCTTCTTCACGTAAAAAGTCGCCAAACAACAATAATGCACCAAAAAAGATTTCCAATAAACTATGACCAGTAACATTCATGATTGGAGAGATAGATTATATGTGATTTTCAATTTTAAAACTATTTAGATTTCAGCCTTTACGACTCCGTCGTCTATAAGTAGTTGTCCGACAAGTTGACAACCTGGATATAAAACTGTGAGGTGACAGCAGTGGATGCTTATTTGAAAGAAATTGTTAAACAGTGCAACCATTTGTAGATTTTTAAAAGCGCCCCGATTCTAAAAAGTTTAAGAACCACTGGTTTAGAATATTGTTTTACATAGTACAGTAGAACATCTTTAAATCGAACCTCGATAACTCGAAAAAAATGTTTGTTCCCTTCCCTTCAAGCCCCAAAACCTCCATTACTCCAAATTTCAACCCCCTATATGTCGAAATAATTAGTCAATCCCCAGAAGCCATTTTGGCATATATTTCCCTCCGTAACTCAAAAAAAAAAATGGACCTCTGTATCTCGAGCATTAGCAATGTTTGATTTTATCTTTTGTTGTCGATTGCAAAAATATCAGAAGTAATTTGATTTTATTGTACATCCATTTTCACAACAGCATACGAATAATATTGTTAAAAAATGAGTGCTGTGAACGTAAACTGAAAACTTTGACACTCGCTGAAAAGTTTGAAGTGCTTGAAGCTGTGAAGAGTTGTCAAAAGAAGAAAGACGTTGCTGAACAATTTGGCCTACCAATGAGTACTCGTCAACAATAATAAAAAACAAATTGGACATCATGGAAAAAATTGAAAACGATCCGTTGAAAATTAAAGTTTGTCCAGAATTTCCCGGCTTGGAGGAGTGCTTACTTAAATGGTTTAAGCAGGAATTATTTTGATTTTTTATTGTAGTATATAATATAACTTTTAAGTTGCAAATAAACATGTTTATTACCTCTGCAACTTGAATTTTTATTTATTTTACCATTGTAACTCAAAATAAGATAGAAAGAATCTAAACTCTACAAGTCGAATATTTCCATACAAAATCTGCGTAAGTCGAAATCCTCCATAAGTCGAAAACTCTATAACTCGAATTATTTGGCGTCTACCTTGAAGTTCGACTTACAGAGGTTCTACTGTATTTATTTATATAATTAGAATATCTCCACGAGTAATATATATATTATTACTTTTTATTGTAATGTTTTAATGAAGCAAATGTGTTTAACAGAAAAGAGTTTGTGGCCTTGGGGTAACAAAGACAAGTTCGTCTGCCCCTCGTCTTTTGGCGCCTTTGCCGACATCACTGATTGCTCCCAATTCTACATCTGTGTGGGAGGCATAGCCAATCGCAAGAGATGCCGCAGAGGGCAGCAGTTTGATAAATATCGAAAGGTATGCCTACCTTTCATCATCGCAGTCTGTGACAAAGGTAACTATGCTTTATTTTTCATTCTATATCTGCTATAAAATAAAATGATTATTTATTATTCATTGTGAAAATATTCGTTCTGTGATTAATTATTTATTTTTTAATGTGTACACTCCAATTCTGAACAAAAGAAAAAAATTTCATGATGATAAATTTTAAATCCTGCTTTTATAATGTATTTATTACATTACATGCATTTATAATCTCTCCCTATATACACTGAAGTGATACAAGTGGGATAGCAATATGCAAATTTTCAGATGGCAGTAGCATCGTGTAGAACAGGTATAAATGCGCAGTACTTTCGCAGAGCTTTCATTTCTGTTCAAGTTATTCATGTGAAGAGGTTTTGACGTGATGATGACCGCACGACGGGAATTAACAGACTTTGAACGCGGAATGTTAGTTGGAGCTAGACGCATGGGTCATGCCATTTCGGAAATCGTTAGGGAATTCAACATTCCCAGATCCACTGTGTCAAGAGTGTGCCGAGAGTATGAAATTTCAGGCATAACATCCCACCATGGACAGCGCAGTGGTCGACCGCCTGCACTTAACGACCGAGACCGGCGACGTCTGCAAACAGTCGTAAATTCTAACAGACAAGCAACACTGCGTCAAATAACCGCAGAAATCAATGTGGGACGTACAAGGGACTTGTCTGTTAGAACTGTGCGGAGAAATTTTGCTTTCTTGGGCTATTCCAGCAGAAGACCGACTCGAGTGCCTTTACTGACAGAACGAAATCGCTTGCAGTGACTCTCATGGGCACGTGAGTATATCGCTTGGTCCCTAGATGAATGGAAAACCGTGGCCTGGTCCGATGAGTCACGATTTCAGTTGGTAAGAGCTGATGGTAGGGTTCGAGTGTGGCGCAGACCCCACGAAACCATGGACCCAAACTGTCAGCAAGGCACTGTTCAAGCTGGTGGTGGCTCCGTAATGGTGTGGGATGTTTTTTCATGGCATGGACTTGGTCCTCTGGTGCGACTGGACCGAACATTGACTGGAAATGCTTATGTTCAGCTACTTGGAGATCACTTGCAGCCATTGATGGACTTCATGTACCCAAACAACGATGGGATTTTTATGGATGACAATGCGCCATGTCACCGGGCCACAACTGTTCGCGATTGGTTTGAAGAACATTCTGGACAATTCCAACGAATGATCTGGCCACCTAGATCGCCCGACATGAATCCCATCAAGCATTTATGGGACATCATCGAGAGGTCTGTTCGTGCCCAAAATCCGGCACCATCAACGCTTTCACAATTATGGACGTCTATCGAGACAGCATGGCTCAATATTCCTGCAGAAGACTTCCAACGACTTGTTGAGTCCATGCCACGTCGAGTTGCTGCACTTCGCCGGGCGAAAGGAGGGCCGACACGATATTAAGAGGTATCCCATGACTTTTGTCATTTCAGTGTATATTTTACAGATTTAACTTTCTAGCTAGCAGAAAGAAACATAAAGTCTAATATCCTGAAGGCATGTAATAAATTTGCACTCAAGATGTAATTTTTTACTTTAACCTTAGACAACGGATTAAAATTTTTTTAAAATTTGTATATATACACATACATTCTTCATTGGCGCTTCATACACGTTTTAGGTTAGCCGAGGACGTCTGCCTACTAGCAGATTTCGAGACAGATGTTTTCTTTTTAGGGTCAGGGTTGTCAACCCTACATCCAACAATCATATCAGACCGGGACCTACGTAAAAATGGATTCCGAGTCCGAACTACTATAAAAATCCATATATATATATATATATGGTCGAGTGACTAGTGCTCTGAGGCTCGATACTACAGGTTTCGGGTCCGATTACCGCAGGCGCCATGAATGCTTGTAGGGGTTTAGAATCCACTTTAACCCTAGGTAGGTATTAACCATAAGGGTATAAACCTAACCATAATAACCTAGCCATAGGTCTCGGTCAAACTTGACAAACGACGTAGGGCTGACAATCCTACTCCGTAAAAAGGAAACATCTCCTATCTCGAAAATTGCCAGCAGGCAGACGGTCTTGGTTCACCATGGGGCTGTTGAGCTAATGATGATATATATATATAGATATATCCTGTATATATATATATATATACACACACAATATATATATTGTGCATAGAACTATTTCTTTTCTCATAGAACATATAGAAGGATTTTTAATACAATGATGAAACATTCAATTGTCAAATACAAAACAAATTACGGAGATATAATTTTAATATAAGAAAAGCTAATAATTTAATAATTAAAAAAAGAACAGTTTATTAATTACCTTAGACAAATTAAGATCATATTTTTAAGTATAAATACGATTTTTGCGTATTCATTGTTAATTTTTTATTCATCTATTTAATTGTTTTAAATTTTTTTTACTCTTTCAAAGGAGATGATGCAACAACTACAGATGCAACCTCTACTACAAAGAAAAAGGACAAAGGTAAATTAGAAACAGTTGAATGTGCCTAAAGATTATTATTAGTGATGGAATATTAATCTGAAATCATTATTTACATTATAATCTTTTTTATTGGAGGATCTCGTGTTCATAACAATGTTACGCGAATTTCCAACTTCAAGCTAGGGGTGACCAACCCGACACCCGCCTTGAATATTTTTCCGGGCCGTGAGATTTATCACACTTTTACAAAATGTATTTATTTTATAATGGCCAAAGTAGGGAAAACTAATGTATTAAAAAAATACATTATGTGTGCATCCATATATTCAGAAATTAACCGTTGAAGTTATGAGAAAAAATTTACTTTGATTTTAAAATAATATTATTGCGAATATATGACCGATATTGCCTGTTTTATTTATGAATTAGCAGAATAATTAAATTATATTCTGCGAACTCATGATGCGCGCTTCAGTGACGCAGGGACCATGCCTAGATACGGACAGCTGATTATTGATAGCAGAGCAAACCAAACCTCTTAGTTGAAGTTGTTAGCGCTTTTGGTTCAATTTACAGCTGCGAATCGGTTTTTTTTTTTTTTTTTTTTTTTTTTTTTAATTGACCAATCACAAAACACTCTTAAAATTTCCCGCTTTCGCTCACTCTGGCTATTAAATCTTTTTTTGAAAACCCTTCGTTTCAAACTGAAGTCAATAATACTACTTCTACTACGCGAAAAATGGAATGTGGACTCCCGCAAGGATCCTTATTATCACCGCTTCTTTTTAATATCTACGTGAATGACTTCCCGCGAGACGAAAATATTCTCACAGCTATGTACGCAGACGATACCGCAATCATTACACAGCACTTCCACGAATATACTCTCTATTTTAGACTTCAATCTTTTGTCCATAGGCTACAAACTTGGCTCCGCTTATGGAAAATCAAAGTTAATACCAACAAATGTGCAGTTCTCATCTTTCACCGCAAAAGAACCACTCCAAATGTTCATCAAATTCTTATCTTTAACGAACCAGTGCCTTTTGTAACTAAGTACAAATACCTTGGTCTCATACTGGACCGCCGCCTTACATTTCAAAAACACATTCATTACATTATTTCTAAAGCTAATAAAGCCAAATTCACAATTGCACCTTTAATTTTCAGGAAAAGCAAAATATCTCTCAGAGGCAAACTAAATATTTACATCTCACTTATCCGACCTATACTGCTTTATGCGATTCCGGTCTGGATAAATTCAGCAATGATCCATTTGGAGCGACTATGGGATTTTCAAAATCAGTTCTTAATGACGATAACAGATGTGCCTTTTCATTATAACCGCCATCGTATTCACGACGAATTAAAAATTGATCCTATTCTAAACCTTGGCAAAAAGATTACCGAAAATTTCATTCTAAAAATTGATGCATCTACAAATTCTACGCTGCTAAATCTCCCGTATTATGATACGACCACGCGCCATGCGAAAAAACGCTCGCATTCTATTTACTTTCAAGACTTCGGTTCATTCCCCGTGGCTAAAAGAATTCACTTTGACCCGGGGTGAAAAAGCTCTGTGCCAGACATTTCACTCTCTCGTTTTGATCCGAACTTCATTCTCCGATTCCAAAAAGAAGAACCTTTTTTAGTTTAGAATCATTTTCCACCACTGTAGTTTATTTTCAATTTCACAGCTTATTTCACACACTTAGAAGCTTGGCTCACACGTTGGCGAATTAAAATCAATGTAGATAAAACAGAAGCTGTACTCTTCACGAGGCGCAGACTAACACCACCTAACATTTATCTCTTTAATGAACTAATTAATTGGACTACTAACGCAAAATATCTGGGAGTTTATCTTGATAATAAACTAACCTACATTAAACATATGGCTCACATAAAAAGAAAAGTTAATATTTGTATACGCATGCTCTATCCTTTTATTAACAGAAACTCACCTCTCTCATTAGAAAACAAGTTGATACTTTACATGTACTATTTGCGTCCTGTAATAACCTATGCTTGCCCGGTTTGGGGTTCTGCTGCAAGGTACCATATTAACTATATTACTCGTATTGAAAATAAAATGCTCAGGATGATTTCAAACTCTCCTTGGTACTTTAGGAATGATGACATCCGTCATAGTTTAGCCCTCCCTCCTATTCAAAATTTCATGTACAAGCTTGCGAAAAATTTTTACGCAAACCTTAACTTTATTCCCAATGATGAAATCCGTAATCTCCCACGATACGATTTCACATTGCCGGAAAATGCTAAGCGCCCCAGGGAGTCTCTGCATAATTTGCAACTCACCTAGACTTTAGTCATCATTCCTAGCAGCATTTCGCCACTTTGTAGTATATTTCACCTTTTCTTTTTCTCTTTTAAATTTTTTGTATATTTTTTAGCTTTTTGTAAATATTTGCTAGCTTCTTTTTTGATATACTTTTCTTTTTGCACTTGAACCTCTCTTTTTAATTTTTCTTTGTTGAATTGTAAATTTGTATATAATTGTATTTTGTAAATATTTGTAAATTTTTGTACTATTGGGCAGTTTCTTTGGTCGCTTATATCCATTTGCTTTATGTATCAATGTGCTTTTTTAATCATGAACTTTTTATGTGCTGCAATCCTGGAGTAAAGGCCATATATCTAGGCCATGGTACTCCGATAAACCCGAGAACAACAACAACAACATGTAGTTTATTTTGATAGCTTCGGACTTCGAAACGATATAGTTTTTGTTTGTTTATAACTCTGTCCTCCCCTTTCCTTTTCTCTTTCTCTTCAGCCAACCAGAAGTTTTCGTGGTTTCGTAACGGTTATTTTTAACTCCTTTTAATTGCCACATTTTTTTTTTTTTTTTTAAATACTTTTGTGAACTATTATTTTAAATTTTGTATTTACTAACCTTTTTACCTAACCTTTTTTTGTATTTACTAACCTCCCAGCGTGGGCTCGTTTAGTATTCTTTCTTTAGCTCATCTTTTGAATTTTAAAATTATGTTTTTAATAATAATTATTGCTATGGAGGTACGGGAAATTCCCTGGTACTCCAACTAAACACCTACCGTTACGTTACGTTTTACATAACACACGTTAACCTGCAACACCTATTAAAATGTGCAAATATCCGAGATCGATTTGCAGAAGCTAAGTAAAAGGGCGGAGAAACAAATATCGCACTAGTAAAATATAAAGATAATTTTTA
The DNA here is from genome assembly GCA_021605075.1 of Caerostris darwini. Classification (NCBI taxonomy): domain Eukaryota; kingdom Metazoa; phylum Arthropoda; class Arachnida; order Araneae; family Araneidae; genus Caerostris; species Caerostris darwini. The sequence continues at coordinate 33,950 of BPLQ01012779.1, forward strand.
AGGATTTCATTTTTTATTCCATTTATATTTATAAATTTTTTATATTTCATTTTTAGTATTATATATTTATTTACCATGTACATCTAGTATCCTTATTATTATATTATCTATGTTTACACGTAATAATAGTAAACACAAAAATAATAACTCATTATGTTTAAATTTTTCACTCCAAAAAATGTCTATAGCGGATCTAAATCTAATATATAATTATATATACGGCCGCGAAATTGTGATGCAGTTCCAAAGTGGCCCGCAAGATCATTAGGGGTTGGCCACCCCTGCTTTAATGGATATTCTAATAAACTTCCACCAGACAGTACAATTGTCGATACGAGACAGTTACTCACGATGTTATTTAAGCCTCATTTTTCTTTTCTTATTAATTTGCGCTCTGCCATGCTTATTTATGAGTTTTACCTCATAGTCACAAGTTGGCCAACATTTACTCAGTTGTTTTATAAGAATAAAGCCAATAAGCAGCCTTGCGCTTGAATCATTCCAACTTCCATTAAATCTCGAATTTTTTTTCTCAAAAAAAATTTTAATTCCACAACTGTAATGGCCCGGAATTCTTTGTTTAATAGAGCATTTCACTAGTTTACAACAATTTTTTTTCTAGAGGGCTACTTATCACATTTGCACATACTGGATTTTACAGAGAGAAACGTGATATCAGATATTTTTTCTACAGTAACTGTCGTGTATTTTTCTTGCCATAGAATAGCTTGCCTGAATTTGTTTTAACTATCATTGTACGGCATTAATTTTCTTTTGAGCTGTTTTCTTTAATAATGTAAGAATATACGAATGAATTAATATTTAATGTTTGAATTTAATTTTGTAGGTGTTAGAATGACGACATATTTTGTCAGATATTTATATCATTTACGCGGGTTTAGAATGTGAGCAACCTCATTGAATATGTACATGTTTTCATCGTTTCAGTTTTTATCTAGAGTGCTTTATCTTCGATATTCCCCTTAAAACTATGTTGTCGTTCGGTGTATTCATTTTGTTACATTTTAAGCAGTTTTCCATGATGATTTTAACCCTTTAAACATATCGTAAACAAGTAATATACAAAAAAAATTTTTTTTAGTCAATTCCTACTTTTTTTTCACTCTATTGCAGAAAGTCCTTTATAAATAATTTTCATTCGTTTTTTTAAGTTTATCTGAAGCCATCTATTGGTAGATACATGCAGCTTAAATCTAAAAAAAACTAAAATTAATTAATTAAATTTAATTACTGAATTAATATTTGAAAAAACTGTATTAACATCACGTGTCATCCACTACAAGTTCAAAAAAAAATGTATTTGAACTTGAGTGGATGAATAAAAAGTATTTTATGAACGATTGAAAATTTGAACAAGACATATATAGAGGGAGAGTGTGAGCTAATAGAAGGAATTGAATAAATTAAAAATGCATCAATACAAGAATTTTTTTTTATTTCAGATAGTTTCTCGTGTCCAAGTATTGCTGGTTCATACATGCATCCAACAGATTGTTCAAAATATTACTCTTGCATATTTTTCATTCCTTCTTTGACGTCTTGTGATGAAGGTAAACTGTTTGATGGTGTGAAGAAAAAATGTAGACCTGCCGATGAAGTTAACTGCGGAACAAGACAAAGACCAGGTATGATCAAATTTTTCTTAAAATGTACTTCAAATTTAAAAAAAAAATGAGAAACTAGTCTCTTTTTGATTTTTTTATTTTCAATGAGATTGAGATATTAGGCATTAAGCAATACAAAAATTAAAAAATACACAGTCCAGTCCCATTAATGTGACCACCACCTACTTTCGACGTCAACGTGAAATAACCAATCACAAAAGGCAGGTGGCAGCACATTGCAGTGGAGTGTATATAAAGAATTCCACTTAATACCACATTCGGGCCGTTCTTAACAATCTACACCTGTCCTAGACGAACTGGATCGGTTGTCATGTGTGCTGTTCTTGCTACCTAGGTAGTGAGTTCGACCCTGACCTGATTCTTTAGTCATCATTTATAGCAGCGGTTCCTCCATTTCGTAGTGTTTAATTTTTTGTTTAAATTTCTTAACTCTTTTGTGTGTTTACTTGCTACTTTTCATTTTTTTAAACTTTTTTGTATTCTTTCTATTTTTAACTTTGGGGACTTAAATTCTTGCTCACTTACTGTAATGCTCATATTTTACTGTATATATTATCAATGCCTTCATTCCAATAAGCCAGGTGTTTTAGAGGCACCGAGAACCAAAGACTGACTGACTGGCATTCCACTTACAGCCAGAATATACAAGAGTGTATATTCTGGCTTTTGACAGGTGGACACATTAATGTGACTGGACTGTGTACATTGAAAAACAGACAGGAGATATCATTACTATTTTTAAAACTTTGATTTCTACCAGAGCTTGCAGAAGTTCCACAAAAACGATAAAAAATAAATAAAGACCTGAAATACTATACTTTCACGAATTTCAATTATCCATGTGTGAACATCTTTACTTGACAAATACTTATGTTATTATACCAATATTCAGTAAGCCAAGAAATTTATAAAGCAATTTCTCAAAGTACTACAAGAAGGGAAGTTCTGCACTATATGGTTCCAATTGTTTATTTGGCAATTTTTTGCCCTTGTGGTTTAAGGCAAGTCCCCTCCTAAAACAACAAAACGGCCTATGCCGTTACGAAATACTGCGGTTTTGGCGATTCCATTTGGCGCAGAAAATAGACTTGACGAAATGGGAACGCTAAACTTCAAAATCCCCACAAGAACTACCAAATTTTAATTACTCTAGAGCAGGGATGGGCAAACTTTTTCGGTCGCGGGCCGAAAATTGAAAAAAAAAAGTTTGGCGGGCCAAGATAAATTTTACTAAAATTTGAAGAACAATGTATAAGTATTACAATTTAAATATGTTAATGAGATGAATGAAAAAGTTCATTAGGTTGTAACACATATGCCGGTTTTAATCTATCCACTGAAATATTAACTTGTTTATTTTTAATTGATAGAAGAAAGTTTTTCGGGGATCTTTGCAATACCAAATAGGGTCCTTCATATGGGGGTTCTAAAGGTTTTTTAACTCTGTCAATTCGCAGAAATACATGTGAGCATGTGTACAAATCTTTTGGAATGAAGATCTTTTGTTTACATTTGTTTTTGGATTGGTATGGTTTTAAGTCGGCCATCTGTTTTCGGAGATTGCTTACGAAAATATCATCAGATATTGGAAATTTGGATTCTTCAAAGAATTCGCCTGGTAATTTAATAGTTTTTCCATAAACCATTTCAGCTATTGTATACTTAGAGTCCTCATGTAGAGCAACTCGCAAACCCATAAGAACTGTTGGTAATGTGTCCGTCCAACGAACGCTGTTATGACATCTAATAGCTGTTTTCAAGGTACGGTGAAGACGTTCAACTTTTCCATTACTCTGAGGATGGTAAGAAGACGTATGGTTTACTTTAACACCACATAGTGCAGCTAAACTTCGAAATAGTTCTGAAATAAATTGAGTGCCTCTGTCAGTAATAACACAAGTAGGTACACCAAATCGGGTAATCCAATGCCCATAAAAAGCTTTTGCTATACTTTCTGCAGTGATATTTGATAACGGTACCACTTCCATCCAAGAGGTAAACCGATCAATACACGTCAAACAGTATGTGTATCCATTGGAAGGTGAATAAGGTCCAATTAAATCTATATGAACGACACTAAATCTCTCATCTGGTGCTTGAAATTGAGAATATTCCGATTTTGTATGTTTAGTTATTTTATTTTTCTGACAGTTGATGCAAGTTTGAGTCCACTGTTTAACATCTTTTTTCATATTTGGCCAAATGAATCTTTTAGTTATTTCTTTTACAGTAGTTCGAATTCCAGAATGAGCTAAACTATGAATTGTATTAAATATTGTCATTCGAAAATTTTTTGGTATGAATGGTCTGATACTGGAAGTAGAGGTATCACAATGCAAGAGCTTTCCTGATGTCAATTGGTGTTCTTTGAAATGTAATGATTTGGAATGTAATTTCAATTGTTGCAGTTCATCATCATTAATTTGTGCATCAGCTATCAAGTCATAATCGACAATAGGTGAATCGATGTTCTCAATTCTAGACAGTCTGTCTGCTACTACATTGTTTCGACCACTGATATGGTATAGGTTAGTAGAGAATTGTGAGATATATTGTAGGTGTCTGAGTTGTCTGGGGGAGGCTTTATCATTGTTTTGCTTAAAAGCAAATATTAACGGTTTATGATCAGTATAAATATCAAAATCTCGACCTTCAAGTAAATGCTTAAAATGTTTAATGGATAAATATATACCCAAAAGTTCACGGTCATAAACGCTGTAATTTTTCTGAGCATCATTAAGTTTTTTAGAAAAAAATGCAATTGGCTTCCATCCATTTGGTTCTTTTTGTTGAATAACTGATCCAATAGCCCAATCAGATGCATCTGTGAGAAGTGCCAGAGGGTAATCCGAGTTGGGATATGCCATTAACGCTATTTGAGCAACATCTTGTTTGCATTTTTCAAAACTTTGTCTAGTTTCATCGGTCCATGGTATTTTGCGTCGATCTTTTTTTTTGTAGATCCTTTCAAAAGTTCATGTAGAGGGGCTTGAGTTTTTGCGGCATTATTTATATAATTACGATAAAAATTGATCATTCCTAAGAAGGAACGTAATTCGTGCATAGTTTCTGGCAATGGATATTCTATGATAGCTTTGATCTTTTGAGGTTGAGGTAGTGAACCTTCCGCAGATATTTGATAGCCTAAAAATCTATTACAGGTACTCCCAAAACTGATTTGCTAATATTAATCCGTAGACCATATTTATCTAAACGCTGGAAAACTATTTTAAGATGTGAACGATGTTCTTCCTCGCAAGAAGAGGCGATCAACACATCATCTAAGTATGGAAACACAAAGTCTAGACCATAAAGAACTTCATTTATAAACCTTTGAAATGTTGCAGGGGCATTTTTGAGACCAAAACTCATCACATTGAATTGATAAAGTCCAAAAGGTGTGATGATGGCAGTTTTTGCCTTATCTTCATCTGCTACAGGAATGTGATAATATGCTTTAGTAATGTCAATTTTAGAAAATATAGTTTTATTAGTTAAAATATGTTGAAAATCCTGGATTCGAGGTATGTTATATCGATCAGGTATAGTTAAATCATTCAATCTTCTATAATCACCACATGGACGAAAAGAACCATCTTTCTTTGTTACTATATGTAATGGACTTGCCCATTCTGAGCTAGATGGACTAATAATGTTATTGTCTAGCATATATTTAAATTCTCTTTTAGCTATTTCCAACCGTTTTGGATCTAATTGTCTTGCTTTTACAATTTATAGGTTGTCCTTTAGTTACAATATGATGTTTTACATTATGTTTAACATTTGAAACAAGAAAATTTGGTTTTGTTATATTGGGATACATAGAAAATAAATCAGAATATTTACATAAGCTGCTCGTTGTATTTACACATTCATTAATAGAGATGGGTGCAATGTTACCATAAACTGCAAGGTTAGTTACACCATCAATTAATCTTTTATGCTTTATATCAATTAATAAATTGAACTTATTTAAAAAATCTGCACCTAGTATAGGTTTACTAATTTTGGCCACAATAAATGGGAATTGAAATTCTCGGCGTAAACCTAGATCAAGATTTAAAATTTCTGTACCAAAAGTATCGATTGCAGTATTATTTGCAGCATATAATTTATAGTCACTAATAAATTTGTGTTTAGAAGTAGAAGGAATAAGACTTACGTCCGCTCCACTATCAACCAAAAGCGTAAACCCGTTTTTTTGTCGTTGACAAATAGACGGTATTGACGGCAATTTGTTGTATTTTCAGCAGCAGAGTCTGCCGTTAATTCTGTTGCTGATTCTGGTTTTCCGAAGGATTGTTTTTGCCATGCACATGGAGCTTTGCATTTATCAGGAAAACATTTTTCTCGAAAACGAAAATGGTAATAACAGTATTTGCCAGAAGGATTATAAGAGCGATTGCGAGACTTACTTCGATGAGAAGAAGAGTATCGACCGCTATTTGTTGTTTGGGAACGAGAGTTCCTTGTGACACTCAGTTTTTCAAGTTTATTTTCCAAAGATGTAATTTGTTGTTGTAACTCAGTCATGGCATCTGATCCTGATGAAACATTGCTTACGCGGTAAAGTTCTTGTTTTGGTTGCATTTCAAGAATACGATCCGCCATTAATGCCAGTTTTTCAATTTTTTCATCACTGACTAGTAAAATATTCCTTACAGAATCAGGCATTTTTTGTAGAAATAATGTTGTTAGTACCTTATCAGTTATTCCATCAGTAGCCAGGTTTCTCATTTTTTGTAAAAGTTGACTAGGTTTAAGATCTCCCAAGTCAAGTCCTGTCAGCAGTCTCTGAAGACGCTTATTTTCGCTTTCTTTAAATGTATTCAGCAAACGTTCTTTAGCAGCGGTATATTTTGTTCTATTATCATCACTTATAATGTCCCACAAACTTTCAACAAACTTCGGTTCTAATTGCGAAACTAAGTAGTTGAATTTTGTATCCTCGGCTGTTATTCCACAAATTGAAAACTGTGCTTCAACTTGAAAGAACCATATTTCTGGTTTTTCAGCCCAAAAAGGAGGTATTTTGACACTTACCCGCGCTACTTCATCTTTTTTCGCCGATTCATTAGATTCAGTCATTTTGTAAATAATTCACTGTTTGCAAACAATTCACGGGTCACCAAGTATGTGGCGGTATTGTAAAGGTTGCGTAGTGTTATTAAAATCTTTTAACAGACGGCAAAATAAAAGACGATAATCAATTTTCACAATTACGACATGTTTATTTTACTTATTTCGAACGCTTACTACGTTCTATTGCTTTTTGGCTAAAAAAAATACTATTGAAGCCAAGGCTTGGCTTGATAAACATTATTCGGACTTTGCACCAGGAAAATCAACCGTAGAGAAGGGGTTTGCTAAATTTAAACGAGGCGAAATGAGTACCGAAGACGATGCGCGCAGTGGACGCCCCAAAGAGGCTGTTACCGACGAAAACATCAAAAAAGCCCACAAAATAATTTATGATAACCGTAAAATGAAGCTGATTGAGATAGTTGAGACCCTAAAGATGTCAAAGGAACGTGTTGGATATATCGTGAATGAATATTTGGATATGCGAAAGCTCTGTTCAAAGTGGGTGCCGCGCAGAGCTCACAATCGACCAAAAACAACAACGAATTGATGATTCTAAGCAGTGTGTGGAGCTGTTCAATCTTAATAAATCCGAATTTTTGCGTCGATATGTGACAATGGATGAAGCATGGCTCCATCATTTCACACAGGAGTCCAATCGACAGTCAGCCGAGTGGACTGCACGTGATGAACAGTAAAAATGCTATAACTCACATACTAATAGTGCAACAGCTGTCAAATTTATACACGTGCCTTTTGAAGGTTAGGGTTAGCTAAATATCATATGGATTTAATACTAGTAGCGCCATCTATGTGTTAGCCTACGAACTTTTCAGTCCACCTGTTACTTTTATTTTATAGCTTAATTTTTTTTGGAGGCGCCACAGACCTTTAATGATTGACATATGTACAGAGATGTCAAATAATATAATAATCTATACAAAAAAAGTTCTTCCAGTATTAAAACCCATTGCATAAATGTAGAATCCTCTAGCACTAACAGTCTTGTACAAAAATTATCCATTGTAAAATATACAGCAGCACAGATAATGCCGGCAATAATTTTTTTTTTTTTTTTTTTTTTGGAGGGAGATAAGAGAAATCAGAGCAGGTTACCAAGCCACCACTATTTATGGCATAACGATTATCTAATCGATATTTGACTATTCTCCATATGTTTGCTAATACCATCCAAAGGATTGGTGTACAGATTGAAACGATTTGGACATACTTATTTGCAAATTTTAATCGGTAGTTTTTGTCCAGAACACCTTGTATTTTTTTCTTCTAGATTAATTACAAAAATTTGCATTTCAGTAGTAAATTGATAAGTCAGGGTCATCATTGCAAATCTTGTAGAAAAAATTCAGAACGTCATTCCTATTTTTTAGTTGTGAACCTCTTATTCCTGCACAATCCAAAAAATTATATAATTGTTAGCTTGCATTATAAACATTTTTGGAAATTTAGGGTTGAAGTACAAATTTAAAATACGTTTTTAACATTGCTTAATTTAATTTTCAATTTAAACCAAAAATTTTTTAAAAAAAATAAAATTAGATGAAAAACAGAATCTATAGAAAAAGTGGCACAATATTATTATTGTGTATTAACTAGGGAAAATTAATATTTGTTGATTATCAATAAATATCATCAGGCAGAACTTTGATAAAGTTAGTTCTCGACAATGAAAATAAAAATATTTTTTAAAAACTTAAATTAACTCTAAAAGGTTTGCATTCCTGTAAAGGTTTTATGACCAGTACTAAAAAAAAACTCTCTACTCTCGTTGTAGTTCTATTTTTGGAATGTTTAAAATATTTTATAAAAAAATGAACCATGGAAAACTCGAAAAGCATATTTTTCTTATTTTAGTTCTAATTATGTTCCATGCATATCTTAGTTATCTTAATTGAATGCATAAAATATTTCACTTTGATATTTAGAAGAAATTTGTATGTAACTATAAAAAATTTATAAAGTTATTATTAATACAAAGATTTAATCAATACCAGATGAAACAACACCTGAAATCACAACTATTATAACAACTACAGAAACTGAAATAGAAGAGACCACAACACCAACTGAGCCAGAAACACCACCTCCTACTGAACCAGAAACAACACCATCTGAGCCAGAGACACCACCTCCTACTGAACCAGAACCAACACCAACTGAGCCAGAGACACAACCTCCCACTGAACCAGAAACAACTACAGTCACAGATGAACCGACCACAACACCCAAACCTCGTGTTACAGCTCCAGACACAGATTGTGATGAAGATGATGTAGACTGTATAATCGATGATTTAGGTGAAACACCCGATTGGTTTGTTTGTCCTGATGATATTGGAAGCTATCCTCATCCAAGCAGCAAAAAGCTGTTCATTTTCTGCCTCAATTGGAAGCCATCAGTCAAAAAATGTGGACAAGATTTGATATTTTCTGAGGAATTGTTAACATGCGTCCATCCTTAAAAGTATGTAATTTGCAAAAAATGAATAAAATAAAACAGCATTTTAATTATCTTTAGCAAAGAAAATCAATAATTTTTGTTCTATTAAAATAAATAATTGTATATACTTAATACCATAAATTGCAAGAATGATCTATGCGAAATGCCGAAGTTAAATAAATTTTTCTAAAAAATAGAAGAAAAAAAAAAAACACATTAAATTTTTAAGAACAAATTGTTTTTTTTTAAAGTAAAATTGTTTTACAGATAATGTAATACACTGAAGTGACAAAAGTCATGGGATAGCAATATGCAAATTTTCAGATGGCAGTAGCATCGCGTAGAACAGGTATAAATGCGCAGCGCTTTCATTTCTGTTCAAGTTATTCATGTGAAGAGGTTTTGACGTGATGATGACCGCACGACGGGAATTAACAGACTTTGAAAGCTGAATGTTAGTTGGAGCTAGACGCATGGGTCATGCCATTTCGGAAATCGTTAGGGAATTCAACATTCCCAGATCCACTGTGTCAAGAGTGTGCCGAGAGTATGAAATTTCAGGCATAACATCCCACCATGGACAGCGCAGGGGTCGACCGCCAGCACTTAACGACCGAGACCGGCGACGTCTGCAAAGAGTCGTAAATTCTAACAGACAAGCAACACTGCGTCAAATAACCGCAGAAATCAATGTGGGACGTACAAGGGACTTGTCTGTTAGAACTGTGCGGAGAAATTTGGCTTTCTTGGGCTATTCCAGCAGAAGACCGACTCGAGTGCCTTTACTGACATCGCTTGCAGCGACTCTCGTGGGCACGTGAGCATATCGGTTGGTCCCTAGATGAACGGAAAACCGTGGCCTGGTCCAATGAGTCACGATTTCAGTTGGTAAGAGCTGATGGTAGGGTTCGAGTGTGGCGCAGACCCCACGAAGCCATTGACCCAAACTGTCAGCAAGGCACTGTTCAAGCTGGTGGTGGCTCCGTAATGGTGTGGGCTGTTTTTTCATGGCATGGACTTGGTCCTCTGGTGCGACTGGACCGAACATTGACTGGAAATGCTTATGTTCAGCTACTTGGAGATCACTTGCAGCCATTCATGGACTTCATGTACCCAAACAACGATGGGATTTTTATGGATGACAATGCGCCATGTCACCGGGCCACAACTGTTCGCGATTGGTTTGAAGAACATTCTGGACAATTCCAACGAATGATCTGGCCACCTAGATCGCCCGACATGAATCCCATCGAGCATTTATGGGACATCATCGAGAGGTCTGTTCGTGCCCAAAATCCTGCACCATCAACGCTTTCACAATTATGGTCGTCTATCGAGACAGCATGGCTCAATATTCCTGCAGAAGACTTCCAACGACTTGTTGAGTCCATGCCACGTCGAGTTGCTGCACTTCGCCGGGCGAAAGGAGGGCCGACACGATATTAAGAGGTATCCCATGACTTTTGTCACTTCAGTGTAGAGTTAAGTTATTGATTTACAGTTATTGAATCAATTTGGAACACTAAAGAATAAAAATCTGTTCTGTGTATTTATAAATGTAATTATGTAAAATTTGTTCTGTGTTGCATAAATACACAGAACAAATTTTTATAATGGTAAGACTTAGAAAACTGACAAGGGAAAAAAAAATAGAACTGAGAACAAAACCTTGCTATTTGATCATATAAATTTTTTATAAAAGAAGTGACAGCTTCTCCTTTTCAGAAATACATTTTTTTTTTTTTGATGTAGCTATTTCTCTTGTCCTTGACCAAACTATCTACTAACTAATCCACTAGTTAAAATCCACTTAAAAAAAATCTTGATATGGCACTGAAAAATATTCAGATTATGAATGACTTTCATTCATATTTAGTCATTGGAAATCTAGCAATTAAACACCACTTTTACCTTTCATTTAAATGCTGCCTTTGGGTTACATCTAATGAAAGCTGATCACTTTTATAAATCATATTCATTTTAAAATATTAACCCAATTTACAATATGCATCCACTGCTCAACTCATTGTCAGTTAGTTATTTCATGTGCTAATCAACAAGCAGAAGTCAGATTTTGTATTCAATTATATATAATTCATATAAATAATTACATAAGGGGATACTGGTTGAAACATTATTCAGTGAGCAGTTTTTCAGATTATCCTTTAATTTTGATAAATAATACACATATTGAAGTAAGTATTTTTATAATGCAAAAATACAAGGACTAATCAAATAAAGACATTGATGGCCTGAATATATGCACTATACATAGTATGATAAGACTACATTTTATGTATGGCTTTGAGATTGAATAAGATATTTTAATACAAACAACTGATTTTTGCTCCTTAGGTGACTTCCTGATAATTCAAAAAACTAAGTAGAAAGCATACAGCAATTAGCATTTATTTTACTATTGTAATTCAAAAATACTTACCTCAAGATATAGAAAATTAATGTATTTTAAACAATAAAAACTTAAAATTATTAAATTTTTATAATCTTAAGATGGTTAGATTTTCTGATAAAAATTTATAGTGTTACTCTATTTAATTTATATCTTACAATATATTATTAAAATTTATAAAAATATTTTCTTTCTTTTGACAAAAGGTTGGATAATTAATATACTAATATAATTGTGTAGTAAGGTACCACCAGGGATAAAAACTTCTTTACTCAAATATTTTAATAAAAGTTAGAGATTAAATAATAACATCAGACAAGGAAAAGAAACAAACAAAAAAAAATCTTCATAAAAGTATTTTAATCTTCAGTTATGGGAACAAGTTAACATAAAACATAAATATTTGAAACATATAACATGAAGATAACATAAAATGCAACTTTGTAGAAATATACATGTTTAGAGATAATAAAAAAACAATTGTATAAGAATACTTTTGACACAATTTAAGAAATAAATTCAACAACCTAAGGCATTTAATCAAAACTACTGTCATTTGAACACAAGGCATCCATTTCAAATAAAACTTCTAACAATGTGGCATGGCTCCAAGCCTGAACTACACAACTATCTCTACAACAAGCACCATTTTTATTAGTGAGTTCAGGTAAGCCTCTCCACTTGGACTTTTGTATTTCAAGAAAATGGCGAGACATCACATGCTTAGTTAAAGCCATAGTTTTCTCAAATTCTTGTTTTCCATCAACAATTTTAGAGAAGATCAATTTGGCACGGAGAAAATAGCCCACTGGCCATAACCATTCCTGTATGAATAAATAACAGACATGTATTAATGAATTACTTTTTGTTGATTGAATCATAAATGGAATAAACAACAAAAAGATAACACATTAATTAAAATTAAACTCATACATGTATAAAAAAATGAATGCAAATTTTTTGTTGCTAAACAAATTTCATTATACACCAAATTCACTTAAAATATTTTATGAAATCCATAAATTGTAATTTTACATTTTTAAACTATTTAAAGAATTTTTTCTATGTAGCTTTTTACAAAATTTAATCATATATTTTTTACAGATTAATAATTTAAATAAAGTTTGTAAAACTAAATATTTTTACAATTTTATTGAAAGAATTGTTTATTACAGAATTATATGATAAGCTAAAAATAAAATGCAACTAATTTAATTAGTTTTATTTTTTTAAGCAGTTTAGATATGAAAATTAAGTCTCACAAATTTTATGCAGAACTGCTATGGATTCTTTCTATATTTTGTTCATTGAAAAAAAAAACAATCCTTTATTTCTTATTTATTTTTTCATTAAGATATGTAAATTAATATGCATACATTGTAAGACATTCAAAACAAACTCATTTTTAATCAAATTATATCTTTTTCATTTAAAATTTGCTATGAAAAACAAAATTACTTAACTAACTAATTTTTAAATATTAAAAATACCATAGATTACCATTTCTATATCATTACCATTTCTTGATAATTTCCTATTTTTAAATATTAAAAATAGGAAATTATCAAGAAAAGTGTCATTGAGAATATATTAAAGACTTACAGGACCCTGATGATAATTCCATCCCTTTGCTCTCCTCTTATCCATTGAATCATCGCTATTTTCATAATTACCGTCATATGCCCAATCCCTGCAAATAGAAGAAATAATTTAACAAATAGATTTCAAATATTTTCAAAACTTTAAAAAAGAAAAATATAAACACAATACAAAAAATTGAATAAAATAGTTTATGATTCTTACGATGGATCAAGAGTTTTCATTCCAAGTGGCCCTAACAAGTTCTGTTCAGCAGTCCGAAGAGCCAACCAAGCATTACTAGGTTCAAACAATTCAGGAGCCTTAAAAACAGATTTAAAATATAATATATAAAATTTTCAGCAAGTATAAAATAATTATTATATTTCAACATTTGCTATTTAAAATTACACAAATAATGTATTTTAAATTATAAAAATTAAAATATGTTTATTTTAAGAAAAATGAATCAGACACATGAAACATGCAATATCAAATTACTTTGCTCACACAAAACATAAACAGAACACATTAGAAACTACAATTTGTCTTAAAATGTGAAAAAAAATATGTATAATTTTTATTATCCAGAAAATTATGAATTTTTTCTTAAGAACATTTCATAGGTATTCTAAAAATTTACTAATATTAACATAGCATATGAGTAAATTTTTAGTAACATAACATAATGTAAAAATTTACTCATATTAACATTAACATATTCTATATATATATTTACTTAAAAAAATATATCACAAAATAGATTTTTTTATTAAAAATTTCTTATAAAGGTTTTTTTTTTTTCAACATGTAAAGTTTTTTTTTTCTTGCATTATAAATATTTTAAAAATTTTAATCAAATTTTTTAATGAAACTGCATAAACATTACAAATTTTTAAAAGTGAAATAATAATAGCACAAATTAATTACAAATTGTGCTTTTCAAATAAAAGAAATAACATTTGCAGTTGTTTTTCTTTAAAATTTTAAGTTTATACTTACAACACACATTGCTATAGGAAAATTGGGGCGAAGTTGAAAGTCAGTCCATGGATGGGAAGCTCCAAATGTATCTTTGTAAATTCCTCTCTTATTGATCAATTTAGAGTCATCTGGTTTCTTTTCTGGGCTAACAAAGAAGTGCTTTTCAAAGTTGGATTGTATTAAATCATTCCACTCTTTGTATGTCATTATTGTAGTTTTTCCCATACCAGTAGCTTCATCTATCAATGCAGAATATTTTAATTGCAATTCATTTTTCTTTTAAAAATACAATTTAACTGCAGTTAAAAAGTAGCATTATGAAATTACAACATGCAATATTTTTTTAAGAAATATTAATAAGACAATGCTTTTCAAATAAGCATTCTTTTGTGTACTTTATTCTATAATATGGAAATGAAATTAGAACTTAGAGTACTTAAAAAGTAAAAATTTCAAAAAAAAAAAAAAAAAAAAGTTTTAACACACTAACCAGTCTACCATTAATGGAAATTTGTCATTTAGTGATATATTTAAAGAATATAAAATTTGCAGAAAATTTCAGATTTCTGTTGTACACTTACCTATTACAACTTTTTCAACCATACAATAAGGATAATGACCTTCTTTAAACATTGTGCAAAGCCACCTCAGAGCTGATTTACTAAGGCCTACTATCTCTACAGCAGCTCCATCTCTATTAACAACAAATTAAAAAACCTTATTTATTAAATCAGTTCAGATTAATATTATTATTCCTGAACATTAACAATTAAATTTCATACGTGTATTGTAATAAATTTACCTAGGTGTAGCAGGCTGGCCTTTATTGCCTGCTTTTTCAGAGCTACCCATTTTATCCATCCAGGTACCACAATTATATTGGTTTCCTCCAAAAACGAATCCAGTCTCCAAATTAACACCAATTTCATTATTAAAACCTTTATTAAAAAAATAAATTAAATAAAAAGATAGAGTAACTGACATAATTTGCAGTGCAAATTTTTTTAAGGGAAACTATTTTGTTTTACACACCTTTATCAGACATTTGTTCATCAAGTTTATAACCAGCATTCCGTTCTCTGAATTTAAGACCTTGAAAGTGTTTTTGTAAGGCTTCATGAATGACATCGTGAAGAGGTTGATCCTGAAAATTGAGGTGTCAAAAAATAAAAATTATAAAAGGCATCAATTTATGTAATAAAAACTAATTTAAAACTTTTATAGAATTTGTTCAAAATTAAAATATGAATTATTTAAAAAAAATTAGAATAAACAAAAGTAGCTTATTAATAACATTTTACATTAAATTTTATAATAAAGCTAATTTATTACAGCTAACAAATTTTAAACTCTGTACATAAATAATCCAACTTTTAAATTAATAAAGATAGTCTTGACGATTTAAAAGTATCAATAATTTAAAGCCAGTTTTCATGATAGCTACAACAATAATTTAAAAAGAATGGGGAAAAAAACCCTAATAGTTACTTTTATAAAATAAATTAATTTTAAATATACTAAATTTTTAAAAACTTGAAGTGATTATTCCTTTAAAACCAAATATTTAAAACTACTTTACTCAATCTAAATTATTTTAATAAATTAATTATTTGATTAAATCAGGTTAACAATCATAATAAATAACTTACACAGACTCCTGCTTTCAAAGGCGGAGAATCATCAGTGGGGAAAAGTCGAGACACTTTGTCTTTTAGTATTTTATGTCCGTTGGGGACAATTTTGACATAATCTTGAATAGACTGTAACCACCACCATACTGAATCTCTACAATTAAATCGAGCACATTGCCCTCTATCTAAGAGATTAGGAATGAGACCATGACGTAAGCAAGCAGCAAATGCCAGAATAATGTACCTACAGTAAAAAAAAATTAATGCTACACATATTGCAATATAAATTCAAATCAATTTATGTTACAGATACTAGACAAAATTACTGTTCATAATTCTTTATTTCATTTAAGATGTAAATAACAAAATTTTCTACTAAACTAAATAATAACAAATGATTTGTTTAGTTTATTCTAAATATAAGCCAAGCCGTGTATATGCCTAAGGGGAGGTTTTTTTTTTGGGGGGGAGGTTAAATTCTACAAGGTGCATTAAAGAATTCAAGTGAACGGGATAAATTATTTATAGACAAGAAATTATGGTAATTTAAAATTATTCAAAGGAAAATTAACATCTTCTAATGTTACAAACATTGTAACTATATGCAATTATATGTGTTTAGAATGATTAAAGTTAGTTGAAATTTTTTTTATTATGAATAAATATGAATACCTGGCATCATCATGCCTTCCTGTGACAAGTAACAGTCCTCTAAGTGATATAAAAGTATCTCTTCCCCAATTACGCATGTATCCAGTAGAAAAATGAGGCAAGCCTTTTAATAAAATAATTCAAAATAACATAAGATGTAAAAAATATAGAATAAAAATGTAAAATCAAATGATTGTATCACAAAAATTATGTTTAAAATATACCTGCAGATATGGTAACACAATTTTGCAATATCTGTCCAGCGACATTTTCAGAAGGTGGGATGGGTTCCTCTAAATAAGGTGAGAGTCGTGGTAATGGTGCACTTCTGATAATTCCACATAATATCACAGAGCCCATTGCCAGAGCTTTGACAAATGTTGATCCTTCAGAAACAAAGCTGAAAATTTTTAATTAATATTGAAGATATATTATGAAATAATTTTTACATGAATAACAAAAACATGGCTAAACAATCTGAATAAATGTGGAATTATAAGCAACATAAATTAATTTTGTTATAATTAAAAAAAATTGTATTATAGAATTTTATGTTCAATAAACAGAAAATTGTAATTTAATTAGAAATCTCAAAAGTCATCAATACCTTGAATTTTTAACAGAAAAATTAGGTATCATAAAATCAAAATAAAAAGCATGCGTGATATAAAAATAAGAGAAAAATTAAACTAAAGCACTTATTTATTTTATTTAGCATGTTTATGTCACATCAAGTAATAAAAATAACTGAATTTTTAATAATTACTTACTCAGACATTTTTCGCCACATTGAACTAAGCAAACTGCTATAAGCTCCAGTTATTATTGTATCAAAATAGCAAGGAACAAGATACCGAGGTAGTTTCCGTAAGCTGTCAAAGACAACTTCAAACCATTTTCCTAGCTACATAGAGAAGAAAAATAATTTAAATTAAGTAACATACAAATCAAATTACAATGTAACCTTACAGTCAATAAATTGCAAATCATTGTTTCTTATTGATGATGTGAAAAATTCATTAATCTATAAATGGAGACCTACATCAGAAACTGCTTAAGAAGCCTGCCTTAAATCAAATTTAGTGCAGTTAAATGGAATCATCAGGATCAGAAAAAATATTAGACAGCATCTGCCCAATATTGACTAGAAGTTCTGCCTTTTGTTCTTTTTAAAATTTTAATATGAGAGCAGTATGCATGATCACCTCACTTACAATATTACAATTATGAACATCAAGTAGTCATGACTTTAAGATTAGGACTGAGAAATATCATACAACCTACTGATTCAAGTTATACAGAAGAGTGAAAAAAAAATTGGTGAAGGAAGAAATGACTTTAGTGGCAAAGATGACACTCAAGTGCAAGAAAGATTTTTCATAAAGCAATTCAAATTCTAAATTTTCATAATTTTTTGAACTAGGAAGTTAAGTAGTTTCATCTGAAAAATCTATTGAAGAATTCTCTATAAATTATGAAGTGTTGAGCTCAAAAAAGTGCATCATTTAAGTTACAGGATTATAAACTTATTGGAACCTGATGAAAAATTTGATCCACAAAGTATTTATTAGCCTTCTTTTACTAATGAAATCTAGATGTTATTAAAAGGGGCAAATCTGAAAATAGAAATACAGGAAAATAGAACAAATAGAAATCAAAATCTATGACTAAATCACAAAGTGATATGGTGAAAAAGAAACAAATCATAGAATAACCTGACAATAAAGAAACAAAATAAAAAAAAACTGACAGCTTGTATTTCCCAAAGAAAAAAAAAACCATATCGCAAGTAAAAGCAAACACACATGCTTGTCAAAGACATGTTTAAAAATGAGATAAATCATAAACTGGACAGCCCATCATAAAAAAATAATGGACATAGGTTTGCCATAAAATGAGTAATGATCCAAGTTGTCAAGCAATTGATATATGAACTACAAAAGATTGATCACCCTTAATTAAAGCAATTTTTTAGTACTTTCTTACATAAAACTTGTTATTTTAATGAGTTTCATATTTCAAATACATATATCGTTTATTGTTAAAAATTATCATCAATTCTCCTATCAAAAATATACAAAACAAAAGTAATTTATATTGGACATTAAAAAATTAAACCTGAAAAATAAACTTTATTATATTAAATGTTAAATTAATTATAAATATATTGAATTAAGAATTATGTATGAGACATAGTTACAAATTTCAATTTATATAATTCTACTTTTTTTTTTCTACTTATCTGAAAGAAAAAGACTGATTTTTTACACAATAATTTTTTTTCTAAATTAAGAAAAATTTAAATATTTACATCACTTGTGGACGGATTGTCAATTAAACGACTAGCAATATAATCTGGAAGCCAATTGCCCTGCCGCAAATTATCACACAGAGGATGACCCAAGTCATCTTCTAAGCGAATATTCATCAATTCACTCATTATACCTAAAAACAAAACATTCTAGCTTTCAATACAAAAATAAAATTTTATTTCATTTATTTATTCTAATGAAAAACATTCAATGCTGATTAATATATATAATAATTTGAAATATAGGAAAACTTTTATAGAAAAATTTAAATTCAATGTAAATAAAAATATTTTATATTTTTTTTAACTGTTGTTTGAGTTTCTTTTGAGTGTTTTTTTTATTTAATAATTACATTTAAAATTTCCATTTTAATTTCCTGAATGAATGCTTTAAATATACACACAAATTTTCTGAAAATTTGAATAAAAACGTATTTTTTTTAAATTTGGTTTTGTAATAATAAGGTGATGAGGTCCTATAATGAGTGATTAATAATAACAAGTGAAAATTATATATATAGATGAACAACTATATATTTTAATTTTTTATTTCAGAAAAGAGAATCAGTTTTACAAAATTTTACATAACAGTTATTAGAAAATACCTTCTACTCAATGTTGAACTTTTTATTTATATTGTTAAAATATTCAACTAATTTTACGCAAAGTTTTTCAGTCATCTAACAGCTGAAGAAATGTTCACAAATTTTAAGTATACTTATGTGAAATATACTATTAATATAATATATGAATTTTCCTGGTCAAAACAGGGAAATCTTTCATAATAATTTCCTGTTTATTTATAACTTTAAGTGATTTATGCCTCTTTATTTGCTTTCTTGTTGAACATTCCTAATGCCAATAAAGTTCCAATTTCATAAGTGTGATTGAGATTTTAAAATAATAATTTTAAGCTTAAAAACACTTTTTGATACCCAAAATAATATGAAAATTTAATATATTATATTTAAAAGTTAATAGAAATCAGAAGACATTTGCTTGAAAGAACTATGATGAAAACAAAAATGAAATATATATACCAGACTTATTTTATGAAAATATATGCAAGTAATGGTAAAATAAACTTAAAACGATTAACAACTAATAACAGTAAAATAAACTTAACTTAATAAATTAATAAACTTGATAATGAAATAATCTGTTTCAAATATAGAAAAAATTATATTAATAAATTTTGAGCAATTCAATCCTACATCAAACAAATTTTTTTTAAAGTATATATTTGCTACAGAGAAAATAATCATCATCATTTGTTAATGTCACCATCCAGGAAACATTTTTATTCATTTAATGCTTCAAGGCATTTTTTATTTATTTGCATTCATGGTGTATAATGTGCAATCTATCTAATAATCTTAGTATGAGTGTTGCATTCCATTTTCTGCAGTTTCCACATGCCATATGCTTTATTTTTAGGAAATCTGCTTATTCATTTCTGATATAAAATTTCTTTCTTTGGAAAAAAATTTTCCTAAAGATGTCACTTTAAGATTTAATTTTTATTGTTACTTCTATAAATAAAAAGCAATCGGCACATTACAAAGTGATTTATATGTTTTTAATCTAAAATAATAGGGCTATAGATAAATAATGGTATAATTTAAAAACTTACAGTACATAATGTTAATTTTAAAAGTATCATTTTTTTTAAGTTGAATTTAAGACATCTCACCTTGTAATCCACAATAAACAAGATCTCCATATCCTGGAAGATTATATGACCCTCTTCCTTTTCCCTCATCTCTTTCTTCACCATCACATTTAAATAGCACCTTGTTCAAATCACCTAGGGTTAAATGAGAAAGAATAGATTCAAAGTCATGAGTTCCTCGTTTGAGTACTGTACCACTGTAGGATCGCATTCGGTAGCCAAACTGTGAGACACAAGTTCTTATTCGCAAGATTGCAGCTCGAGATTCTGCATCTAGAGAAACCCTATATAAAAATAATGTAACTTCATTAAGTTTCTACAAATAAATTTAACATATAATTATTCTAACACTTTCTGAAAGTTTACAAATAATAAATATGTTGATATAATTATGATTTACATAATATTTTTAACAGAAATTATATAAAAATAATGCATTTTCTGTCACGATATTTATATTATTTTTCCTTAATTTTATTATGATAAAAATTAAGATATAATTTTAGAAAATACAATTTGGGAAAGTCATTAATTTTGTGTTCTCAGTTTCCTATTTTTTTCTGCCCATTATAATCATGAAATTGTTTCTTATAAAAAATCTTTTCAACTCTAGTTTTGTAATACATCAACCTCTTGTAGACATTAACATCACACTTCGAGAGAATAAAACAAGCAATATAATCAACAACTCGATTCATTTAGGTAATGTAACAAAAAATATATTGTGAAATATTTGATTCTTTGATTTGATATAACAATAAAGATATATTGTATTTAACTAAAAATCTTTATATAGTTCATTAAAACAGACATCAATTAAAATATATAATTGCATTCAAAATAAAATTTAAAATTACCTTAAAACTATAACAGATCCAGGAGGAAAGTGGATAAAATCTATTTCATTGTAACCATCTTCAGACAATCCAGCATTCTCAATCATTTCACTTTCATATATTTGAATATGCTCTTTAATATTGAGCTTAAAATCTTTCAATCCATTAATAAAGGTGTCATCTATATACACAGATGGACCCAAAGTTGTACCACTGTGATCGATAGGTTCCAACCCACCTTCTAAAACTATTTCTTCAATAGTACCTGTAAATTTTTTTGTGGTTAACCTTTTTTCATTGTGATTTAAAATTTATCCTTTAATATATATCCTATATAACTATTAAAGAATAAAAACTTATTGGTAATTTAAACCAAATAAATTTTTACATAAAAAATTTATTTGCATTTATTTTTTATACATAAAAAAGTAAACTTTAATTAGGACAAACCTTGAAGACGTAGAGGTCTTACATAACTGGATTCCCTTGGTTTTGATGGCATCCTAAATGCAGTACGAGCTATCATAATAACAGACTGATGAGTAGCAGGACAATGACGAGTTATAGCAACAGTATTTTCATCTCTCTGATCTACAAATACCTAGAAAAGAGAAGAAATCAGATCAAGTATACAAAAGAGCATTATAAAAATAAAATTAAAAAATAACTATAAATCAAATTTTAACTAACTGAACTTACAAGAGAATTACATTATTAATACATCTGAACTAATTTTATATGAATTGATATATATATATATATACATAACATATTTTTTACAGCTGTATTCATTTTATCCAATCTACCCAAAGCCTAAGTTAGAATAAACTCTGTCATTCCAGGAGATGTACAATTGCATTATTGTTTTAATTAAGACAGTTTTAAATTCTCTCAAAATAAAAGTTTCCATATTACCAGAAACAAAGAAAAAAACATTGATAATAGAGTCAGTACTAAAATTGAAGAGAAATCTTTTAAATTGTATCTTTTTGGAAGGTATATGTAGAGCAAAAGAAGTTTTAAGTCTAATTAAATAAGAGATATAATCAAAATATAGAAATATTTAAAATTAAAATGAAGAGAATTTTCCAATTTTAAATACAGCAGGTTACAAATATCAGAAATGTAAATATATTATGCAAATAAAAAATAAGAAATACAGTAATGATAAATTACTTAGTAAACGAGTAGTGGAAATTACATAAACATGATAAAAAATAATTTTAACTATTATAATTGTAAATTGTTAGCAAAACACTTGCAAAATCATATATACTAATCTAATATGATGCATCAATTAAATTACAATTAAAATTTTATATAAAGTTACTGAAAACATTATAAAAATATTTGCTAATTATTCTGGAGAAACCATTATTTTAAATACAAAAATTGGAAGCTTATTAATTTTATATTAAAAAATTACATACAGTAATTGAAAAATATATTTGAATATAGAAAATAATAATAAAAGTAAATAAGCTATTCTGGCATAATATTGATGAGAGATTGAGAGCTACATAGAAAAAAACAAAAACAAAATTCATGTAATAAAATTAAAGAAAACTTAAGAACAAAAAATATGTATCTATACATAATTAATAAAGTTTATATATCCCCAGTTTGTTCTAGATGTAATTAAATGTAAGTTTAATTTTTTCAGAAAATTGCCACTTTACCTAGATCATATAATTCATCAATTACACAGATCTGATTAATTTTATTTTATAATTAGCTATTAAAATAATAAAGATATTTAAATATATTTCTATAAGAATCAGTAATAAAAGACACTATAAATTCTAAAAGAATATAGATTAGTTAAAATAAGTAAGAATTGATAAGGATACATTTTGATAATACTCAAATTAAAAAATTATTTTATTTTAATTATAAAAATGAAAAATAAATATACTTGTGTGAATCCAGAAGCACCAAGTTCAGAATGTAGTTGATTTAATGCTCGTTTTCCTGCAATTATGCCACTTTCTGCATTTATAAAACCACGTTTGAGTTCCTTAGCATCAGTCCATGACGTATATAGACGTTTCTCTGAAACTACATGTATCTAATGTAAAAAAAAAAAAGATAGAATATAAAAATGCAAAATAATCAAAACAAATAATGTTTTATAAAAAATATTATAAAGAAATAAAATATTGCAGATTTTCAAAGCAATTGCATTCAATTATACTTTTTCAAAAAATTGTTAATGAAAATTTCAAAAATTTGAGGCATTTTTATATACTATATCGATGCATGGAAAATGAAATAATGAGTAGAAAGTATATTCTATAGTTGAGGTTATTAATATCTTAACAGCAATAAAAATAATATAAAACTGAAAAATCATTAAACATTTCGTCTTATAAGGGAAAAAAATTTTTTTTGCTTCCTATAAGCAAACTACCTTTTTCAACAAAAAGTTGTAACTCTGAAAAGTCACTATTTAGCTACAAAGGCCGGCATTATCTGCCCCCCCCCCTCTCAACTTAGTACTTTTATTTAAGTTGAATGGAGCTATAGCTTATTCCCAATACAGGAGAAATGGTAATAATTGTTATACTAAAAGGTAGAATGTCTCCTTTAAAGAATCTAACATTACCACAGTTAGAATTGATGGCAGCAATAATATGTGTTTGAATTGGAAAATATATTAAAAATTTATTTAAGGATTTGTTAGATGAACTTGTATTTTAAATGGATAAAGGGTTATCCATTGAATAAAGGGCCAATTTATTGCTCTAAATTTATCTTGGTTAAAAGGGTTGTGCAAAAAATGGATAAAGGATAATATAATTAAATAAACAGTTGTGGATAAAGGGTAAGATAATTAAATAAACAGTTGTGGATAAAGGGTAATATAACTAAATAGAGATTGGGTACCCTTTATACATAAATTGGATAAAGGGTTGTGGAAATAAGATAATAGTGGTTCTAATTGGAAAAAGGATTGGTTTGGGTGTAATTGGGTAAAAGGTTGTGCAATTGGATAAAGGGTTGTGAATGGGTTGGATATGTATTTTATATTTTTTTAATGTTTGTTTTCAACTAATTTCATTGATAAACATACTTCATTTCAGAACAATAGACTGACAATTTTGAATAAAGGGTTGTGGGACACTGGAAAAAGGATAGAGTGCAATAAAGAATATCCTTATAAAATATTCAATATATATATCCAACCATAATCACTAGATAAAGGATTGTGCAAAACAATGGAAGTAATTTGATTGAAATCAAGTTATAGAAGTACAGGAAGGGTCCGATCTTAAATTTTGGTTTTATTGTAGTGATGAGGATAATCCTGGTAATGTCCGTAGCTGCATTTCTGTTAAACATTTATAATAGTATGAGAAATAGTAATTGGTCCAGAGTGGTTAAAGCCAGACTAAAAGTTCTGGCTACATCTTTCAACTAAAAGTTTATTGTCAAAAGATTACGGTAGAACTTGAAAGAGTAAAGATTGTTGTGTCCAATATAATGATTTCTAAGTGTTAGATAGAAGATTTATTATTAAATTTTTCTTCATGAATGAAGGTTATGTGAACTTGCTTACCTTAAAAACAGATCACATTTAATTAAGTAATTACATTTTACATAGACCACAATTATTGCTTTCTGTTATTAGACAGCAGCATTGGTTAGTGAATGTGAGAAAAGTTACCAAGAAAATTTTAATAAATGAAAAAGACAGTTCCAGATTAGATAATGGGAGAACTTCTAGGATTGAGGGTGTAAACATGACCCACCTTTTCAAGTCAAACCAAGATAAGAACAAGAGGTGCAAGCAGTAAAAGCATATGCTTGCTTTTTGCATACTTCATCACTAAAGCAGTAGATTCTAAACTTATGATGGATATGACTACATATTTCGCTGCTCTCAAATAATTCGTCTCAAGGAGAGGAAAAACTAAATATCCTAAATATCTTTAAAGTTTGTGGAAGTCATTTCGCTGGTGCATTCAAATATTTAAAATTTGGTCATCAAGGGTTAAACATTTGAACTTAGAGGAAACTTGATCTTCTATTGACCCCACATTTCGGAGGTTTATAGGAAGTTTATCAACTTTCATAGCAGAAATTGATGCTTATCTCATGCTTTAGTGCCTATGATACAGACATCTGAATGCTTATTTTGTCATTGCACTTTGATTAAAACAACTTTGAAGGGAATCCCCAAACCAGATGTTTGTGATATCTTTGGGAGAACAGTGGAAGTTGGTGCAATAAATGCATTAATCTTTTTAGAAGACGTAATCATTTGACTATTTAGCACATTTACAAGTGATAACTAAATGGTGATAACTTCACCAAAACATGAAGCTAAGTTATCTTGTCCTCTTCAAGGAAGATTATATGTCACTGTTGCACACAACATGTAGGCATTCAAAGGATCTAATTGAATGTATTGTGAAATTAAGAAGACTATTGAGAAATTGAAGAAGACAATTGGAAAAATAAAGGAGATGGGGAAAAAATAATAATAAAGGAGATGGGGAAATTGTGTATCTTGCTAATCCATAAACTGTGTGTTTTGTTCATATGAGAACTAAATATTAAACTTTAATATTTTAATTGTTAAATTTAGATTTGAGTTTTAGGATAATTTACCACTTTAATATTTTTTTAAGTTTTTTTTCCCCTACAATCACAAAAATAAAATTTAATATCTTTATCTATCCTATTTAATAACTGCACGAGGCCCACAATTTTTGGTAGAAAGAAATACACGTATCTGGAAAAATTAACATTTTACATATATTTTTTTAAAAATTTATGTTTTTCTATTGAGTGAAAGTACTGATTAATTTGTATCCCTTTTAACAAATGTAACATAAGAAATTAAAATTATAAAAGAAAAATCATTCAGGCTTTTCAGTTAGAACCCATGCCCAATGTAATGCTAACACTGTCTTTAACTACTATGCCACAATGCTTCAACATTATAAAAATATTTAAATTTTTCCATTTCCTCCAAAATTATTAAGTAGATTCTACTATTTTGGCCAGTTAACATATCAGTCATGGCCCATAAGTAGTATAAATTTCAAATAAATTGGTGGCAGAAAGTTTGTGACATCTCATTGTAAGTAGCAAGAGACTGTAAAAGTGGATAAATATCCAGAATAAAAGTGTTCAATTCATATTGTAGTTGTGGATTCCTTTTTACAAACTCAACTGAGTTCTTTATCATTATTATTATTATTACAATTTTCCTTAAACAATTAACAACAAAATGATTTAAATAAATTTAGAAAATTAAATAGAAAATTATCTCATTTACCTAATCATGAATTAATAAAAGAATATTCAATGTGCAAAATACATATTAAATAAAATATTTTAAGAAAAATTAATTTTAAGGCTAAAATTAATTAAGGCTTTAAATGATTTATAAGTGATACAAATAAAGCCTTTAGTGACATACTACTCACATGATGAGGCACAAGTTGGTCATAACCCCAAGTACTACCAGTAGCACAGCAGGCCATTGACACCATAGATGCTGTGGGAAAGTAGTCATATACTGAACGAAGCTGAAAAAAAATTGATTAATTTTTAAGAATTTGCCAATATTTTTTTAAAAATTTAATTACATTATTTTAAAAACAAATAAGAAATATTCAAATACATTACTTAATGAAACGCATATCTCATTCAAACATCATAAACATTAAAAACTATTTAAATGTTGAGAATTTTTAAATATTTATTTGAAATTGAATATCCTCTTGAAGTACTTTCATTTAATAATTAAATGAATATAAATACTAATTACCTGCATTGGGCATTGATTATCATGAGTTATATCCATGAAAACTGCATGGGCAATACTTTTTGTGAGAGGCTGTGTTACAGGATGCATAAATGCTCCAACTGTTGATCCACCATAACGGTAAACAAGACGGCCTTGTTCGTGACTATCAGGAGCTTGCATAGATTCTATCAGATGCATTTAAATTATATTTATTAAAGATATACAAATTGATACACTTAGTATAAAAAAATTAAAGTAAAAGTCAAATATAAAAAAAATTTTAAAAAGAAAGATATGAATCTACCTCGAATAAGTGCTGTGATTCCTAGACGATTTACAAAAACATTATCAACAGCTTCACTAGATGTAAATAATTCAGCAACAACAAAAAGATCAGGTCGTACTTCACGAGCTTTATCAATAAGATACTACAAATAAAATATTTGTATTTTAATTTGTGTAAATGGCATGATATAATCTTTATATCATTTGAAAATCAAAATGAAAAATAGTTCATTTAAATTCCAATATGATAAGTAAGAAAAGATAAAACTTAATATATTTAATATTTTAAAGATAAAAGTTTTATATGAAATACTCAAAGTTAAAATTAAAAATTACATTTTTAAGTCTATTTCAGATTTTTTTATATGAAATATATGATATTTTTAGCGGATATGAAAATCAAAAACGGTTTGCATTACAAAATAATAGTACTTGGTCCATATTTTTAAATGCCATAATAAAAAAAATATAAAACTAATAAAGGAAAAATATGTACACATGTTTGTATAAATTAAATTACAAAATTAAAGAATATACACTATTCATATATAATCATACTTTTTAACTACGAATACAGTAAATTAATTGAACATTTTAAAATTAATTTTATGAATATGAAATAGACTAATTTATTTCTTAAAAAATCATACTCGTATTTTTCCCAACATATATTATTCCACTACTTTAGAGAATGAAGATAATTTACTATAAAACAATTTTTAAACATGCAAATTTTCATAAATACCTGTAATAAATTATTAATTATAAAGGATTTTAATCAAAAAATTAACATGCATAAAAATGATACCATTCTAAAACAATTACTTCTTACTTCTGCAACATGAATTGGTGTACTATGGCAATTATCAAGCCTTAGACCATAGAAAACTCGTGATAACTGTTGAACATATTCTGTCATAAATTGCCACAAGAAAGGAGAATCTTCAGGCTTTTCACCATAGCGGAGTTTAACACTGTCTCCCCAAGCAACAAGTTCTCGTCTCAAGTAAACATTGGATCCACGCTCAGCAAAGTTTTTTAATGGATTGTCTGACATAACCCAACCGTTATGAGCCATTATGTAACAGCTTTTGGGGGAATACATAAGCTTTTCATCTTCAACAAGATTTTGATCAAGACCAAAACTTTTAAAATACCTGAAAAATAAATAGATATTTTAAATCAATTTCAACAAAGTTAAAGCATATAATTTTGAATTTATAAACTTGTTATATACATAAAATTAATTTTAAAAATAAGAGTCATAAAATATTGCTGGTGTTCATTAAAAATCAAAATGTTCATAAGAAAATATAAGTATTTTAATAATTATTTATTTAATCAACAAAGAAAACACGTTGAATAAATTGCATACCAAAAAAGTTAAGTTTTTTGTCATTCTTCATTGTAACATTTGAATATTGATTTTACATTTACAATTATTAATAAAAGATCATTGCATAACATTTAAATTAATGCTTTATCTAAAAACCATTAAATGCATTTCTATTAAAGATGTATTGTAATATTTCACATAATAAAACAATGTATTGTGAATTGAAAATATGTGAGAACTGTCAAGTGAAGTAAGTAATTCTTAAAGACAGAATTATAGAATTGAAAAAAATTCTTAAATCTTCTTTAATATTTTTATTTCTTGGATTTAAATATTATTTAACAAAAAAAAATGTCTTTAATATTTAACTTACTGAGGCACTAATGGATGCTCAGCAGAAACAACTTTAAGATGAGGACCATCATAACTTAAACGTTCATAACGTACAGCAGAAATAACATTTTCTACAGCACTATAAAAGTGGTTATCTATTTCAGCTATTTTCACATTGTTCAATTCTTCCAGCTTATATCTCAAGGCATTACATGCATTATGAACATCAGTGGGATTTGTCAACCTGAAAAATCAAAGAATATATTTAAAATTTAGCAATCTAAAAAAAGACATCTGAAATAATCTATAAAAATTATACATGGAGATTGGCACTAGATAGTGCAGCATGTGAAAAACTCAAAATAACAATTTTGAAATTCCTTTTGTGACATGTATGTGTGTAACGAAAAGGGTTAGCTGTGTTATGAAATGTAACAAGGCATAATCGGACCACCTACAGTGTAGAAAACTGGCAAGTAGTCAAGTCAGACAGATTCAAATAGAGCGGTATCATAGAGGAAGAGATATCATATAGGAGGAACTTCAATTGCAATATAAAGAATTTTATCTTTTAAAAATTAAAATTTTAGATTATATAACATTAAAAGAAAAATTAGATGAAAAAATTTACTAAATATTATACTTTTTTTCCTTTTAAAGCAGCTTTGTCCATCTATATTTGACTAGCCCCCTAACAATCAACAGGTAACCAATTTGCTGCCAATTGCAATAATAACAGGTAATCAATTTGTCTGCTTCAGCAGTTAAATCAGATGTTTACCATTCCCTGCAAACCATGGATGGACTATATGAGCTGTGTGTTATTACAAAAAGTAACAGGGTGCAGTATGTAATGTATTACAAGAAAAATCTCAGTGATGTATGTATTATAAGTTACAATAAAATTTTGTTATAGAATTATTGATTTGTAATTATGTTCCTGTGACAAGTTTTGCAATCATTTACTTGACTGATCTACACATATACATAATTATTTTATTTTTAAAAGTATTTTCAATATATACTGAAAATATTACTATAATTATTCTTTATAATAAGAACGAAAATTAATAAGATTTCTTTTGCAATGCAAATGTAATAACAAAAACCGTTCCTTCTCTTTGCAATTAAACAAAACTGACCTATCTTTGCAAGAATAATTTTAAATATCATTTAATAATTAATCAACAATTTACAAAATTATACTTATGTAAATTTTACATAAGAGTCATTTACTAAAACATGAATTATTTTGCAATATTCCTAGCAGTTATAATTAATTAAATAATTCTCAGTATAAAAGAAAGGATAAATTATCTTCTGTGAAATATTTTTTTTATCAGAATCTTTTTACTTATTAGAGGCAGCAATATTTCGTACGTATTTTAAAAACAATTTAATTATTAATATAACATGAAGTCAAAGAATTCAAAATAATGTCATCAATTTCTCTAAAGTGCAACTGTGATCATTAATAATGACTTGGTTTGGTTTGTCACTCTACGGTCATCTTGTGCACTCTTTCGGTTAAACAGACCGGGACCTACAGTTTAACATGGATTCTGAATCACTCACAAACATCCATGCCGCCGCCAGGATTCGAATCTGAAGCCTGGGATACCAAAGGCCAGAGTGCTAGCCACTTGGCCACCAGGCCGCTCATTAATAAGGAAGTTAATTGCATTGATTTTACTATTCTCTTAAAAAGTTAGTTCTTTATTTGAGAAGTTGGATAAATTATGGAAATTAATACTTAAAATGACTTAAAATTTTAAAAAAGAACTAATTCCATACCATAAATTAAATAATGGAGGAAAAAAATATATATTTTCTTATATATAATCATCACATGTTCTGTTTTCATAAATTTTTATTTGTAAATATTTAGATTTTATATGCAATATAAAGTTCCTTTATAAAATTTATGAAAAATATTAATGAATTTTTACCTGTTTGGAGCATAAATGCTCAAAGCTAATTGTATGTCAATCGTACTTTTGAGCCTTCGAAATTCTGGATCATGAATAATTTTGAGAACTGTATTAGGAGTTGGATTTCGAACTGGGGCTAAAAATTTTAGAAACAAAACACATTAATCGTAAATACTTTTAGCTTAATTATATGAAAGCAAATTTTAGAAGAAAAGTTCTTTTATAATTACAGCAATTAGTGAAATTTAGAATTCTCTTTATTTTGTTTAACCATAAAATAAACTAGATTATGTAAAAAAAAAATTTACGAAAACTAAAGACTCGCTTTTCTTTTAATGAATTTACAAGAAAAATAATTAAAATACCATAATTATAAATAAACAAAATATTTAATATTTACTAAGAATAGAATTTAATAAATACACAAAAATGGCAAAATAATTACCTTGGGCAAGCTGAGCAAAATCTGTCAATATATTATCAACATGTAACAGAAAAAATTCATGGAGTTTTAGCATATGCTTGTAATATCCTTTCAAAGTTTCTCGTATAGCCTGAGATAAAAAGAATGTAACTTGAATAATTCATATGAAAGAAGGATTAAAAAATTTTGAAATTTAGCAAATCTATAAGTTATGGAAAAGAAAAATTTCACTGCACAACACAAAAATTTTATTAAACATGGCAATAGTCATTTCTTACTAATTTTGGGACACTGAACACAAAAATGATAAACAATAATAAAAATTGACAATTGGCTTTTGTTTAAGAGATACATAAGTAGTTGATTACCTTAATTTTCTTGAAATATATATGAAAAACGAAATATGAGAATAAATAAATTTAAGCAATACAAATTACAAAAATTTGTAAATTATACAGCAATGGTTGTGAAAAGAAATTTATTAAAATATGTCTCAAATTGAATATATGTGAAATGTGTAAATATTAATATATACATGAAATATCTCAAAAAATAAGATTTGAAAATGTTGTTTCCAAGACATTTTTTTTAAAGCTACTAATAAATAAAACATATGGTCTAATTAATTAGTCTGCAGGGAAACAACACCAGTATACCTGCAGGCACAGTTTCTGCCTTGGCTCTAAAAATAAAAAAAAGACCTAGTTGTTAGTTATACACTGTGGTTTGTATGAGAATAAAATTATTCCAGTGAATTTACATTTCAGTGAAAAATATTTTTTTAAACAGTGATGAGGCATAGTGTTAATTCTGCCATATATGAGGAGTAGTGATATTTGAAGCACATATCATTTTTATTTCAAATTCAAAATTGGAGATCAGGCCAAGTCATTGGCCCCGCACATGCTTGTTCAAGGAAACATTTCCATGTGGCTGCGAAACAAAAAGAAAATGACAATCTATTCACAGATTCCTCCAAAAAGTCTGAAGGCATAATGTAAATTGTTGCATAATGGAAATTAACTATCAATTCCAATCAAACACTCTGACCTTAGAAAAGAAGATTATGAAAATATATAGAGAGATTATATATATATATATAGATTTATATATAGAGATTATTTAATTCATTTGAATATTTTATAAAATGAGTACAAATAGAGAGATGCAAACCACTATAGAAAATAAAAAATTTGAATTATAGCCTACAGAAAAAACTAATATTTTTACAGAAATTTTAAAAAAGCTATTTTTGTTATAATTTTTCTCACTTGGTGAAAGTAAAAAATGTCTATCAATTTCAAGAAAAATACCTCCATATTTTACAGAAAAGAAAAAAATAGAATCACAAAAAGTAATATTTAAATTTATTTAATAATGTGCACAAATAAATATAAGGTGCTATTATATTTTCTTTTTTGTAATAAAAAAGGACAGTTAATCTATGAAGTCTTTACATAAAGGAGGATAAAGCTTATTGGAAAAGTTTAGCATTGGTATATGGAAATATGAAAAAATAATTTGATATTACTGAAAAGTCCTATTTGAGGTTGACATCTCTACAAATATACTATATTATATAGCTAGACATACTTTTTCATATAGATCAAATCATTATAATTTTATATGTATAAGAACATTTAAAAATCCACATATTTATTAATAATAAAAGTATACGATTTGACATTATTTAGAATATTGATAAAGAAAATAACTTAAGTTATTTATGATGTAAGGCATTCATCTTATTAAATAATTTTTAAAAAAAGCATAAGACAGCATATATTGTACCCTAGTGTATGTGATATCATAATCATCACACTTAAAGAATTGTATAATAATCTTCAAAATTAAATTATATATTTAATGTATGTTATAGTATAATTTATCTGAATTCTAACCTCATATTAATGCTTATTTCTTAAAACAAAATTTATAAAATTATATACAAAAATAAATAATGTAACATTTACTATAATTAATAGAAGATTGAGTCACATCTTTTAGAAATTTTGTAATCTCAAAAAAATTTTAATACTAAAAAAGCTAATAAATCAAAAAAAAAAAAAATTTATTTCAACACATACAATATGTTATATAATATTACTGAATATTTCAATTAACAATATTCATTCATATTTAAAAATAAAATTGGTTGGTCACTATCTATAAGTAAATACATATAAAACTTCATATATATGAGAACTATTAAATAATATATGTATAATATAATATACAATTAAAATACATAAATTTTATAACGAAGTAGCAGTACTAATCAAAATTTTATTTTAATAAAAAATCATAAGGATCTTACATTTAGCTGATCTTCATTATTTACAGCAGGAGGAATACCGCTATTTGTCCATTTACCAGCAGCAATATCCAAGGAAAAATACCATAATGCTCTATCAAATAAATAGGCAGGCCTCAAATGAGGAGAATTGACAAGATTATAGGTAGATTCAGGATGTTCAAGAAGCCACTCACTCTCATTAGCAGTGTGATTTAAAACTACATCAGTTATGGTTAAAACCTATTAAAGTATAAACAAGTCAACAATTTCTTTCAACAATCATATAGCATGTTTAAATATAATATGAAGCACAGTTAATTTAAAGGATTATAAAAAGCACAGGCATTTTTTTTACACATTATAATTAATGTGTGAAAATATAACATATTACTATATTAAAATATTATAATATACACAGTCCAGTCACATTAATGTGACCACCATCAACTTTCGACGTCAACGTGAAATACCCAATCACAAAAGGCAGGTGACAGCACATTGCAGTTGAGTGTATATAAAGAATTCCATTTAATACCTCATTCTACTTAAAGCCAGAATATACAAGAGTATATACTCTGGCTTTTGACAGGTTACATTAATGTGATTGGATTGTGTAGACTAAAAATATACCAGAAGACTTATTCTAAATAATTCAATACATTAAAATAAATGACTGAATAATACAAACATATATACATTAAATCACTAAAAGGTAGCAAGAAATATTTCATATAAATAAAATTTTAACAAGTATAATTAAGTTGTGTCCTAAAGAGCTTCCTTTTTACAAAATTTTCTTAAAATATATGTGGCTTATCATTTTTCTAGCTTATTTATCATTATCTTCCAATTTTCTAGCCCTTTATTGCTATCTTATATATTGCTATCCATATTCCCTCAAAATTTAATGATAAAGATATTTATAAAATTCTTATCTTCCTTCTTATAAATTTTTTTCGTCTATCCGGAAAATTTTTCAAGAGGAACTAATTTATATTTATCTCACACTTGATTTATAAACATGCATGTAGTAGGCATTGCATGCACATGTATATATGAGGCAGTAGAAAAATTACAAAAGTGTACATGAGTATACTATTTAAAAGTAATGTGGTATTTTAAAAATTACTGTATGTTAATTACATCAATTTTTTTCCTGCAAGAAAATGAATCAAGTCTTAATCAACCGATCAATTAAGGATTGGTTATTTGTTCATGGATATTCTTAATTACTTTAAATAATAAAGCAAGAAGAATGCATAATAATATTTCCACAACCAGATATTCAATAAACAAATCAGATCCAAGCTGCCTAGGGCAATCAATGTGACATATCATTGAAAAATAACTAATTTTCATCATAATTAAAGCAAGAAAATTGTAAATACATTATCTATACAGCAAATTAATAACATGTGAATATTAAAATATAAAAAGAAATAATTTTTACAAAAGAAATTTTTTGATAAAGTAATCACCTTCCATTCTTTCTTCATTTTTTCAACAAGAGCAGATATGTCATTTAATGTACACTTTTTCCCAGGCGAATCAAAAACAGGATTTAATTTTAATTGATTCCTCAAAGAATATGAAGAATCTGATCCACCAAGTTCCTGTATAGGAGTAATGTGGACCATGTTGTAAGCTACTTCTTTGGCTGTCCGAAGTCGTTCTTCCCATTTATCAAATGAACCAAGGCATTTAGCTAAGTAAGTAACGCATAAAATACTGTGAAGAGGTAATTGATCATCATCTGGGCCATATGTTAATACAGGATCAACTAATATGTAACCTGAGCCAATTGGTTTAAGCACATCTCTGAAACAAACATGTGAGATTATATAGTTAAGTAGGTTTTTTATAATAATTGCTTCATAAATATTTGAAAACAATTATTTTTACAGCAATATATTATTTCAAATAACATAATTTTATATAATCAGTCAACATAAATTAGTAAGAAATAAATGAAGATTAAAAGTTGATTCGCTTTAAAGCACATACTCATAAATTATTGAACTGAATTTTAAAGCATATACAAATCCCTTATAAAATAAAAAATTTATTTATATGAAGAAAGTGCAAAGTTAAATGTGATTAGATCTTAAATTAGTTCACATGATTCAATGTATTTGAATTGGATTCTTTATAAATTTCTTTTTATAAATTTCTAAGTGTAATATTCTATTCTACAAGCACATTTTAAACAGTCATATTTAAATTGAAAGTGTAGCAAAGTGATTTCTTATACATCATGGATACTCATAATATTAGACATATTGATATTCATATTATCCTTGGTAATCAACTAATTAACTAACTAAACTAGTAAATCAATTTAACCTAAATGTTAGCTGATAACTAAGTTGAGCAAACATATATATATATATATATATATATATATATTAATGATGTAAATGAATCATTGACAATTTCTAAAACTGATGCAAGCAATCTGCTAGTTCTAAATATCTACTCTTTATCAGAATACATATTACTCATTGTCTTATTTACTGCTTCATTTATAAATTTCAGTAGCCAAGGCCAAATATTGTCATGTAAATGCCAAATATTGTCATGTAAATGCCAAATATTGTCCTTGAACTTAGTCTTAGCCTGACTCGTGGCAGTATATATCTTAAATTAGTTCACATTGTCCTTGAAACTGCTCTGCCAACTAATAAGATTTTGTAAAACTGAAAATTTAGACAATTGTATTCAAGGTGACCTTTCAAGTCAGAGGTCAAACAATCTCAATTTATCACATTGTTTATAAAGATAAAAATAAAAGCTCCTTTTTTTTTCCTTACAGGAGTTTAAAAAAAAAAAAAAATTTTTTTTTAAATTGTTTTTACAAAATGCGAGTTATTTTTAAATTTTATAGGAAAAACAGTTAGATATTTGATTACAACATAAGTACATTAAAATAAGTAAATTGAAACCTTTTCCCATTCAATATATAATTAAATATTTTAATTTCATAAAAAAAATTTCAACCATTACTTTTTTGTGTTCTAATAAGAATGTTATTATTTGGGAAAAAAAATGTAATTGAAATTCTACATTTAATATTTGTTTTAAAAAATACTACAGATGAGTTAAAATCTATAAGTATACAAGTAGGTTAAAATCTATAAGTATAAAATACTATATAAAAATGTATACAGTAAAAGAATGTATAAAAGTACTAGAAGTAGGTTAAAATCAAGTGAATGTAAGAAGGTTAATTTAATTTATTAGAGGCTTATCATTTATAGAGGATTATCATTTATAATTTTTTCTTTATTTTGATTGTTATATTTTAAGATTAAAATTCCTTTTTAATTCTAAATTTGAATGCATAATCAAGCAATACAATGAGTAAAATTTACTTAACACAAAAATACTCATTGCCTTATTTACTGTTTCATAACTAAGTTGCAAGAAATACTACCATCAAAGTATAATTAAGATAATTCTGCAATACATTTCATTAAAATTTGATACAAATTTTTTTTTTTTTTTAATCAGAACATTTTATTGACAGAATTCATTAATTATCATTAGTAGTTTATGTAATATATTTGAATTTTTTTTATTATAATAATACTGCGGCTATATATTTGTAAATAATAATGTACCTAAGTTTTTTTTTTCATTGTTAATAAATAATGCAGAGATTTTCATACATATGAAGATCACCATCTTTTCTAATAACTCAAAATTTGCAGAATTTCCATTTTTATCCATTAAAATATACTAGAAACGTTGTCTATAAAATATTTAATCATTTATAATGAAGTAATAATAAGCATACTATAATGAATATATGCTAAATAACTTGAAATTTGATCTTTTTTCCTAAATAAATTTGATATAAATATTTTTGATTTCAATGCACAAATTATTTTATTATTGATTAAAATAAAATAAAAACACTACATTTGCTTATGCATAATAAAAGGCAGAGAAATACTCAATATTTTACATTTTTCCTCATTAAAAAGGTCATTGTTAAATAACTATACATATTTTCTTTATTATTTATTATGCAAAACTTTTTAAGAAAATGATATATTACATTCTTTTCATTAAATGAACTTATTTAAATTCAAAAATAGACAATTCCTATATGCTTCCTTCTCTCTGTATTTAAAAAGTAGGCTTATTTTGCATTAAACTTCTCTCATAAATGAGTGTGCATGACGAGTTCAATTACAGAGATATACACTCAAGAGCCAAAAGATTATGACCACCCCTATATTTTGCAATGAACTTGCCTGGATGACGTGGAAGGCATGTGATCAAGTGGAAGTGGTATTTAACTGGTATTAAGTGGTGGTATTAATCCATAATTATTAAGCTGTGTTGCACGCCAAAGGTGGGCCAACTTGTTATTGACAGGTGGTCATAATGTTTTGGCTCTTGAGTGTACATTCTTAATATACATTTTAATTCCCATTGTTAATTTATTCACATTATTAATTCATTTATAAATGTAAGAAAAGTAAAATATGTAGATTATAAAAGTAAGAACATCTTGAGCATCTATCTTGAATTTCACATTAATTTTGCATCTTTTAATGTGCCTATATTTTTTTTCAAATTTGAATAATTAATAGTTTTATAAAAATTGATATGTAAAATAAAACAAAATTGAACTTTTTTTTTTACCTTGCTATAATAAAGTGCACTGATCGACTCTCATTTCATACATAAAACAATTATATTGCTTGGATTTAATTTAGATTCTACAAAAATGTATTTCACAATCATTTATATTTTACAAATTTTTATTATAGCTTATTTCAAATGTTTTTCAAATGTTTTCAAAAGTAAAAAAAAAAATTTTACACTAAATAAAAAAAATTCATATAATTATGAAAATCATACTTCTCTATGAAATTTATGAAATAAATTTTTGGAAAAAAAATAAAATGTAGATCTCTACTTTTATTCTTATTTTTCTTTTATTTCAAATAATATTTGGAATAAAATGCATGGCTTCTAAAAACCAGTTCCTACATGATTTCCTTCTTCATATTTATGGCATTATATAAAAAACAATAAGAAAGAATTCAATGAAAGTATTTTATTTCAGAAAATTTATGGCCAAATTATAAATCTGAATTCTTGCAGTAAAAACTTTACTAGAAGAATTGAAAATAAAAGGTAGTAGTACTACTTCTATGAAAGAAGAAACTATATTATATTTTACTTTATATAATAAATAGGAAATTAATGTGCCACTTTTTTTTGACAAAATTTTAAAAAGTCTATTTTTTTTCTTCTTACTTTTCTCTCCATAAAAAAAAAAAAAAAAAAAAAAAAAAATAGACTTTTTTTTTTCCTCATACATGAATATAAAACTTATTATAAAAATTTCATATGAATATTTATTCATAAACAAAAGTGAAAATAAAATAGTTTATATAACAAAGCAATGAAAATTAATTGAATAAAACATAAAAAATAAAAATACACACCATTACAGTATAAAATAGTACAATAACAAGCAAAAATATTAACTCTTGTACAAATTAAATAAATAAATGAATAAAAAAGTGAACAACATCAAACTTTTTTTAATTTCATTTAAATTGAGACATAACAGACATAATGCTTGTAAAATATTAGATACTATGACCAATGAGATTCAACATTAGTTTTCTTTTAAAGTGATCATTGACAGAAAAAACTAGTATAAAGAAAATGCACTATTTATAAGTCCACTAAGAAAATACACTATTTATAAGTACACTAAGAAAATACACTATTATTTTATTGCTTAAAAACAATAAACATTAATTTAAAAATTATTTTTATTCAGATAATTTATTGAAAGAAGGTTAATTATATTTATTCTTATCTGAAAATGTGAATAGTTTGCAATATTTTAATTTTATCAATGGATCAATCACTAGTTCACCATAAATAAAGATTGAAAGCTATTACTCAGAATATTAGGTGAAAGACAATTAATCATTTCAGAGTGAAAAACAATAAGACAGAGAGAAGCTAAAATAGTTTTACAAAATGCAGCGGAAATGAGAGTTAGTTCCTTGTCTCTTTTAAAATCATTTATTTTTTAATGTATGTTTGCTTCAAAAAAAAAAAAAATAATTAAAAGGATGTAAATAGAATAAAATTTAATATGAACAAACCACTTCATAATATTTCTCTTCAAATAATTATAAAATTATACACCAATAAATTATTTATTAGTGTTTTATGTGGAATAATAAAATTACTAAATAATATACTATAAAAGTTTGTTTGTAACAAATCTAAAATAAAATTAACTTATGAAATCTTAACATGAATAATAATTAAAAGAGTAAATATTAAAATATTTCCAAACAATATAATTTCTTCTTGTATTTATTTACCAAGTAAAAGTATTAATACAAATTTTTATTTCTTAAAGAAAATATAAAGAGCTATTTGATGCTTACAATTAAAAAACTATTTAATATCTTGAGTCATATTTTATTTAAAACATTTTAAGCATTGAATAGAAATATTAATTGAATATTAGTGCTGATAATGAATATTTTATTAATTAAAACCTTTCTTTTTATTCATCAAGAAAATATCATTAGTGTCCAACACTTTGTTATTAAGTAAGGCTAAAATAAAACAAGTATTAATAAATTGAATATAATTTCATTTCATTATTTGAAGAATATTTTAATTTTTCACTCACCCTCCTTCAGGTATAAAGAAATAATGAAAACTTCCAGGTAACTCAAAAGTGACATCACAGTGCAGAGCAGTATCATCACCTTTATTTAAACTATCTGATCTCCACCTTAATTCCCTATAAACAAGTCTTTTAAAACCATCGGTTGGGTTTTCAGGGTAGTTAATAAAAAGTTTTATACTCTGCCCAAAAAGAGTAGATCCTAATTTAAATTGAATTACAGAACCTGCAAAAAATTTAAAATGTAAGCAAAACTATTGCTGATAAAAATAAAAATTTTCTTTACATTAAAAGTCATTTAATTCAATTAATATATAATTTTTATAATTAAGAAATTAATTAATAAAAGAATCAAGATGACATAAATAATAGAAAATAATCAAGACATCTTTTAATGTTACAAAAAACTTATATTAAATTTTAAAAATAAGGATTTTTACATATAATTAATGAATTTGAATTATTTTAGGTTATTAAATAGAGGATATTTAATTGTAAGTTCAATATTTTAATATTTACTAGCTTCATCCTTCTTTTTCCCAACTGTTTATTATATGTTCATTATAGTCTATTTAATAACTTTAGGAAAGAGACATCACAGAAAAAATTATACAAAAATTATCTTGAATAATATTTTATCAGACATAAAAATTTTGAAAATGATGAGAAGGAAAACTGAAGATTTAATATTAATGAAAATTAATATTTTAATTTTGTTTGAATTCAAAGAAAAATAAAACACTCTATAAAAAAATCTGACAAATAAATTAATAAACAATAAAACAATTGATTAAATTAAATTACCTTTTTTGATAGAAAATAAAGTATGTTCAAGATTTTCATTTTCATTTAAATGATGAACTCGAACTTGTATACTAAGAGGGTGATGTCCTGCCATTCTTCTCTTTTAATGTATGCAGGAAAAAAAAGATTTCAGTCCATAATCTAGAAAAACAATTATAAACAATTGACTTTCCAGAGCAAATTCATTGCTTTATGAAATTTTAAAATACGTAAAAACTAGCAAGTATTTACATAGTTTATAAAAGTGTTAAACACTCTAATTGAGTTCTTTGTTTTGACTATTAAGGTTATAAAATAAATAATTATGCATTAAATAATAACAGATATACCAAATTTAAATTCAAGTAATTTATTTAATTTTCTGTAAATAATTATAAATAAAATAGCTGAAAGTATTTTTCGTGGCATTTTTAAATATGAAAAATTAAATTATGTACACTAATAAAACAGTTTTTAATAAAAAAAATAAAAAAAAAACCCATGCTAAATTTATTATCAAAAGAGTAAATATTACTCTTCTCATTTTCATCCGTCAATCAGTCGGAAAAAAAAGAGAGAAAAAATTTATGAATAATGATTAAGATAGAAAGTGTTTTTTAAATAAACTGTAGAAATGAATATCCCCATTCCTTTCTTTAGAATTTTACAATTTACAAGTATAAAACACGAGAGAAAAAAAAAAAATGATAAGAAAGCCATCATAGGACCTTACTTCTTATCAGCTGTCAAAACTGAACTAAACGGAGCGAAATTTTGAATCGAAGTCACCTTCTAAAGCAGCCGAAATTTAGAGGTCATACAGAAAGTAGAAGTTTTTGACATCAAAATTTTATTTACTAAAATATTTTAAATTTTCAATAACCTTGATCAAAATAAATTACAAAATAATTTACTTAAAATCCAGTAATATCATTTAATGAGGGATTTTGATAAAACATAGATCGACTAAATAAATATTTTTCGCTCCCTAAACATAAGGGTTTAATTTAAAAATTGAATGTCAGTAGCATAAACAAAAATTGTTAAAATTGCTCTTTAAAGAAACTTTTTACAAATGCTTCAAATTTGTTATTTATTAACTTGAATATTAATCTCTTCTTATAAATGAAATGAAAGCATATGACCGATGTCTACGAAGTTTATATTTACTGTATCCATGACTGAAAATGTAAACTATCTGTAGGGAAGGATAAAAATGTTTGAAAATTAAATAATATTATACCTATGATTCTCTATCATATAAGTAAAATACAGCTGTAGAAATTCTTTATAAAATTAGTTATTTTCTAATTTTTTTCATGGGTCTGAATGCTGTATTTTATTTTAGAATTCTGTAAGAAATTCGAGGTAGAATTTTTATTTATGTTAAACAAACTTGTATAAAATAACTGAATAAATTCTTTAATATTATTTTTTAAATGCTGGTAAATCATTTAATATATTTTAGTGAGAGAGTAACATATGAACTTTGGATATTAAAAAAATTATAACCGGCAAAATAAATTCAAATTTTCTTTTTTAATTATTACTATAATTTTTCAATTAAACATTTCTTAAAAATTTTTTTTACTGACCTATATGAAATCTATTTATGAACTTATATTTAAATAGGATACATGTTTGCTATTTTTAAAATCAACGTTTTATTTAATTATATTTTTATCATTATTAATAATATTTGTTTTTTAATAAATCTTAATCCCTCATGATTGAAACTATGATTTATTAATTATTCGATCAGAATTTGATTTATTTTATGAGGATTTTAAAGTATATTGTCATAAAAAGTGTAATTTTATAATGAATTCTAATGTATTTTGAATAACAGTCAAATAAGCAAATGTTTTTTTTTTTTTTAAATTTCAATCCTTTTGGGAAAGATAGAGCTTAAGATATGTAAAATTTAGTGTAAAAAATAATTTTTCTTCTTTAAAAATGTTTGTTTTATAAATAGGATATCCCTTGCATTTTTATATGCTGAAATGATTAAACCATTTGTCACGTTCATAATCAATATGTTAAATAATCACATTGTGATTTATATATTCAAAGAACTGGAATTTCCATTTATATTTGTTTGCTTTGTCTCAAATCATTTAGTTATAATTTCTTTAAAAAAATCGTGGAAAAATTAATATTCTTAACAAGAGTAAATTAATTATGTATTTGTTCCTATCTATAATATCAAATTTAAAGTAATGTTGTTAATATCCTAAAGTATCTAAATTTAAAAGAATTTGCAGAATGTAAATATTCAAATAAAAATCTACTGTCATAAATATTATGCAAATTTTCTAAATGATGAAAAATTAATATTACCTAATTATAAAATTTTATTATGAAAAAAAAATTTTTTGACAACAATCATGAACTTTTAAACTAATAAATAAGCGAATAGTTGCATAAAATATTTAGTACTGCTAAGTAGTTATATTCATTTTTGTTCATTGTAAGAAAGAAAAGGAATCTCAATATTTTTAAGTATGTTGTGCAATCGAAGTTGACTAGGTTTTTATTATTATTATTATTTATTTTTTTTTTGTTACTGTATGTATCTGAATAATGTGATATTGTTTTTTGAAATGTATGTAATTTAACTTAAATGTCATGCTAATGAGATATTTTCTTATATATTTTTCAGATTCAGTTATGAAACTTAGTTTCATAACTCCTTGGTAAAATTCAATGTCATGCTTGCCTGATTGTGGCTGTCCTAAAAGTGTTCAAGAAACAACTGTTGAAGGTGATATTGCTCATGACGAATCTGCCTACAGAGCTTTATCGGAATCAATACCTCTCTTACCCAAAGATTCCACCATGATCACATATGAAGCAGATGCTACTCAGTATGCCCTTTTAGCTATAATTGGCAAAGGGTTAAGAGATGCTGCAACCATTTCTGCTGCTCAGCACATTCCAACTGGGCAAAAAGTAGCTGTGCGTAGAATAAATTTGGATTCTTGTCCAGAAGATGTTACTTATGTACAAAAAGAAATATTGGTTACTCGACAATTACGGCATGAAAATCTTTTACCATATTATTGTTCATTTGTGTATCAAAATGAGGTATGGGCTGTTATGCCTTTAATGACTTATGGTTCAGCAAGAGACATTATGTATTCACATTTCTCAGGTGGTCTACCAGAATTAGCTATTGGTTTGATTCTAAGGGATACTTTAGCAGCTCTAGATTATGTACATAAACGAGGTTATATTCATAGGAGTGTAAAAGCCAGCCATATCTTAATTTCTTCTTCTGGTAGAGCTTTACTATCTGGTCTGCGATATTCTTGTAATGTAATCAATAATGGAAAATGGCAAAGTGTTATTCATTCTTTCCCTCCAGATTCAGTGACTAATTTAAATTGGCTTAGTCCTGAATTATTAGAACAGAATTTAATGGGTTATAATGCAAAGTCTGATGTTTACAGTTTAGGTATTACAGCATGTGAGCTAGCAAATGGTATTGTGCCATTTGCAGAAATGCCACCAACTCAGATGCTTCTCGAAAAACTGCA
This sequence comes from Caerostris darwini, assembly GCA_021605075.1. Lineage (NCBI taxonomy): Eukaryota > Metazoa > Arthropoda > Arachnida > Araneae > Araneidae > Caerostris > Caerostris darwini. Next base: position 78,581 of record BPLQ01012779.1, read on the forward strand.
AGGTTATCATCCCAGACCTTTGGATGCCCGTACTTATTATGATAATGACGATTCTCAATCTCGGAGCAATTTAGGTGATGCTTATAGAATGAGACAATTCTCAGATTCCTTTCATATTTTCACAGAGTTATGTTTGCAGCGAGATCCTAACAGGAGACCTACAGCTACACAGCTTCTTAGACACTTATTTATAAAGCAAAGTAAAAAATCTAATATTGCTTTGCAAGACATTTTAGCTATGATAACTCCAATTTCTGATCATGTCACGTTACCTAGAGAAGATGGTGATAAACTGTTATTAGATAATAAACTTCAAGATTTAACTTTAAATGATCCTTGGAATTTTTGAATTTCATTGCAGTAATCACAATTTTATACATAAATTATTCAAATAAGTTATACTGTTTTGACACTTTTTTTATTTCTATTAGCAAAGGACTGCTGCTATATAGGCAGCATTTTAACTTAAAAATATTGTTTATGCTTTTAAAATGTTTACAATCTGCAGTTGGAGATACAAGCAATAAAAAGGCCAATAAAATTTATTGAACCTAGTCAAGTTATTTGTGATAAAGCTAATGTGCATCATATTGACTCTAGTAAAATAAAAAAAAGCTAAATTGTTTTTGCAAAACTATGCATGGTATTTCACTCTAGTGTGATTAATTGCTCTTTCTTTGTTTAATAACCGTTTATCAAAAAATTATGCAATGAGTATTACTTCAAGATTAATTGTTGCTTTTCTTTTACAAATATATTTATAAATGCATAATTGACTGTTCTAAAACTTTTTCATCCTTTATAATAAATACAACTTAAAAAATTAGTATTACAGCATCTTATTGAATTTAGTTGGCATATGATCAATATAAATTATATGGGAAACTTGGATTAATCTTGGTTGTTTTCAAACTTATTTCCTTTTTTATGCATATAACACTTTAAGAATTTATTTTTTATGCTATCAATCTAAAAAAATCTATCTTTTTATATTATCAGTCTAAAATATTCAATAAATTATTTTTATAAACATTAAAATACTTTTCTCAAAAAATAAATTTCATTTAATATGTTTAATTATTAAAATTTGTAATACAAAATATTTATATATTACTTTTTAAATGAAATTACATAACACACATTGTGTATTATATAACTATGCCTTTTTTGAAAATAAAACAAATTTATATAATCAATTAATGAAAATTAAATTTCATCAAAATATTTCATATGTATTTGCACTTACAATATGGTTCATGGTATAAATTATTTTTTGAAATATTTTATTTCCATTTAATTTTGTAAAGTAAAAACTTGGTTACCATAATTATCCATGAAAACTTTGCTGAGCCAAATAGAAGAACTTAATGTAATACTTGATGACATATTTATTTTTAAATATATGTAAAAGATAATGATTATAATGGTAGGAAAACACACACACCTTGTAATTAATAATATAAATTTATTTAAATTTATATTATAATTACAGGAATTGTTCATCTTCAGTAAATATATTTTAATTTATTTTGATAAATTTCATAGAGAGAATTATATATAGATTAGAAAACAGAGTTCAAGAAAATATATTTCATTCTATTATAGAGTTTATCATTTCTAATAATTAGGAAGTTAATTATTATTGTTTCATAATATTTTACAAAAACTATAGTTCATAAACAATTTTGTTTTTATTTTAATAAGAAATCTTTCAAATTAAACTAATTCAATTATGCATAAGCTTAATATTTGTCCAATATATAAATATACAATTTTTTATAATTTTTAATGCATCTAAATTCGAGATTTTTAAGATATTAATCTTGCATTGGTGTGCCATATGAAACATGCCTGCACAGGTAGGGGAAATCCGAAAAAACATTTGCTGTTGGACTAATCACAGAACATTAACCATGATTATAGTTTTTAAAAAATGGCTTGATTAACGAATAGCCTAAAAAAAAGTCGTTCTTTCGATGAGGAATTAGTGTTTTTTCCAGCAATGGAGAAAAGTCGTTAAAAGTAATGAACAATAGTTAAATTTGTATATTAATTATTTTTTTAATAAAATAAAACAGGTTGTTTTTCTTTTATGTGTGTGTGTGTGTGTGTGTGTGTGTGTGTAGAAAAAAGTTGCACGAATTAAGCTTAATACCTAATAGTGTAATTGAAATCTTTTGAATCTGATTGAGATAAACTCTATGGTAGAATACTTACTATTGAAACCAAATTGCAGTGTGCTACAATTCTATAAAATTATTTTTCATGTGAAAGCTGATGTATTGGAAGGGTCCAGTAATAATGTGCAGATAGTAAGGAAATATTCGTATATAATATAGCAATTGATAATAAATGATAAAAGTCAGTACAAACAAATTATAGATGTAATTCACATTGGAATACTTTTTTATTATTTTCCAATAACTTGATAATCTCTGAATGTTGTCTACTCTGACAAATAGAATATTGATGAAATTATTTACCAACAAAATATGCAATCATGGTAGGATATGTTTGATATTATTTTTTACTGAATGATTAATAATTCACTGGAAATAGATTAACATTACATCTGTATGCTAAATTTGCAATGAAATCTTTTGCTCCAGCTTCGGAAAGTGAGAAGAATAGATCCAATGTTTTAAAGGCAGTTTTTTTATTATAGAATTGAGTTTCTATGCTGACTGCTGTTCACCGCCGACGAAGGCTGGAATTTGCACGCCAGTACCGAAATTGGACGTCCACAGAGTGGCTTTTTCCGATTAATCGCGTTTTACGCTCCATCGGACAGATGGACGTTGGCGTGAAACGTCTGAAAGCAAACACCCTGCAACAATTGCCGGAAGGATCCAAGCTGGAGGAGGGAGCATTGTGGTTTGGAGAATGTTTTTCTTGTATTCACTCGGCGCATGGTGGATCAGCATAAGTACACATCTGTCCTTGCGGACCATGTCCACCCCTACATGCGAATTATTTTTCCTCAGAATGATGGTATCTACCAGCAGGACAGTGCGAGGGGTCATACAGCTCGCAGTGTATGTGCGCGGCTCGAAGAGCACAAGGATGAGTTTATCGTACTCCCCTGGCTAGCAAACTCACCGGATTTAAACCCAATCGAGAATCTGTGGGACCACCTCGATCGGGTTGTTCACGCCATGGATCCTCAACCGCGTAATCTAGCGCAGCTGGCCACGGCACTGGAGTCGGCATGGCTCAACATACCAGTGGACACCTTCAGAAACCTAATTGACTCTCTTCCTGCATGTCTGGCAACGGTCCGCTCTGCCAAAGGTGGTTATTCTGGCTTTTGACAGGTGGTCACATTAATGTGACTGGACTGTGTATATTGATAAACATTGCACCAAGTTTCTTCTCATTAGCTCAATTTTTAATGACATTCGCATTTTTTTATTATTATATAGTTATTTTCTGTGCATCAAGCAAATGTTGATATGGTTAGTTTTATAAATTCTAGGATCCTTATTTACAAAATTTTTACTATGTTTTAAGACCGAGGTAGATGTATAAAAGGGCACAATATGTTTACTATATCTTTATATTTATTCGCTTAAAGAAGGTAGATTTTTTAAATCGGCGCTCAATATTTTTTTTCACCTTAAAATAAAAAGTTATTAATTATATTTGTGATTACCTGTAAATTAATTGTGTGGGCCTGAATGGTCGAGTGGCTAGCGCTCGGTACCACAGGTTTCGGGTTCGAGTCCCGGCGGTGCCATGGTTGTTTGTAGTGGTTCGGAATCCACAAAAAGTAGGTCCCCGTCTAATAAGATCGTAGAGACGTCTGTGCAGCACTTGCCTTAAGGCATCTAAGACCAAGCTGTCTGTGTTTGCCAGCTGCATTAGAAAGAAAAAAAAAAAAAAGGTGTGATTACAGATAGAAGTAAACGACAGAACAACAGATTGTTTTCTGTCGCATAACGATTTGATTTAAAATGGACATTACTATTCGTATGCATATAATGTTTTTCATTATTATTTGATGTATCTAGCCGAAAGCAAATAGATTATTATTATGCATTATTTTAATATGACTGAAATACATTTATTTTATTTTAAGCATTTAAAAATATCATTCTGAAGGCGTGGCCTTTATCTTTCTGGCAATAGAATTCGAGGAACGAGAAGGTTAACAACCTCTGCCATAGGCTAAATTAAGAACATCTTTTAATGCGAACAATGATTAAATATCTTCATGGCTGAAGGGCATTTAAATATATGACAATTGGCGTAAAAATGGGGATAGACCCCTTAACCTCTTCAGCTTAATTCATATATAAATTTACAATTTTAATAGGCTGCTTAAATGTTAGTATGTAGTACAAGATAAAGTTTCAAAAATTTAATATTTGGTACTCTAAAATTTAAAAAACATTAAAAATAAGATAAAAAATTAAAATTTAAGTTAAAATTCGGTACAATTAGGGACCAGTAGTCGATGCCATAAAACCATTGCAGAATAATATAATTATAGTGGTATGCTGAACGTGTGGGAGCCCGTAAGATGAACTGAAAAGTAAAGATTAATAATTCCCCTCAAAAAAGGCCGATTAAAATGTAAACAGTGTCTGAGCCCATGGGGAGAGGATCGAAACTACTAAAATATTATTCAATAATTAGTTACTTTCTTTTTTAAATCCAGAAAAATCTTACTTTTATATAGAATTATAAGTTAAATCAAAAAATCTAACCCATGCTTCTATCGTCATTATTTAAAAATACGTAGAAAAATTTATTTTATTAAGCATTTAATAAAATATATCAAACGGAATCAATACTTTAGAAGAACCACCTGGTGCTGGGAATCAAATCGTGTGGTGGTAATATATTTACCACCGCCTTACAAAGGGTTAAAAATATGTAGAAAAATTTATTTTACTAAGCATTTAATAAAATATATCAAAAGAAAGCTTTAAAAAATATTTTAAATATTTTAAAATTACGTAAAGTTTTATTACTATCTAATAATCTTGAAATTAGACTATCCTCAAATAAGTGAAATTGAATTGGAAATAACTAATCTAACAAAAACGCTTTAGCAGTAGAAAACGAAATCTAATTTTAAAAAGATTACATCCAGTATTTTAATTATGTAAGAAAATAAATTAATGTTTACGTCTTGTGCCTTTAATAAAAACAATTTTTTAAAGTTCTTTCATTACAAAATATTTTTTTTTTAAATTAACTTTTATCAAATGAGGGAAAAAAATTATTAATAATAAAAAAATTTTTAAAAAATATTTAATGTTAAAATTTTTAATTTTTTTTCTTAAAGAATTTTTCTCTCACAAACAAAAGATTGACATTTCCATATTTATGAAAATAGAAATAAAATGCATTTTCATTTTTTAATTTAATGTATCATATAAGTATTCAGTTTCTTGCAATTCTGTTTTTTTTTTTTTTTTTTTTCCTATTCCTTCACACTCTCCCTATATATATCTTGTTCAAATTTTCAATCGTTAATAAAATACTTTTTATTCCTCCACTCAAGTTCAAATACATTTTTTTGAACTTGTAGTGGATGACGCTTGATGTTAATACAGTTTTTTCAAATATTAATTCATTCATTAAATTTAATTAATTATTAATTTTTTTTTAGATTTAAATTGCATATATCTATCAATAGATGGCGCCAGATAAACTTAAAAAAATGAATGAAAATGATTTATAAAGGACTTTCTGCGATATAGTGAAAAAAAAGTAGGAATTGACTTAAAAAATTTTTTTTAATATTGTTTTAATTTCCAATAACAAAGAGAAAAAAATATAATGCACAAAAAACAGATGTGAGGGTGGTGCGAAGCACCTTGAACATATTTTGAAATAATTGAATTTGTAGATTAATAATTTTACATAGAATGGAGAAAGAAAATATGTTGGATATTGCTACTTTTATTATAATATGTTTTATATAAATTATCTGTTTAAATTTACTTTTTTAAGTTACTGACTTATCTGTTTAATTTTTAAGTTAATAAAGAAAAATTAAATAATTAACCATAGTATAACTGTATGAATTAATGAAATCATTTTTCTTTGTTATAATACCCATTCTTTTTCTCCTTCTTACAACTCGCAAACCAATTCAACTATGACCAGTACATATGTATTTACCATAGTGTCTCCCTTAATGTATTCAGCTATCTCATAAGAAAAGAAAAGACGTACATAAAATCGCAAATTCAAGCTTTAAAATGCCTTTACTTTTTGTGTTTGAATTTTTTTTTTTTACATAGAAATTCTCGCAGACTTTATATATGAATATATATGCACTTTCACAAAAACGAATGTAAAGTAGCTCTTTTTTTTTTTTTTTAATACATTCACATAATTAATACAAGATTTTTTTTTTTTTTTCCGCAGAGAATTGCTGATGTTTATTTTGATTCCATCAGTACAGCTTAAAACTTAAAAATATAAATAAATAAATAAAAAAAATATGGGTTAAATAAAATGAATTAAATAAATAATTTGATTTCACCTACAATCTTTTTTCATTAGCGCACCAGCCCCAAAGTGGGCCACGGACGTCTGCTTACTGGGTAGACAGGTATTTTCTTTATACGGGGTGAGGTTGTCAGTCCTACATTCAACAGCCATAGTAGACCGAGACCGAATAGATTCCGAACCACTACAAGCATCCATGGCACTGCCGGGATTCAAACAAGGTCTTATGACTAGGACTTTAAGCGGGAGGAGGGGAGACTTTTGGGCAAGACTTTAAGCGGTAATTGCTCCGTATTTACATGTAGTAATTCTGAAAATCCGGAAAAACTCCTACCTGGCAGTCTAACACTCTATGCGAGATGCCTTATACACATTGTCACAATCGCGATCGAGTATCGTCATTTCTGAGAGCATTGACAGTATCAATATTAGAGAATTAGCAGATCAGGTCCATCAGCGGATAAGATCTCAACACTTGTACGCTAGTCGAGCACATAGCCTTACGAGTAGGCCATTATATTTAGATAACTATCAAATCTTCCTCATATAGTGCTGCCATCTATTGAAAATAATTAGATTTATTTGATAGCAGATAGGATAAGAATAAAAAAATATTGGTCAAAATTCTTGTTCTCAAATGCGAGGCGATAACCCCTAAAATTAGTACAGGAAAGAATTGCCTCCCTTCATCACTCGTCGGTCAAAATTTAAGTGGATTAGTGTTATTATAACCAGAGTAGAAAAGTAAGTAAGTTATATATTATTTTTATAATATATATATATATACATACACTCAAGAGCCAAAACATTATGACCACCCCTACATTTTACAATGAACTCGCCTGGATGACGTGGATGGCACGTGATCAGGTGGAAGTGGTATTTAACTGCTGCTGGAGAGTCTGAAGAATCATTCTTTCACTTACTTCTGTGTGTGATGGGAAAGGTTGCGGATCAAAGCGACTTTGATAGAGGGCAGATTGTAATGGCTCGAAGGCCGGAACAAGTATTTCCGAAACTGCACGACTCGTGGGTTGTTCGCGATCTTCAGTTGTTAGAACTTCTGCAAAGTGGATGAATGACGGTGAAACCAGCAGTAGACGACATGGTGTTGGACGTCCACACGCTATCAAAGAAAAAGGTCGTCGGAGACTGTCTCGTATGGTGAAGCCAAACAGAAGCCAGACAGTGGCTCAGCTGACAGCCCAATACAATGCAGGGCCAAGTAGAATAGTATCGGAGCACACTGTTCAGCGGACACTGCTGGATATGGGGCTACGCAGCAAACGTCCCACTCGTGCGACTTTGCTGACCAAGCGTCATCGCCAACTGCGCCTGCGCTGGGCCTGGGAACATCATGACTGGTCCATGGATCAGTGGGAGAGAGTTGCCTGGTCAGATGAATCACGGTTTGTCATTCATCACGCCGATGGCCGTGTCAGGATACGCCGTCTTCCAGGCGAACAGTTGCTCCCTCAATGTACAGTAGGTCATGCACAGGCCGGTGGTGGCGGTATTATGCTGTGGGGGACGTTCTCTTGGGTGTCTCTGGGACCCGTGGTTGTGGTAGAGCAGACCATGAACGCTACAGGGTATCTGAACATCTTTGCGAACCAGTTGCACCCTTACACGGCCTCTGTTCTTCCAGCTGGAAATGGAATGTCCCAACAGGACAACGCCCCTTGTCACAAGGCTAAAATTGTGTTGGAGTGGTTCCAGGAACATGATGCTGAATTCCAGTTAATGTCCTGGCCGCCTAACTCACCGGATCTCGTTCTAATAGAACACATTTGGGATGTCCTGGGACGGCAGCTCAGAGTTCAAAGTCCACCAATTCGCAATATCTCGGATTTGCGTGAACCGTTGCTTAAACATCTGGTACAATCTGTCTCCGGCCATCTACCAAGGATTTGTGGCATCCATGCCAAGGCGGGTTGAAGCTTTGTTGCTCGCCAAAGGTGGGCCAACTCGTTATTGACAGGTGGTCATAATGTTTTGGCTCTTGAGTGTATATATATATATATATAATGTGTGTGTATATAATTTATTAGATATATAATTAATTAATATAAAAATCAAGATCATTTCAAGAGTGCCCCCTGTGAAGTTCAGAAGAAATGATCAGTAGGCCTCGAGACTCTCGCCAGAGAGGAAGTACAGCGTTTCCGTTGAGAAACGTTTAGTACAGCGCAATCACTATAATAAGCTATAATTTTTTGGATATTCCGAAATGTTTCACTAAAACTAACTTTTCAAGCCATAAATGTGAATATAGAAAAGCATTTTTGTATCATGAATGGTTTCCTTACTATTTTGGAGTGACGCAAAATAATAATAATATTTTGTTATACTAAATAATTTATTAACATTAAAATAAAAATTTTAGAATTGAAATAAATAAAATTTAGTTTAAAGGAGAAAAAAATCAATTTCAATTTTTGTACAATTTGTCCAGATAAATTTAACTCCATTAATAAGTGAAAATTAAAAAAATATATATACTATTATTATTATTGTATTATTTATACAAACTATAAGGTTTATTTGTTTATAAATTTTTAGAAATAAACTATTTTATTAAAGTAATTCATTTCTGTCATTGTAGAAAATAAGATAAAAAAATATTTAAGACGAGGAATTAATCTACTTTTTTAAAAATTTTATTTATATTGAAAAAAACGTTAGTGTATAAGAAATTTCAAGGTATATTCATAATAGGGTGCTATTGATTTAAGTAAATATTTATCGTTAAATACTATTTCTAAAATTAAATCTTCAGCCTGGAAGTAGTTTGGCGACGGCCGTGACGTCACAAAATCAGCATTCAGACACAGAAGAGCGCGATGAATGGACAATCTCGCCGGCCCACTGTACGTCACACTAAGGAAGAGAGGGTGGGAGGACACGAAGTCTGTAGAAGTGCGTTGGAAAATCCGATACCATAGCACTGATGTTATCTCCCTTCTCTTTTATTGCTCTTTATGGGTGTAGTTAGAAGTATACCATTGTCCAAAGCTCAGAAAAACCCTTCAAACAAATGACATCAAAAGATAAGAGCATTGCACATGTACAGTTCGGGTTTCTTCGTAAAAAAAAAAAAAGGGTGCACGTTATACGGCGAATATACCTAAAAATTAAAAAATGCAGTTTGAAAGTATGGGTGGTATATATGGTATATACCACGCCGAAATATACGGTACGTTATCAAATACATAAATGCTTTCGTAGAAAAAAAAATCTTATCCCCACTTAGCTATTAGGATCTGGAAACTCTTGCTCAGAGCGTATGTGCTTCTCTACTTCTTTGTTTCATATTATATGAAAATTCGAGTCCCGGCGGTGTCATGGATGCTTGTAGTGATTCGGAATCCACTTTAATCCATAGGCCTCGGTCAAACATGATCGTAGAGAGTTGCGGAGATATTCTTACTCCACGTCCGTAGCTATCTTTGAGCTACACGCACCTCCTGGGTAGTGCTAAGTGAGCAACGTCGGTGCAGCGCTTGCCTTAAAACTGTGTAAGTGTCTGCCAGCAGCAATAGGGGGAAAAAATCTTTACTAAAATATGAAAAACTGATCTATGAACTATAAAAGGTTTTCCAATTCTAGCAATTTACTGTCTAAGTATTTGCCAGCTGCATTAGAAAAAAATATATACATATATTAGATTTACACGAATCATATACAGGATGGTTGCAATTAAAGTGATCCTATTCAGATCTCTCTAGAACCCGTTCAACCTAACGGATTTTGATGAAACTTGGTATATACGGTATATGGACCATGAGGAAAATATTTTTTTGCAATAAAAAAAAATAGTGCAAATTTTGACCATCAGGGTTGTGGCTTCTAAAGAAGGACAAAAAATTTGTCAGAACCACTAAAATTTATTCAAGTACAAAATATTCTACAGAATTCTTTTTACCCCGTTAGACTTTGGAACCGGTAACGAAAGAGGGAGAAAGAGAAAAGGGAGTGTGCGGAGTCGAGTGAAGATTTTCGATTTTATTATGATTTATAATTAATATTCACCAAAAGATTCGCCTGAGTTCAATTTGTATAAGTGAATATCAGCTGAAAGAAGAATTAATAATTTTCGGAAAAAAATAAAACATTCTGTTTATGATGGAAAAAATAAGGAATTTTTTATAACTTTGAATTTCATTGGAAAATCCTACTGCAAAATGTCGATATGGAGTATTCATATCCATTAGAACTTTTTAAAAAGTGGTTCACTGACTTTGAAACTTATTGATCGCTTTATAATTAAATTAGCAATTTAGTAGAGCAATTTTGCTCTCTAATGTCATTATAATTTGGAATTAGTACCCCAGAACTCAGAGTAGTTTATCTCTTCATCCTCTCTCTTAAAATATAATATAAAAATTTTACAGATTTATTGTGTTTATCGACGGCTTGGAGGCTGAAACATTAAGTGCCTTCAACATATCGTGCTTCAAAAACACCTGATAACATTCATACGTTTGCCGCGTTAAGTACTAAGTCTTTTTAAACGATAACATTCATTGCTTATTCTGTCCTAAAATAAATAGCTTTTATAATAAAAATGTATGTTTGAAAATTTTTTATTATATATATAATAAAAAATTGAATATGTATTTGTATTTGATTCACTTAAAATCAGTCATTAAAAAGACCTATTTTTTCTCTCTTATTCTACTAATCAAAACTCACATAATCTTCGCGGAAGGCCGAATCTTAATTTATAACTCGTATTTCTTTCTTATGGCAAGAATTAAATGTTAATGTGAGATTTCGACGTAAGCTATCACAATAGTCATTCAGTTTCCTTGCCCCTAAAAGCTATGATTACAAGACAAGTCATGAATAGATCGAACTCTAATCTCGCCTGCATGCTAACTGTACACTCTACCACTACGAGTCGAAAAATTTATAACTTTACATCAGAAATTTAAACATATGAGTGCACATATGCACACACACACACATATATATATATAGAATAAAAACTGCAGAAAAACAAACACATAAAAATTATAAATAGGACGGAGAATGAATTTTGTAGAAAAACATGCTATGAATGAAACCGTACTCTTGCAACCACTACTTTTAGAAACGAGAAGATTCGATGATGATTCTAGCAACATGTCTGGCATCGGCAGTCAGACTATACGCAACGACTACGAAGCGCAAATAAGAATTAGTCTCCTCTAACAATATTCCCGGAAGGCCATGACCTCTCAATGATCCGTGCTTGTTCTGTACATTAGTAGGATAAAACTCTCGCTGATGTGCAGCGCGCGAGAAAAAATATTTATAAATATGACTGATTTTAAAATTATATGTTAACTTTTTCTTTTTGAAATTTTACGCAGTTATAGCTAAAAAATAAAATTTTACGCTTCTTTTCAATACAATGTAACAAATAAAATGCCTAATGTTGTTTATTATTGCAAGCGATACAATAAGTAAATATTATGCATATTATTGGAAAAACGTGTGAAAATGTGAATTATAAATAAAAATTAATTTTATACATATTATAAAAAAAAATCAATTTAAGCTATTGGTGCTTCCATATGAAACGAACTTTTGATTACACAATTTTTAAAAGGTGCAAACACAAATTGTTTAAACATATTTAAATAAAATATGCTCCAACTACATCAAAGCACTTCGGCCAATGATTACAAAGCATACTTATAGCAGCTTCAAAGAACACCTTTGACGTAGAGTAAATAGATCCAGTAACGGCTGTTATGATAGCTTCGTAACTGACAAAGCGTTTATTCTTTAAAAACCGATTCCAAATGTTTAACGAAGTGGTAGTCGGTATAGTACAAGTGCGGTGATTAGAATGGATGAGGAAGAATATCAAATTTCAACTCGTTCAGTTTTTGGAGTGCGACGTTGCGAAATGCGATATCCTGCGGTATCATTAAATAAAATCACGCGAAAAGCACCGTTTATTTTAAATAAAAGTTTTTCGTATTGCGGGAAGAGATTAGTCTATTTTAAACAATAACTTTATACTCTTATTTATTTTTTATTTTATAGCTTTACTTTTTTGGAGACGCCATGGACCTCTCGCCAGGACATCCTGTTCACACATGATAAAAAAATTAATTTGAAAACGAGTCCATAATTGGTGGGTTACGCAAAGCTCCTAGGCTGCATGGCAGCCATAGACTTCTGCAAGTGAAGGATAAGCATCTTGTGGTCAAATTCAATGTAATTTAAATACCACATTTCTTATAATTATATATAGAATTTAAATAAATAAAAAATATTACGAAAAGTTAAATGTAAATATGAAAGTAATTAAACAGTGAACACTGAAAAACTTGAATAACTGCAAGTAAATAAATGTCATAATTAGGGAGGGATTTTAAAATAATATTGCTAGTAAGGAGATAAATATAGATTTTTTAAAGAAATTTTAAAAATAAATTATCAGATGCTTGGAAGATTAATAGTGTCCAATATCTCGATTTCTGAAGTATCAAGGAGAGTTCATGATCATTGATAAAATTTTATTTTCAAGTCTTTGAATTAGTTGTTAAATTTAGCATCAGAATGCCAAACTGGACTTGAATAGATAATCATGGGAGGCATGAAAGTCCCCAATTGATATTTTCTTCAATATCTCGTAAACCTTCATAATTTCAAAAAATAACAGTATCTCGAGTATTGACAATACTAGGAAACCAACATCGTAAAAGTTTTGGTAAGTTATAATTCATAATTTTTTCACAACGGTATTTAGTAGTTAGTATAGTTTTAAAAATATTCACAGAACCTTGATTTTTTTGTAAAATTTCGTTCATTATATGCAAGTTTCATTTAACATTGGAAAAGTCAACTTTTGAATCCCCATAATTTTAATCAGATCTCTACAAGAAAATTATAATGTACATTTTCATCAAGCTGAATCGAATACGCTAAAAATCTTGGGTTCCATAACAGAAAAATTTCGAGTTAGTAGTTAATTAATTTTTTTAATCAACTAAGATTGCATCATAAGTTAGCTGTCTTCGAATCATTTGCAACGATATCACTTTAATGATAATTACTAAAGCTAATAAGGATGTTCTATTTTTTTTTTTTAAGTAACTCTATAAGCGAAATCTTTTAAAAAATGAGATAGAAATGCAATTTTTCACATTTTTAAACTAACGGATAGACGAAAAAATAAAAATGTTTATAAGAAAAATGGTAAAAAATATTGTTTCATAATCAGTTTTTTTTTCCCAGTGAATTTCGTTTTCAAATATACAAAAACCATTTCAATAGTATATCAAAATAGATTAGAAAGTTTCAAAAAAAAATTTTAATTATCAAGTTGAAAAGGGTACAAGTTTTATTGAAAAAAATATCAGCAATTTACGATTTTTATATTTATTATAGAGAATGGTTATTTTGTCTGATTCACAAACCGCAATTCAGGCTATTAGTTCAACCAAGCCACCCTCATCAGAGGGAAATCTCCCAGTTTCGACATCATATGCGGGAACTGACTTGAAAAATGAAACGGGTGGTACTTCAGTGGATACCTGGCCACTGTGGCATTTTTGGGAACAAGCAAGCCGATTGTCTAGCAAAAAGAGGCTCAAAACTACTTCAAATGAGATCTTCGTCCCTGTCACTCCATTCTATAAAATTATATATCAAACAAATAGTGACTAAAAGCTACAAACGCAAGATGAGATTAAGTCAAAGCGTTGGAGAGCTGAAGATCTTTTAATAATACCCAACAATCCGCGACCACATGCTGTCGCCCAGTTCCGTCTTCAGACTGGCCGTGACTGCCTAGCAGAACATCGTATTTAAATCTTTTCGAACCCTGGCTATCATTTATATGATTAAGCAGATCCAATAAACAAAGAACACCTACAACGACGTGCGATACATAACAGCGACTCAGAGACTTTTTATTAATCCACTCAAGTTCAAATACATTTTTTTTAACTTGTAGTGGATGACGTTTGATGTTAATACAGTTTTTTCAAATATTAATTCATTAATTAAATTTAATTAATTTTATTTTTTTTAGATTTAAGTTGCATATATCTACCAATAGATGGCGCCAGATAAACTTTAAAAAAATGAATGAAATTTATTTATAAAGGACTTTCTGCAATACAGTGAAAAAAAAATAGGAATTTACTTTAAATTTTTTTTTTTTTTTTTTTATATTACTTGTTTTTACTGAATATCACTTTTTTAAATCAAAAAGAATAATTTTATAAAAATGTTAAGTACAAATTTTTTATCCCCCTTTTTCTTAAGTAATAGAAAAAAAAAAAAATCTAATATTAAAGCTACATTTCTGGCCTGCCATGGGGATAAAAAAAAACAATTCAAGTTTTACTTTGAAATTTCACATTTAGATGGAATTAAGATGATTAAATAAAAACTGAAATTAGTTAAACACCAAGTTAGTACCAACATCAGTTAAATAAAATATTTTAATTCAGAAATTTCATACAATTGTTTAAAAAAAATCACAAAGTTAAGTCACATTAAAAATTGCAAACTTGTGAAAGTACAGTTTTAGGTATTCATAAAAAAAAATTAGATAGCAGTTTTTATAAATATATTTAGTTTAATTTATCAAACAAAAAAAAAAAAAAAAACTTAATTCAATTTTCTTTCTTTCTTTAAATCATATAATATTTAAGCTTCATATTAAAATATGATTTAAACATTTTGTAATAAATATGTATGTGAAAATATTCATACCAACTTTTCGATGAATAACATTTTATAGCAACTTTTTTCTTGATTATTTACTGGATCATCACATTTTTGCAAAAGCAATGTTTTTTATAAAGTTATTTAAATATACAGAAATAGTGTTACATATTTAGATGAAAAGTAACTGTCTATTTGGCTTTTAAATTAAAAAAAAAAAAAAAAAAAAAAAAAATTTCTTTTCATTCAAGCAACATTTAAATATCATTTTTATATGTTTCTTTCCATGCAAATTATATATTTCTGTATTTTCTGACCATACATATTAATCTAAAAAACAATTTTTTATACTCAGATCAATCCATTTAGCAGTCATTGTCACAAATAAGTCATATAAGTTATGTAAATTAAAATTATATACATATTTTCAAATTAAACTTTTACAAATATTTTAGTAACTTATACATAATTTCACAATTTCAAGTCAAACTAATACAAGTTTTTCAACTTGATAATAACACAAAATAGTCATTTTGTAATTATAAATGATTTCAGATCATAAAATGAACAAGAAATATTCTGGAATTAAATTATAGGATAAAATTGCATTATGTTGTTCTCACTAGAAAACTCTGTCAGATAACTTATTTGGGGAAAAAAAAAACCTTGTTTATATATTTATAAATAATTTTTCTAGAACAATATTATTGTCTATATTACGATTTGTTCTAATAGAATGTTTTTCACTTTATTTATACTATAAGTATTTTTAAAGAGGATTTCACTTTTTATAGTTCAAAAGACTTACTTGATAATTGTACATTCGATTTATTTATTTTTTTTCCTTATTGTTTATTCACATTTATTTTATTAGATACTCAAAAAATTGCAATAATAAATATCCAATAGCGGATGATACAAATGAGAGAATATATTTTGTGGCATAAATTAACAGAAGTGTTCAAGAAAAATACATTTGTCTCGTGATGTCATATTATCTGCTTTGTGAATCATTAAATTTTAATTAAAGTTAAATACACTATTTTCATTCTAAAAAATTAATTACAAAAGCATTTTATTAAAAAGAGAAATAACAGTGATAAGAAAATCCACAACAGGTAAAACTTTTCTTTTTTTTATGCACAGAAAAAAAAAGTATACAACAAGATTTAAATAAAAAAATGATAAATATTAAAAAATTTGAAACAAAATTACTATACCCAATTATATTATATACTCATCATAAAATTTATTGTATATTGTTCATAAAAGTATTAATGAATGTAAACAAAATAAAATTTGAAATGAAAACTTTTAATAAAAAAAAAAGCATATTTAATAATATATTTAAAATCCAACTTTCAAATTTATGTCTGTCAGCATAGACTATAAATTTTTTATTAAAAATTATTTTAAATATTTGAACAGTTTGTTTTTACATTTTAAAAATTTTAATTACTCCAATCCTTGAAAGCATTGGCTCCTTTATTTTCAACATCTGATCTTCCATTTGTTGAAACAATAGTGCCATCTTTTTTTGTTATAATAAGCATTGGAATACCTTGAACATTGAATTTCTTTTTAAGTTGCCTACAAAAGAAATATATGTATGTACTCAGAAAATAAAATAAATTAACATTAAAGAATAATTTGATATTTCCTTATAAAAACTAACTACATATATATATTTTCATAATCTCTCAAATTTTAAGTGTTTGAAATCTGGGAGATAAAATGTATTTTGTAAAAAATATTATTGAAATTAGAAATCAATATATGACAAGCTATTATTAGTGTTATATAGTTCATGTTTTACAATTCATAACTTACAATTTTGAATAAAAAAATTGAAATTTAGGGAAACTTCAATAAAATAGTTAATCTTACATTTTTTTTTATTGTGTTGAATAATAATTAACTTACATTAACATCTCTCTTTTAATGTTTCAAAAAGAAAATAAATTTCAATAATTTTAAAATCATTCTTTAAGATCAAATTAGTTTGTACTTTTATTTAGAAAAAAAAAAATAATAATTTCTGAAAAGTAACAAATAATAATAGTAATAATAAAAAAAATATATTTAATATTTAAAAATAATTTTAATATTAAATAAAAATAAAAAATATTTAAAAATAAATTTTTTATACTTACTCCACCATAGGAGAACCAAAAGGGACAGCTAACCAATCCCCATGTGCTTCACTCATGTAATCAAATAAGGCATCTTCAGACCTGTCAGATGACACAAAAATGATTTCAAGTGGAAGAGATTTATCTTTAGTTTCTTCATAAAAATCTGCTAATACTGGAGTAAACATCCTGCAAGGTGGACACCAATGAGCAGAGAAGTAAAAGGCTATAATATCCTTATCTTTAAGAACATCATCTGCAGATACAGAGTTTCTGTTTTTATTAACTAGCTGTTGTCCAGAAAGAATTTCCATCTAATAAAGAGAAAAGTTATACATTAATTGGACTTATAAAAATATAATGTAAACTAATACTTTAAAAAAAAGCTAAAGCTCTTAAAAAAAAAAAAAAAAAAAAAAAAAAAACTGAAATGAAACCAACCTTCAGTGTAACAAGAAGGACTTCTCTTATAAAGTGAAAATACTTTCTTTTAAATGAATGAAAATATAACTGAAAGGAAACAGATATTATAGTGACAGGAAGCTGCACCCAAAAAGGGAGTGGTTATTTGACCATCAAAAACAAGTTCAGCTAAGGTAAAAATTAGAAATTACCAGTAAAAGAAAAAAACAAAACAATCTGCAACTGTTTCATTAAAATAAATTGATTATGCCACATCCTTTAACATTAAAATGAAGTAATCAAAAGTAGCAAGACATATGCAAAACACACTGCTTATATTTGACTAAAACAAAATTGTAATTTAATTTATATCATAAAATTATGAATATCAACTAATTTTAATTCTTTTTCACAATTACTTTTACTATTTAAACTTATTAGAAAATGAATAAAAAAAAACTTAAGAGTGATAAAATTAAATCACAAGTTAAAAGCATTGATATATATGCACACATATGTATTATTATTGAAGAAAAATAATTATCATTAAAAACATACAGTTTTTTTAAAAAAAAAAAGAATAGAAAATAATGTAGATAACAATTTTATTTTATTTAAAAAATAATTGAGACTTTTAAAAAAAATATAAACATATTTGAGAAAAATGTATAAATTTTCATTTATAACAAAGTTATAACTCACTGACTTTGCATATAAAAAGCTGATCTTTTAGGTAAAATTATTTAGGAACTCGATTAAATTAATTGATGATAAAGTAAAACCATATTGCACTTAATAATAAAGAAAACAATTGATATGGAAAAAAATCCTACTATCCATATATATCAACATGCTACACAAAAAAATAATCCGATTATATATATATATATATTAGCTTTAAAAATTATTTTTCCTTACCTCGCCAAATTTCGATATAAAATAAAAGACATTTCGCCTATTTACATCATAGCGGTCAGTACAATATATATGGATTTTTTTTTTTGTTAGTTTTTTGTATCAAATATTAAAAATGTATTGGTAAAAAAGTAAAATTAGATATGCGTAATATTTTCGAAAAAATATATATATATATATATATTATTACAACTCGATAAATGTGAAGAAATTTAAATTGTAGAAAATAAAACATGCCTTTTTTTTTTCCTTCTTTTTCTCCCCATTTACGTAAAGCATTTAACAATTTCTACATCTAAATAGATGCGTGCAGCAATTTTTATTTTAAAAAAATAATATTAACGCTGATAAAATTCTAAAGCAGGCGTATAAAGTAAAAACATATTGTAATTATTAATAATGAAAATAATTGAGAGAAAAGAAAATCCAACAATCCACATGCATCATCATGTTGAAAGAAAAAGAAAAATCTAAATATATAATTTATTTAATTTCAAAACTTACCTCAAACGAAGTTAGTTTCGGACTTCGCACAAGGAGTTTTCGATATGAAATAAGAAACGTTTCGTCTAATTCTTCCAAGTTAAATATTAACGGCCAATAGAAAATCGACCTTTTTTTTTTTCGCTGATTTTTGACTTGACTGGATTTGACTTAAAGATGATCTTTGAGATTTATGTTCTCTTAAGCTGCTTTATCTCAATTTATTTAAATGTTACGCAAATGAAAGAGCTGTGATAGTGAACAATAAATTATAACCATACGACTAAAAAGTCCAAAATTCGTTAATCCATGATAATATGTCAAACTTGATAGATCGTATGCGGAGTTTTGAACATAATTATCAATGAAATTGAAGTGCAGAGTATTTCTGGTTACCAAAATAGAAAGAGAGAGAGAAATTGATAAAGCTATTACCATTGAGTAGATGAACGCTTCGCGTTCAGGCACTCGACATCTGTATTCAACAATGATGATGATAAAGCTATTGATCGACTGCAGTCGCAACACTATTAAAACGAAGAGATGATTAAAAAAACAAACTTTGAATAATATTTATCACAAACAAGAAACGACATAAAAGAAAATTAATAAATGAGATTAGGAGACTTTTCGTAAACAGGATAGTATTCCTACAGTCATGTAACGTGCATCCTCAATCAGATCGAATATTTAATAAAAAGTTGAAACCTTGAACCGAAAGCCCTTTGTAATTTATTTCTTGGCTCCTCATATTTCCCACATTGGAACAAAATATGTTTCATGGTTTCTGGTATATTGCAGTATGAACTCAGATACTAAGTTGAATAAAGCGGTCGAGTGCCTGAACTCAAAACGTTCATCTACTCAATGGTAGGGAAGTAGGAATGAAAAGTCACAATGAATAGGTAATAGTAATCGTATGAATTGACAAAAGAAAAAGAAAGAAAAACGAAAAACATTGAATGCGAATAAACATTGGAAAAAAGATTGAAAGTTATTGAACTCAAGTAGAAAAATAAGTGAACAGGAAAATTATGGTGGTTTGAGGCTTCGATTCCATTTAGAAGTAGAGTAAGGATATTTGCAATTTCCTTTCAATTGCTTAAATATAGTTTATGCCTTGATGAGAGGGTTTTCGTGGGAGCAATAGTATTGAGGAAATTTCTAGAAAGTTTTGTAAAATAATTAAGTTTTTGTAATATAGAAAGTTTTGTAGTATATTTAAACACAACCACACCTGACAACAACAGAGTTCTGTCTGCAGTACTTTTTTATTTATCCATTGATTTTTGTATTAAGTATTTAAAATATATCAGTAAAAAAAAAAAAAAAAAAAAAAAAAGGTAAGATTTTGAACATGTCGTACTTTTTGGCAAAAACATCCCGGTAGAAAATTGTACAAATAATAATAATAATAATAATTTCCCAATTGAAAATTTGTTCTTTTCTCTTATTGTTGATTAATACGGAGATGCTTGATGTGGAATTAGGTAATCTTTTAAATTCTATTTTCTTTCTCTTCTAATCTTTAAAATTATTTTTATAGAAATTTTATTGAAAGATTTAAAGCGTAATAATATAGAATTATTTGGAAACAAATGAATAAACGTAAAAACATTTATTTAAAAGACTGATATGGGAAGTCATATTTTTATTGAAATTTTGATAATGCCCATAAACTAATAGGCAGTATTAGGAAATGTTAAGATTATTTTATATGTAAAATTAAATTTTATGAGAAATAATAATTAACATCCTAGTTTTTAAATCCATATGAAGTAGGCAATACGAAAAACGAACAAAACTATTAATTTGAAGTTGGCAACAAAATTAAGTTTCTGAACCGACATTGTCTGTGAATTTGTTGTTTATCAATATTGAAAATCGGAAAAATTACCGCGTGAAAGATGTATTTTTAAGAAAAGAATTGAATTCATTGTTTCTGTAAAATATCGTGATTAACACGATACATTTTATCCTCTTCAGTTTGATTGCTGTCGTTTTTCTGTTCGTGTAAGTTGAAATTTTAATGGATTTTTCTTAACAAAATATTTTAATTGTATCTATTTTAATATTATGATAAGTTTCGCATCTGAATAAAGTTTTGGTTTTCACTTTAAAATTTATTTAGATTAAACAAAATAGCGTAATTACGCCTACTGACTTTTTTCTGATTAAATATACTATAACTGAATCATATGTCGCTGTATGTCATTTCAAGTTCGGCTAATTTGTTACGAGACACAAAGTATCTTTTTAAACATATTTGATTATTGAAATTATCTTTTAAAACCTGTTATACTGTCGCCGTTCAACACATGACTTGTTATTTTTGAATAACGTTTCGAAACAATTTTTGAATATTAATATTCTAAATATATCTACCTTGATATTGCTGAATCTAAAGAACAGAAGATATTCAAAGAAAATTCAGTCAAAGAAAGATATCTATAATAATCGTATCTGACCAAAATTATGTTAATATTGTAAAGTAATCTGTATTATATTTATATAATAATGCTTTCTGTTTCTGATATTATTTTTTACTCTACATTATACAAATTTTTTTTGACTGACATAGATCCCCAATTTTCATATATTTATCAAAATGTTAAACAAGTGATAACTTCTCTAAGTCTCAGAAAAGTATGAATCTTTAAAGTTAGATAATGTTATTGATACATACCAAAATTGAAGGTATTTATCACATTGGTTGATGAGGTGCAATAATGTAGTTTTATTGTAATGCAACTGTTTTACAGAAAATTCATTGTATCAATTTGATTAAAAAAAGCATTATATATGTAGATTTACACGGGTTGCAACTGATTCATCCCGGCCGAACCTACAGTTTTGTTAGACTGGTAGAGAAGTCTAACAAAACTTGAACTTTTGAAGTGGGTGTCTAGGGGTGTATTTCCAAACACATCAACGAAGCGTTGGTTTTCTCTTAACGGCACGTATTTAATGAATATATTTACATCAATATTTACATTAATTGTTAATCATTCACAACCATTTTCTACCGCTGCTTGATGCAGCGCATTGCAGTTTCGCCATCTCCCAGCGTTCTCTTCTGCACCCATCTAGCGTTCTCCTCTTCTTTCTTCATCTACGGGGATCTTGCCCCTTCTCGTGGGGTCAGAGTTCAAAGTTGAATACTCCCCCACATTGAAACAGCTCTGTCAAAGTCAAGCGACCATAAGGTGTCGCTATCTGGTGATTACCAGACAAATAAATCCCACAGTATCGGCCATCCTGCAGGTCACTGGCCTCAGTGACTTAACACACACAAAAATCAAAATAATTCTAGAATAGGACAAATAATAAAATATCATGACAAATAATAAAATAGAAAGATGTTCGAAAATGAAATAACAATCCAATAACATTATATTCTGAAATACGTGCCAAGTATACCAATATCATATTTTCAAATACAATCAAATTATACCAGTATCATATTAATAAAATATAATGACAAATAATAAAAAATAGGAAATAATGTTCGAAAATACTATAAAATGACAATAAGTTCAATAATATCATATTTTAAAATACATGCGATTAATAGATATCAAATTCTGAAATACATCAAATTATATCAATATCAAATTCTAAAAAAGCTTATACCACATATAAGAAATGATAGTAAGACAAAAAAACATATCATAGTAATAGAAATAGTATTTAACATTAGGTATAATATAATCCTTAATCAAATTTTTGCATAAAAGGATCAGGGGGATCCTCTCCTTCCTTAAAACGTCTTCGAATGCCTCTAATACGCTTTGAATTTCCCTTCCTACCCTGAAATCTTTCCTTTGAATGATTTGGATCTCGTACTTGGATTCTCGCAACTTAAAACTCGTTGATCTGTCATATCCTTTAGGTTGTTGAATGTGGGTAAGACGAGGTATTCCGCCAACTGATACACCACGCGAGCGACGCAGTCCCTCATACCGCTGGTGTTTTCGACCATCACCTATCTTCATAACATTATGAGCAGCATATTTTCCGGTACGTTTACGAAGAACAACCATATTCTCTACTTTATCCCCAGATTTTACTTTTACGCCACTTTTAACAGATTTGGAAAATAACAGCTTTTCCTCTTCTTCAGCTTCGTATGATAAAAATCCAAAATTACCTTTAATTGTATCAATGATACCGTGTATTTTTGCTCTGACAGCTTTAACGTTAACAGCACATTCATCCTTCGCTACTCCCCTTTGAAACTTAACTACATCTTCCGTTTGTGGAAACTCAAGCTTATCGTCTAAGCTAAGTAGCTCTACCTTATTTTCTCTAGTAATACCAAATTTACCCTCAGCCAAATCTTCAATTTTTTTACCATTAGATACTGCAGACGATTTTTCTAAATGGGTTTCTTGACAAGGATCAGAATATCCTAAATGTTTAATAACACTACTCAAGACCTCAGTTTAACGACTTCTCTAGGTAACATTCTAACATCTGTAGAATACACTTTGTCGTCTTTCGACATAATTCTCCTAGATGTATCAATGGTTTCAGTTACAACTGAATTACATGAAGAAATAGGATCTGTGGGTTTATTTTGTTTTTCCTCTCTATCAGGGAGTCTATTCCCAACCTCAGTGTTTGAGTTTCCGAACACGTAATCCGACCTTTTGAGCATTACTTGTAATTTTTTAAATTCAAATTTACTTTTACGACGTTGTTCGTCTTCGTCTCTCTTCGCATTCCTCTCATTAATAATCGTGCTTAACAACTCCCTACAAAATCCCTCATCATAATTGTCGCTTTTAAGAATAGCATTCTTGTAATCGATAATTCTAAAATCGGGATTTGCAGATATACCTAGTTCTCTACACAATATGCACAAATCCTCTTTTAAACCCTTGGCTATATAAGCCATTTTAAATTTCCTAAAATTTATATCTTCAAAACAAACAATAACAATAAATCAACTTCACCCTTAATTTGATTTAGAACTCAAAACAAATACTAATCCACAAAAATAATATTAATCCAAATATAGAAAACATTTCAATTTCTATAAAATCAATTAGCAAAAATAATCTATAGCACATATCAGTTAAATCAATAAGTTGTTAAGTCAAATAGCACTTTCTACTCTATCATCCAAATACAGAAACATTTCTAGATATTTTACTAGTTAATATTAATTTATCAAAGAAAGACATATAAAAACACATGATTCAAATGCATAGAATATCCCAAATTAAAAATAATGATTAAGTATTTAAAACAAATAAAAAATAGCAACTGTATAGAATTCTCTTTCTAAAATAAGATATCTATGGAGTAGATATAAAAATGTAATGTTAAAACTTTCACCCCAATAACAGGACCTATAACTTCAACATAATCCTATATAACAGCAAAATTTGCGTAAATTTATATGGATATGATGTTCCTTAAATATAATTGCTAGCACGCTATGAATACTTATTATAATAAATATTTACTTCTACAGTCTACATTGTAATAACCATTTCATTAAACTGGTATTTTGTAAACAAAGGCCATTTACTGATGCAATTTTGTCACCATACTACTACAGATTTTTTGAAATTAAATATTTGTGATTGTAAATAAAAGATAATTTTCCCTAACATGCCTCATTGTCATTTCAATACTGTTCTAATGTGTCTCTGGCATGAGACACATTGGAACATTTTTGTTTAAGTTGTGGTTTAATTTTTTTTTTTATGCATTACAAAATGCTTATAAAATATTAAGACATTAATATAGCCTTAAAAATTAAAGAACTTTTAAAGGAATGTAAAAAAAATTTAAGGTAAAATAATAATAGTTTTGAAAAAGTTTCCCAATATGCGTCTTCTTATAGGGATTGCTGCAATCACATTCTTTCAACTTATTACTGATAAAAATTGTCTCATTCCATAAAATCAGAATTTTGGATAAATTTCTTCATAAATTCAAAATTTCATTCATTATAACTGAGCCTGGCTGCTACGTGAAGGAAATGCAATTATTCATATTTTTTTTTTTTTTTTCCTTTTTATGTCTTTTTTACCTCTTTATTTTTGTTAAATGCCTCCTAAAACCATTTGAGGCTATTATCACCACCTCCTTTGATGGTTCCATTACCCTGGAGTTAACTTTGATAATCGTCACTCACTTTGATAATCAGTGGTGTCAAGAAACTTCTTATTGTTTTTTCTAATTACTCCTGACTTCTTAGTGAGTGACTCTTCTCTAGTTATGGGCTCTACTTGGCTCATTTCTTGTTATTTTTCTTTATTTTTTTATATAATTGAAATAAATTTCATATAATTAGTATATTTTCCATCAAATTATATTTTAGATTAGAGGAAATTATTTTCCTAGGTACTCGGTAAATTAAATTACCTTTACCTTTAGTTTCACTAGCTCTAAGCAGAACTTTTGGTTCTTGTTATTGAAATACATTGCTAGATTTGTTTTGACTTAGATCCAGTCGTTTAGTTAGCAGAAATAATATGCTTTATAATATCTTAAGAGCACTATTCTTTATAAAACTATTTTCAGGATATTATAATTAATTTCAGTACTTACGTATTAACGTTACCTTGGTGACAGACTTGGCGGTTTTTAAGTGGCGCCAATCTAACAGCTACTAAGGTTACCAAACCAATAGAATAGATTGGCGCCACTTAAAAACCGCCAAATCTGTAGCTGCGGTTGGCACGTGTGCTCTTTATTGGCGGAACTGTCGCCAAGGTACCGTTAATACCTAAGTACCTTAATTTCTTATAGTTTTTAGTTGATTTCTTGAACAAATTTCTCTTGTCCTACTTAATTTGCTTTTTAGAGTTGTATTTTTCTTTCTTGATGTGCTTAAATTGAAATTGAAATTTATATATAAAGCTCATGATATATATATATATATATATATATATATATATATATATATATATATATATATATATATATATATATATACGTACATTATATCATGAGCTTTATATATAAATTGCAATATATACAGTGAGAAAAAATTATTTTAATGACATCTAAAATGCTTGGTTATCAAATGTTTAGTGTAACTTCACACAGAGTTTATTATTGATGTATGATTTAATATGTCTTTTTTCCACTAGAAAGGCAACAAAGTATTTCTTCTTTGTATATTTTTTCAGAAATATCTCTTATATATCTTCTTCTATATATCTGTAGAATATATCTTTTCAAGCATCAAGGGATGGCTGTCGATTTTCCTTTTGTTTCTGTGATTGTTTTTTTGTTATTTATAATAAATAAAACCTTAGTGTTTATAAACTTCAGTATTTTCTTCATATATTTTACATTATTTAATTTTTTCTACTCAATTAGAAAATTAGAAATCAATTAAAATTAGAAAATTTCTTCAAAGAAAGTTATCCCGCTATGAAAACAAAAAAAGACTTATTCAGCAAGAGGTAGTAGTTAAGTGACATCCAAAGATATTAAGTTTTTCAATCCTAAGTCCAGCAGTGGGAACAATGCAGACTCAGTTTCTTCAGCTACATATATTTCTCCAGATTTGTCTTCAAATGATTGTGAAGTCAAATCCACTGAAGATTTTGTACTTTCTAAAGTAAAGAACATCTGCATGCATGAATTAAAAGATCAGAATCATTATTGTAATGCAGTTGTTAATTGTTGTTAGTGGGAACAATTATTTATAGTGTCACACTAGCAATGATGTATAGTACAAAATACTGGAAATTTGAAATATTAATTTGAGCTCTCATCCTAAATAAATGACAACTTCAGTGATCTAGTATACAGGGTACTAGTATACAGGGAATAACAATTATCAACCAGATGAATTATCAATAGCTGAAAGTAATTACGTTACTAGGAATAGGCTACATTCTTTTAATAAATAATATATTTTTCAAAAAGATGTAAATAAATGTTTCTTTGTGACGATATATAGGAAATAAAACATTGGTGAGAATCTTCTTAGAAGAGGCTTTATTTATTCAGGGAATAACAATTAAATTTTTTTCCCTTCAGTAATAATTCAGTTTTTGTCTCTCAGAATGTTTAAAAAAGGGTTTAAAACATCATTGTCATCAAACATTAATAAAACTATTGA
Source organism: Caerostris darwini (assembly GCA_021605075.1). Classification (NCBI taxonomy): domain Eukaryota; kingdom Metazoa; phylum Arthropoda; class Arachnida; order Araneae; family Araneidae; genus Caerostris; species Caerostris darwini. The sequence goes on from BPLQ01012779.1 coordinate 105,752, forward strand.
TAGAGCTTTAATATAAGTGGAGGGAAAAGTTCAATAGCATTGGTGTGAAGTTTTAGAATGTTTAATCACTTGGTATTTAACTGATTGCAATTTGGCTTTCAATCATAATACAATAATTGGAAATCAGATTATTCTTTCTAAATTACTTTGTAAAATGTTTTATAAGAGTTATTATAACAAAAATCAATTGATGTAATGTGTGTAATAGAGAATTAGCTTAGCTTAACTTAACTTTGGTACTTACATATTAGCTGAATGCCAGCTATTGATCTCTGTCGCATGTCATTGGTTAATGTCATCTAAGTTTTGTTTTGGGGCAGAAAATGTTTGAATGTCGTTTCCACGGGCAAGTATCAGTCGTTGTATGGCCAGAAAACATTTGAAATGTAAAAAGGTTCCATTTTTATTTTATTCGAAAATATTAATATCAGTAATCAATTGTTGATATTAATACACACTAAGATTATTACAAGTGGTCAGTTGCTGGCATGCAGTTAATATGCAAGTATTTTTGTTTAATGTAAATAATTTATTAGACCCCTAAAAGCTCAATTATTATAAACTTATGAAATTTTATATGTTGTAATTAGAGCATATGAATTATATTTTGTCTGTTTAATTCTAATTTCTTTTAAATATAATGCAAGTATAAATTTTGAATCTAAATAATTTGACACCGCCATATCAAGATCTTGTATTAGATAATTTTCATCTTTTTTTATTATGTATAAATTATTATCTCAATGGAGTTAATTGTGCATATTTTTTTAAAATTACATACTTTTCTATGTTTAATTTATTTTTCTATTACAGCAGATAAATTAAAATGGCTGTTCACTCTGCTCCTCCTAAAAGAAAGGAGATTTACAAATATGAAGCTCCATGGACTGTGTATAGCATGAACTGGAGTGTTCGTCCAGATAAGCGGTTTAGACTTGCTCTTGGGAGTTTTATTGAGGAATACAACAATAAGGTTTTTTAAAAAAATATTTTGATATATTTTATTGTAGCATTATAAAATTTATTTTTAATTATGCTTTTTCTAATGTTAAGTATTTAAAATGAATTAATTACTCCTAGTTAACAATAAAAAAAAAATTTCTCTTTCAAGATTAGGTAAAAATATATGATTCTTGTACATTTTCTTTTGTATTTAGTGTCCACTAGGATTCTTATTTTTTATTTGTAAATTTGGTTTTAAAAATGTTGAGTATTATTTAATAATAATGTTAATATACTTATTATTTAATTATAATATTGAGTATCCATTCTGAATAAAGTGTTTAATTGAATGTTGTTTAATGCAGGTTTTATAAAGCATACAGTTCTAATATTATATGAAGCTTTCTGTGTTGTGAAGCTTTTTTTTTATATCTGCAATTTAAATTAAGAATAAATTAAATATATGTGTAAATTTCTGAATATCATCTTTATATAAGCTTAGAAAATAATTCCAAAGATGTAAAGAAATTTTTTGCAGGAATTTGAAATTTACTTGAAAAGTGGAACATTTAAATTAAATTTTTTTTCTTAAAACAAAGAGTCTCTTTGCTCTTTTTAAACTTTTATATAAAAACAAAAAATATCAAATTTATTGTATATACCATACTCTGTTAGAAATGGCGTGCTTTCATGTAAATTTTCCACCAAAATGATTAATACTTTGAACAAAAATGCATTGCAATTATTTCAATTTCCTTTGTGTAATGATCTATAAAATGATTAATAATATAGATTATTAAAATTTAAAAAATATATAAACAAAATTATGTATAATTATGTACAAGTACTTAAACAAAATTATGTATAATTATGTACAAGTATTTGTGATCACCATTATAGAAATGCTATCCTTTCCCATGTATATGTTTTCAAAACAGCAGTCAGTCATTTTATTTTTATGTATGACAATGTTGTATTACATTGTTTGGTCACTATGTCAAAGTGGTTTAAAAGTAAAGATAGTTAGTGGATAAATTAGTCTTCATCATCACCAGATTTAAATCTTATTATATGCATACGAAATGTTTTAGAACGACACAACTTGTCTTAATCCATCACAAACCATTTATCTGCGATAGGATGATTAAAAATGTTTCAGGAAGATCTTGGCAATCTCATAAAAGCAGTGCCAGACATGCATTTGTGATCATATCTTATACTGAGAAATGAATAACTCATATTTCCATCTTGCACAATGTGGTGTATTTGTTATTGACAATTGCCAGTTTGAATAAAGAAATATTTTTCCTATTGCATTCTATTGTTCATGATAATCTTTCATAAGTGTAAAGGGTATAAAAGTATTATATGAATCAGTGTAGGAGAGACATTTTTAAAAAATAATCGTATTAATGCTTTCTCAATAGGTTCAGTTAGTGTCTTTAGATGAGGAGACTTCAGAATTCACAGCTAAAAGCACTTTTGATCATCCTTATCCTACTACAAAAATTATGTGGGTTCCTGATAGTAAAGGTATTTGTCCTGATCTCCTGGCCACCAGTGGAGATTATTTAAGAGTATGGAGAGCAGGTGATACAGAGACAAGATTAGAATGCTTACTAAATAATGTAAGTATGTTTTGAATAAATATGTATATTATGTAGGTGATTTTTTTATATTTTTTATCATTAGTTGGATGAATAATATAACTTTTCGTATGGCAGCATTTCAGAAACTGTATAATTTGTATACTGTTATGGTAAAAATGTATCATAAACTGTAAAACGATATAGGAAATAAGTGACATCTAAATAGCAGTGCTTCACAAGTTATGGGGGAAAGAGGGAAGTGATATGTCAATGCACTGCAGTGAAGCATCATGTTAATGAATTAAGGAGAATAATTACACAGAGTTTTGTCTGGAATGAGAGTTTTGTGAAAGTTCATGCATAGCAGATTTGTAGTGAAAGTGCTTGTAGTAAATGTGTGTTGGCAAAAAAGGATAGTATTTGCATAGCAGTACCAACACTGAACATCCATTGATTGACAAAAGGTTACATTCTTTGATGAATCATGTTTTTTGCTTCATTAGATACATGGATTTTTACACATAAATTGAGAAATATCAGAAAACAGCATTTTGTAATTATTTGGGAATGAATACAAACTGGTGAATGTAGTGTTATGATCTGCTGTGGTTTGGTGTCATTTTTTGGATGCACTGATCATTGTGAATAACAATATGGATTGATTTCTGTGTGTATCTATCCTTGCTGATACTTGTAAATCGATACATGTCAATAGTTTTCCCTGGGTCTAATGGCATCTTCCCGCATAACAATGTAGCTTTTTATACAGGTCTTATACATGATAGGTTAGAAAAACATGGAAAAGACATGATTATATTTCCCTGGCATCTAAATTCCGCATAACTCAGTCATCACTTTAATCTGTTTATTTGCTCCATGGATACTCACTAGCATCAACTGAACTGCAGACAGCATTGGTCAGTATTCTTGTACACTTTACTGTACCTCGTTGAGTCTCATCTAGCATGCTTAGTTACTGTCTCAGCTGCATATGATGGTTATATTGGCTATTAACAAGTGGTCACATTAATGGATAATTTATACTTTTTATATATTTACATAACATGTAATTATAAGCTCTCTTTTTCAGAATAAAAACTCTGATTTTTGCGCTCCTTTAACATCATTTGACTGGAATGAAGTTGAGCCAAATCTTCTTGGAACATCTAGTATTGATACAACTTGTACAATATGGGGTTTAGAGGTAAAAAACACTTTTATTGCACCATATTTTATAGTAATTGTGCTAAATGCAATATGGAAAACTTATTAAAAATTTTTTATTAAAATTTTTTTTTTCATACATGTAATTTAAAACTTTCTTTCTCAGATTCAGTTCAGTATTTTTATCATTTTAGTATGGTTATCAAAATTTTATGATTTTTAGGCAATTTGTTGTGTAAAAATTATTTTAAACATTTGTTTATTAATTAAAATTGGATTTGTGGATTTTTTTTTTCTATTTTAATGTACTTATTTAAATTTTGAAGAGCACCATTACATATTATTTCACTTAAAATTCTTAAATCTTGGATAATTTTTTGTTACATCCTGACTGTTATGCATTTAAAAAATTTAGGAATTTCAATAAGTTATTGTTTGAAAAAGGTTTTTTTATTCTTAATATTTTTCTAGTGATTAATTTTCTTTATCAAGTACTTATTAAACATATTTTATATATGTATTTATTCTTATTTTTTTAGAATGCCATATATAAATTAGTGTGTAATAATTTAGCTATAAAGTTATAAATATAATCCTTAAAATAATATTATCTAATTTCTTTACTATTATATTTATTTTGTTGCAGACTGGACAAGTTTTAGGTCGTGTGAACCTTGTTAATGGACATGTAAAAACACAATTAATTGCTCACGATAAAGAAGTTTATGATATAGCTTTCAGTCGTGCTGGAGGAGGTAAAGATATGTTTGCCAGTGTTGGTAAGTGTTTCCCCTTGTCTATGTTTCATGAAAGTCTTGTTTGAAAAAACTAACTCTTTTTAGATTTAGAATTTTTTCTTTTGTCTACTTTGCAATACAAATACAAGTTACATTTGGAAAAATCCCCACTTCTCGCATAAATATATTTTCATTTATGTTTTGAAGAAGTAAAAAGAAAATCATCAGTTAAGTTTAGTACTGGAAGTCTTCCAATCTTTTTAGACCAACAGTTACATATACCAACTGTTAAACAAAATCAGGTAGGCAAAGACATAGTAAAATCTTTTAATACTCCATAATTTTTCTAAAACAAAAATTAAAGAAAATCATAAAAACAATTGTTTTGTCAAATACTCTTCATACATAAAAAATAAAATTCATTTTTATAATTTCGGTATATTTGCATTTATATTACAAATGAGAACTAAGTAGGTTTTAGAATGAGAATAATAATAAAAAAAGTAATAATAAAATAAAATTCTGCTATGTTTATCATTTTAAAATATACAACTTTCTGCATTCAGATGTAATATAAAAATGCAAAATAATTTAAACTACTTCTTGAAATTGTTTATTAAGATTTTAAAGATCTTATATATATATTTTTAATTGAAAAGTATGTTAAATTACTTTTGATAATCATTGCTATTAAATTTATTTAATAATTTAAACTGAACTGGGCCAAAGGGTAAGTATGTTTGGACATTGCCCCTGTCGGCCAAAGTTCGAAAACATTTAGTTTAATACATTGATGAGAAGATTGCAATTCATAGGCCACATGCAGTCTTCCCTTAATTAATTGTGGCTTGCCTCGTCATAAGTTCTTTTTCCTTTAAAATTGAAGTACATAACTAAAAAACTTTCACATTTTGATGAAGATGAAAACAGTATTCTAGTATAATAAAAATGTGAGTAACATTTAAATTTTATACAAATAATTTTATAAAATATTTTGATTGCTTGTTATTGTTGTTATAAAATATATTGATTTTGGTTGCTTTGTATGCATTTCTTACTTGCAGACAAAAGTCTCTTCATGTGGTTATCAAAACATCAATTATTAAGCAAGCATTTGCTTTAAATATTATCTGCTTATTTTATAGGATTTTTTTTAAGATTGCACTCCACAAAGCAACTATTTGTTCTTTATTATGTAGTTATAGTGGTATGTTTATAAAGGGTGTTAATTTGACCTTTTTACAAGGTTGTACATCCTTAATTAAGTAGGTTTGGGGTCCTTAGAAACAAATAACTCTTTTCAGTTCATTATACTGATTATTTATTTAAACCTATTGTTACAATTATGTTGCTGTAAATACTTGCCGTAATTAGAATTGAAGTGAAAGAGTTTTGGCTTGTGATTAATTTTGATATTTCTCAAGAAACTTGATTTCTCTTGAGCAATCTATGTAAGTGTATCTTCTACTATTTTATATTAGCCATGTTCTTAGAATTATAATCCTTTCTAGGAATTCCATTCATTTCTAAACATCTACAAACTATGCTTCTTAGCATTTTCTATAACTGAACTATCCCCTAGTTGTCGTCTTATTTAATCATATTTGGTTATCTTGTGCTGGCAGCACTTTACATTTTCTCTTCAAATGTATTTTGTTAACTAGTTAAAACTACAATATCCTCATTATAAGTTAGATTGACACCTTATTTGCCTTTTAGTAAGGAGAAAAAGAAATAATAAAAGCAATAGTTAATAGAAAATATTCATAAAATTTCTAATTTTAAAAAATTAGTATATGCTATTTTTACAAAGCTATAATTTATTTTAATGTGCTTACTACTTGCAGTTAAAATGAAAAATTGAAGATATATATTGTAACATTTGAAATCTGTAGCTCAAAATAATAAGTAATTAAGAAAAAAATGTATAAAATAATTTATATTGGGCACATTTTGAATTATGCTTAATTTAAAAATATTTTTTAATTTAAGCTTTCAGGTTTGCTATAAGTTCGTTTAAGTTTCATATTTTAAATTTAAGCTAATTACACTTTCTGTTTGCTTTATTACATTAGTATTATTATTTACACTTGCAACATTAAATGTTTGAATTAATAAGAAAACTTCATTAATTCTAAAGAATTATAATTAAATATTTATGATTGGTACATCAAGAAGTGAATCTAATATAAATGTTAGGATTAAGATGTATTATCAAATTTTAAAACTTTCATTTTTAAACAGGTGCTGATGGTTCAGTACGGATGTTTGATTTGAGACATTTAGAACATTCTACTATAATTTATGAAGACCCTCAACATCATCCTCTATTACGTCTTGCATGGAATAAGCAAGATCCTAATTATCTTGCTACTTTTGCCATGGATGCATCAGAGGTAAAACTTTCCTTAAAAAAAAAAAAACAAGTAAAGAAAAGAAAGTTGATTTAGAGAAATAGAAATAATTCTGATTTCTTTTTTTGTCTGCATTTTTCAGGATTACTTAAAATATGATTTTTGACTGTTTCCATTCATATATAAAATTTTCTCATTTTTTTAAAAGTACTTTTATAATTTTTCAAACCTTTTATTCCTTATATTTAATGTTAATATATTGTTTGGCAATTTTATTTGTATTTTATTCTTTATCTTTATCTCCTTCCTGATTATTAAATAAAAGTTAAAAAATTGAATTCTTCCATTTAATGAATAAGTATAAATTTTTGATATACTAAAATTTGAATTTATATCAATATTTGAAAATTTTTTTTAATTAAATATTTAAAGGGACAATTTGCAGTTTATTTATTATGTTCATTTATTTTTTTGAAAATGTAAAATTTTCAATATGTTTCTTCTTTATTTAAGGTTATTATACTGGATGTTCGATCTCCTTGTGCCCCAGTTGCTCGCTTAAATAATCATCGAGCTTGTGTTAATGGTATTGCATGGGCACCTCATTCTTCATGTCATATCTGTACTGCTGGTAAATAACTTTTACTAATAAATTAAATTGGTATAATTAAAAATATTTTGTACCATGATTAAATTTTGTTTAAAAATTTGTAAATTTTTCCCTTAATTCTTGATGTCATTATTATTAATTAATCTTTTTGCTATCTTAGATTTATCTAAATTTTACTTAGAATGATGCAGCCACCAACTCCCTTAAATCTGCCATATAATTTTTTTTTTCCTACTCTGTTTATCTTCCTTTTTTGCTAGCTTCAGAGTAAGGAACACAGAAAAGAAAGTCGATTTTAAAATTCAACTCCTAACTTTTTTATAAAATAATTTTTATTTTTCAGAAGTTCTAGGAATTGATGTTAAAATTAAATGTCAAGGAGCTAATTCAATTCAGTTAATTTAAGTTCCACAAAAAATTATAAGTAATTTTTTTAAATAAAATTTTTATTTTTCCAAAAATAGTTATTAGAAAAGTAATTTGTAATGAGAAAATAAATCTCATCTTAATTCTTATTAAATAAATTTTCAAAAAAAAAAAAAAAAAAAAAAATCTGTTTTTTGAAACAATTGAAACTTTTTACTAAAAACTGGCAGTTCTACCATATGCGATGCAATTTATGTCTGTAAAAAGTAATATTGTTGAATAGTTAAAAAGGAAAGGATATTTTGCATATAAGAAATTTTTGAAAAAAATTGTATTTTCCTTTTTATGAATTTTTTTTGTCAATGAAAACAACGATACTTTTAAAATTTAATTGTTAACCTTTAACATTTAATTACAAGATCTATTTCATTTTAAACTTTTTTTATTGGTTTTATAATAATTTAATAACATAAAAGATTACAACGTAATTTTATTTCTGTTATAGCTGATGATCATCAAGCTCTTATATGGGATATTCAGCAAATGCCTAGAGCTATTGAAGATCCTATATTAGCTTACACAGCCGAAGGAGAAATCAATCAAATCCAGTGGGCTTGCACACAGCCTGATTGGATTGCTATTTGTTATAATAATTGTTTAGAGATATTGAGAGTATAGGAATCAAGATATTAGGAAATAATTAATAATTAAGGACATCTGTGAAATAAATTGTCTTGGGCAGCAAAAACGTTGATTATAACATTTCATTTTCTCTATAATAGATATATTATCTCTATTAATTTGTTTTATGTTTGTGACATGTTGAGCTTCTTATAAAAAGGGATGGAAGAATCAGTGAAATATTAATTAAAAATGTGAAGATTGTTTAAAAAGAAAACAAAAAAAACCTTGCATGATTGTTTTAAGTCATTTTAACAAAATTTTCTGTTTTAATCTCTTTTTGAATTATAATTTTACAAGATTATTATTTCATTCTAATCTATTTCTATATTTTCACTGTTAATTATAGTTCAGAATTTTTTTCTCCTCTTTCGAATAATTTTAATGACTAGGATAGTATTAAAATTGCTATTTTATTAAATTATTCTTTATGGTATTTTATTTATTAAAATCATTAATTTAATGATGTAAAAAGTATCTTTTCATGAAAAACTTTTAGGACAATTTCATATTAATCTTAAAAAAATATGGACATTTTAGATTCTGCAAAACAATAAAATAAAATTTTTTTAAGAAATGAAATATAATTTCTTGGGATTTTTTTTTATGTATAGAAATGCATTCTACTTATGTTGTATTTATGCAATGAATATTTGCATATGATATATTTTATGTCATGTTCCTTTGTAAATTTTTAACTGATAAGTTCTTTTCAAATTATATTATTTCATGTCTTAAATAAATATTTATAGTTAAATTTACATTTTGCATTAGTTATAGTATTTGCAGGCCAAGACAATCTGTTTGACTTTTCCTTACTTTTGTGTAATCTGTTTGAATGCATTTTTTCATAATTACATTATTTTTCATGTTAATGATATGCTTTATTCTGTATTTGTATTTTCATTGTTTATTGCATGTTCATTTATTTCCTTTTCTTTAAAAAATATATATGAATTGAAATTAATTTTTTCACAATTTTATTTATCAAAAATTGTATTTGTATAATTTTTAGGATATTAAGTTTCTTTAGTATTTATTTTATATTTCTATGTTAATGTAAATATATTTCATGTTTTGATAACTTATTTAACATATCTTATTTTTTAACATTGTGTTAATTTATAGCAAGCTCATTTATTAAATATACAAGATTCATTGTGACAATTGGAATTTCAAATGGTCTTATTGTGATTAGTTCCACATAATTCTCGCAAATTTTTTATAAACTGTAACTTAAACATATTCTAATAAGAAAATGATTGTTTTTCAGTTTATAGCAAAGTTTTCTTATATATTTATAAATTTTAAAAATTATTCCAACTTAAGGTTTAGGTTTAAACAGCCTAACAATCTTTTTACTTAGGGAGAAAAAAAAACATGTTTTTCATAAACATACTTGTAAATATGTTATTTTGTCCTAGAATTGTAAATTATCAGTGTATTTTCAAGGTTTATTTTGCACATTTCATCTATTTTATTTTTTATTTGTATTAGTTTCAAATAAATCTGGCAGTGAGATTGTGTGTCATTCAAAAGATTAAATTTAATCACAACTTCTTTAAGAATTTGGATAAATTTGAACCCAAGATCATTTCAAGGAAAAAAAAATCATTTACTTTATGGATTTTGTTTTCTTTAGAGATAATATGTGAGTTAGCAGTTTTCATACTTGCAAGATTATGACTTACCACTAACACAATGTATTTCTTGAAATATTTTTAAGTTAAAGATAGAGGGTGCAACTTCTAGATAAGTTGCACCCACTAAAGATCTGATGCAGTATATTTATAAATTGTTTTTTCTGGGTTCATTTCTTCAGTATTCTGGTCGATACATTTACTGTTGTGTAATATAGATTTTTATAGACCAAGATAGATTTTTTTATTGAATTAGATACATCTGACTTTTAAATAATGCAATTTCCACTCTATTTATTTGCTTTTGAAACAAACAAACAAAAAAAAAATGTTGAAAATAAAATGGGAAAACAAATGTTGAATCTATCAACGAATTTTTGTTATAACTGCACAAGGTACGTTGAGTTCAAAACTATTTATTGGTTATAAAAGAAAGAATTTCATCTGAGCTACACAAATTTATGTGAATTCTGCAGAGTTAAATATTATTTATTATACTGTGAAGGTTGACATTAGTAATTTATAATGTCTTAATAAATGTGTAAAAAAAAAAGAAAAAACTTTTTGTAATGGATTTCTACGATAGTATGGAAGAAGAAAAATCATCTTTGTCAAAAGAATATATACCTTTTGTGACAAACTGAATTATGATATCTATTAAAGGTAAGATTAGAAGAATTAGTAAGAATTATTAGATTTAAAAAATTCGTTCTGATTACCTTTTAATTCTAATGGTGCCAATTTGCATTCCATTTTTCTGAACTGGGTGCTAAGTACCACATTAAAATATATTTCTAATCTGAAATATTGAAAAAAAATATTTGTGTGTGTGTGTTTTTTGCGATATTCGATTTTTATTCACATTTTTTTAATGTTGGTTTTGAAGATATGAAAGATTCTTTCTGTAATTATAACTGGTTTAATATTAAATCAAAAGTTTGTCATTCAGTATCATTTAATTGTCAAAGATGTAGAACCTGAGCAACTGATTTTGTGTAAGCAAGGTTGTGAAAAGTGTTTTAAATGGGTGTAAGTAATCCAGTTGTATATATTCATCATCAGAGGTTATTTGTGCTTTTGATGCATTTAATGTAGTGTTTTTCTGTATGTTGTAGTATTGTAATATAGATACTTCAAAGAAATTTTTGGTTACTTTTAGGAAATGTTTATATCAAAAAAGGTAGACAAAACTTGTATATTGACTTATGAAAATTATGGTTTCTAATGGTATATTATTGATTTTATGTATTTAAGAATGTATTTATCAATCTTCTGAATTATTAGGAGTTTTATTATGAATTGTACCCACAGAAGTGCATTGATGGTGTTTTTTTTTTTTTTTTTTTTCCCCATATATTTTTCATTTTAGGAAAATACTCGAGCATTCTACATTGCCTTATATGTTACATAGATTTTGTATTTCTTCTTATGTTTAATATAACCCTATCATAAATTGTTTGTAACAGAAATTTTACTGTTAACAATTAAAAAAACGTTCTTCAATAATTAAACTTTTTTTAATAATTTTTTAATTTTTACCTTGAGTAATTTTAATATTCTATGTATAAATATATGTATGTAACTAATCTCATATGTTTGTTTAGTCTTTATTGCATCATCATACTGTATTAAACCTTAATCAATTCCTATTTCTTGTTTGTTTTATGTAATCATTTTTTAATCAATGGCTAGAATTTTTAATATAATCATTAAAAATGATTAGGTATGATTTTATTGAACATTATCTCAAAATCTATCATTGTATTTAAAGTTTGACTTCTATGTGTATATAAAATTTGTACTTCAAAATATCAGTTTGTATAAATATTCTGAAAATTTCTTGTTCGTATTTTAATTCTGTATCGCAATAAATTATTATTTTCTATTGTAACTTTAAAAAATGCCGTGGAATTATTTATTGCTTTATTTTTATGATTTATAGTTAACTGAAATACTTTTTTTATAATCGAGAGGAAATAGTATATATTATTTAAAATTGAAATAACCAGCTTGTTTGGATTTAAGTGAACTTTTTTACATGAAAAAATAATTTCAATATACCTACAAAGATGGCAACTGCTACTGAATCTACATAGTTTATACAGAAAACATAATTTGGACTAGCTATAGACTACTGAAAAAAAATATATTTATAGAAATTAAAAAAAAAAAAAAAAAAAAAATCCATTTTGGTTATTAATTTCTCAGCTTCATACAATTAAGAAGCTTCTTCCAATTACAAGAAAAATAGGGCTAGCTTTCATGAAAGAAAATTTTTGCTATTTTCTTAATTGAAAAAAAACTGCATATCATTTTTTTTTTTTCAATTAAGGGCACAAATAAATATACTGTCAATATTACATTATCAAAAAGAACTGCTACTGTTATTGAAGTCTTTATTTTAGGAAAGTTAGAGTTTCTTGAAAAAGTTTAATATTTGTGTAAAGAAATAAGGAAAATCAACAGAGTTACTACTGTAAAAATTCATTTGAGGCTAACATCTTTATACCTATCAAATTTTTAATATTTTACAAACTTAAAAAAGTTTTTTGCTGATTACTTCGAAAAAAAGATTGAGTCCTGAAATGAGGTTTATAATTTCATAAATAATAAAATATTATGGAGTACATTTTTAAAAAAATGTTAATTAAGAAAGTCATTTTCACCTCTGTTTTTTAGTATTCAGAAATAATATTTTAAATCAGTATAAACAATGCTTAACTTTTTTTCTAGAACTATGCTATATAGTAGAAGATAAGAGAGTTGTAGTATTGATTATTATTAGTAGCTATTATTTTATTTTTAAATTTATAGAAAATTTAATCAGAATTCTTACATAACATAGAGAATGTTTACATATTGTTATAGTGACACAAACCCTTTTTAAATTTGCTAGTTTTGTGTTCGAAAACTAGCAAACAGCCCCATGGTGGGTTGTGGCCGTCTGTCTACTGGCAGAATAGAATATTATATACTTTATAAAAAAATTAGAAAAACATACCTGGCAAACATCATTCGTTTTCCATTAAAAATTATTGACATTTTAAATATTTTTTTGATTATAGAGCAATCCTATATAATTTTTTAATTTATATTTTGAAGAAAAAAAATAAATTAAATGTTTAAATACGAGGAATATTTCAAACAAAAGTAAGTAGGAGTTGGCTATAAATGCAAAAGGGTAGACTTAAGATTTCCTTAATTGTTCCATATACACACATACCTTAATACCCAGTCACCACTTACCAGGTAGTCATATAGGAACTATAAATTTCTTGGATACCATGCATAGAATTCCGATACCTGAAAATTCAGCCTGTCCGACACTGATATTTTTTACATTTCACAATTGGCGAAATGTTGGAAAGTAAGCCATGACTTCAGATGGAAATCACTCGATGCAAGATCGGAATTGTAAGGCTGTAATAAGAGTCATCAAGTAGTTTCAATCGGAAATTGTAAATCTAGATCAGGGGTGTCCAAACTTTTCAGCCTTAGGGCCATACTGTTTACTCTAGTAAGTACCAAGGGCCAAAACCGTTTTAATTTTTCTGCCATTATCTATAATTTCTAGTTAGTTGTTACGTTTAAGTCAAATTTTCTGCGTATTATGCTTGTCATTAAGCTTTACCTAGCAAGTAAATAAAACGGAGTTATTATCATTCTGTGTTTTTTTATCCAATTTATTATAGCAACAATAAGCTATTCGCTGTCGCGGGCCGGATTGATGACACCGGCGAGCCAGATTTGGCCCGTGGGCCGTAGTTTGAAGACCCCTGATCTAGATTAAAGGTCAGCAAATGTTCTGTGTCACACATTGTACTAGGACGCCTATTGCAACTCTTCGTCACACGACGACTGATGCTACTAAACTTACGGCTGCGCCCATAACATAAATAACAGGATTGGCATCTGCTGCGTAAACACAATTTAGACCATTTAACATTCTTAAACAATTTTCCCTTTTCTTTATTTATAAAAGGACTTCTTATCTTAATCAAATATACTTTTTATGGGCATTTGATAAGATATTAGAAATAAAATCTGAATTTGTAACCATACTTCCTCTTATGCATTGGCGATAGAGCCTCCTGGGGCTTTCAGGAGAAGTGATCAGTTGGTTTACAGACATTTATGAACTATATTTCGCGCATATCTGAGTATAGGGTTTTCGGCTTAGAAATGTATTCCATCCATGAATCTATAATTAAATGTCTTGAAATGTGTTAAAAATTGTCTGCCTTAAATTGTACGTGTGTGTAAATAAAGCAGCGAGTTCTCAAACCTGTATCTCAAGTTTCAACCTAACCGCACTCAGTTACAATCCAGCTGCATACTTAACTTGCACACTACAATCTGACTACCAACGTAGGGCCCGTTCGAACCGACAACGCTACATATTTAGAATTCCAATGAACTGTGCTTGTATGAAGTTAAGAACTTTGTTATGTGTTTGTTGTGTGTTATGAACTTTGTTTGTTATGTTTTTAACTATAGGGATAGAATCTAGTCTTGTGGATCATTGAACGTTTACTAAATACGGAATGCCTCAAATGAGCATTGGAAATTGGTTGCTATAGTTATATTTGTCAAATAATTTTTAAATTCATACATTTAAAAATATACTCGTGTAGTATTTTTTACTCAACATTGCTTGGATATAGTAAATATAATATATATCATTTAGATTTGCTTGAATAATATTATAAAAAAAATTAAATAAAATTCAAAAATGGATGTACAAATAATGCGCACTATCATCTCAGAAATTTCTGAGGAATTAATTCATTAACGTCTATCAAAGGATTAACTAAATTTATGACGCATGATAATCTAATTCTATTCATCCTTAAGAAATGAAACATTTACATTTATTTGTAATGGCACAATCCAAAGTGATAACAACAGCAACAACAAAAATTTATGGTTTCTGAAATTCCTTCCAGCTTATGAAAGAGAGTAATACTTGAAACGAGAAAAAATAAATAAATAAAATTCTAACATTAACCTAATTATGTTATTTTGAAGGTTAAATTTGTTATTAAAATTGTAGTTTTTATTTCATCAAAAAACTTGATATAATTTTGTAATGAGATGTACCATATGAAGCCACGAAAAATTCAGTAAAAAAAAAAAAAAAAAAAAAAAAAAAAAAAAATGCTGAAATCTACTCGGCAAATTTCAACTTATCCTATATGAACATTCGAGAACGGATGAATAAACTCAGGAATATACCAATGTTTAATAATGCAGAAGATATATGAATCAATTGATTGAATGGCCAAATTCAATAGCCACATGAATATAGCAATGTTGAATAGATCAAAAACTCCATGAATGAATTGTTCAAGAATATCTAAAAGAATATACAAAAATAAGATAAATGTACTCGTAAATGAAGAATAAAGTATTCGGAATTCTACACGAAATGTTATTATATTCAATAGCCAAAAGAATATATCAAAGTTAGAAAATTCTAGACATAAATGAAGAAAGAAGTATTCCAAATACAATAAGAAGCACTATCTAGTTCAATAGGCACCGGAAAATGCCAAAAGTGATAAATATGAAACTTCAAAAAGAAGGAATTGATCAACGCACTACGAGTACTTACAGCCACTGGAAATACAAATGTTTAAAATCCCAACTCAAAACATGAAAAGTGATTCAAAACCATACTACAAAACACTTCAATCAAAAGCAAATTCTCCAGAAAATTCCTGAAGACTAACGTTATTCATGAATCATTTCAAGAGTTAAGAGCCCAAAGTACCATTTTCCTCCAAAATTTGCAATGGAATTTTATTTGCTTGACACTCATTTTCGGATAACGTCACGGACCCCTAACCAGGACAAAATCATGTTCACACATGATTAAAGAAAAATTCTAACATCAACCTAATTATGTTATTTTGTAGGTTAAATCTGTTACTAAAAATTGTATTTTTTATTTCATCAAAAAACTTGATATAATTTTGTAATGAGATGTACCATATGAAGCCACGAAAGATTCAATAAAAAAACCGCCCATTAAATTATATATACTTTTAAGTAATTGTCTTACTTAAAATAGCATCGCATAATTAAAAATAATCCATCGTTAATAATAAAAAATGAGAAACAAAGTGTGCATTTTATGAGCTACAAATAATGATTTATAATTATGCCTTGGCGTTGGCCTCTAGACGTTGTTTACTTTTATCGCACAAAACAAAAACTCCAGAAGAAGATGTAACAGATGATAGTGAGATTTATGAATTGAATTGTACTTTCTTGGTTAATTGCTATTACATTATTTAAATGCTCTAATTGTAATCATTAGTTAAAGTACAAGCATTGTTTAACAGTGAATTAATTGTTTTTTTAGTGATAATTGTAATGCCAGCTGTCATTAAAGTGCTGTCAGAAAAGTATCATAAAGTCATTACTGTATTGTTTTTGCTGTCATTAAAGTCTGTTAAGAGTGTAGCTATCATTTCTTTCTCTTTTTTTGATAGTGCGGAAATATTAATAAAAAATAAATATATGAACGGTAATATTCACATAAATATAAATGTTTAAAAAAAATTATTCTTTTAACTTTTCATGTAGTGTAAATAATTTTATTTTAACATAGAATAAGTTTTTGGCACGGTCGTGCTAAAAAAATAAAATGTTACGTTCTAATAAAATAGTTCGGGGAGCCTTATGGCCGAGTGGATGCTCTGGCGCTCGGTACCACATGTTTCTCGTTCGGGTGCCAAGGATTTTTTTTGTAGTGATTCGGAATCCATTTTAAACCGTAGGTCCCGGTCTAACATCATCGAGAGCGTTGTGAGGGTATTGTTATTCAGCATCCGTAGCTTATCTTCAAGCTACACGTACTCCCTGGGTAGTGCTAAGTAAGTAACATGTAACGTTGGTGCAGCACTTGCCTTAAGGCATAAAATACCACCCTTTAAGTGTTTGCCAGCTGCATTAAAAAATAAATAAATAAAATAATTCGTTACTTTCTGTGCAATAGTTCTTCTTCATTGGCGCAACAGCCCCATGGTGAGCCAAACTCGTCTGCCTACTGGCAGATTTCGAGATAAGAGATGTTTTCTTCCTGATGGGTAGGGTTGTCAGCCCTACGCCCAATAGTCATATTATACTGGACCTAGGATTTAAGGTGGATTCCGAACCATTATAGGTATCCATGGCATCATTCACTAAAAAACTTGATTTAATAAAAATCACTGGGGTAGAGAGTATAGAAGCAACGCCAGAATCCTTATAATTTACACAAAAACTGATTTTTTAGAACTAGAAAAAAATTGAAAACATGTTTTGCGTATAATGGTTACTTTAATTTTGAGAACGTTGAAGGTTTTTCTTAATGATTAATTATTTTTTTTTATCTCAAATACACCAACAAAAATATTGTAATCCCAATGACGATAGAGACATATATTACGAACATTTATATATGTTATATAAAGAACATCAAAATAAATGGATGCATTCTACTTTCATAAAAACATTTTTTTTTTTGAGAAAGAGAGAAATAAAAAAATGTTTTTTATATTGATTAATTTCAATGTCAAATGTTTTTTAGTATATAACTGTAGAAGTAAGTTAATGTTTTAATATGAAATTCACCAGAGAAAGTATCATTTTTAACAGAAACTATCAGTAAATAAAAGAGAGTCTTTTCTTTTCCCTTTTATGCGGGCAAGAGTTTTTGGAGCATAGCCTGGTCTCCACTTGAGAGCTACGGGTCACCTCCTCGCGAGTCGTCCGCCAGGTGGCAGCACCAAAATAGTCCTCGGAGAATCATCTCCTTGCGATGAAGAGGTTTCTCAAACACTTCTCGGAGCAGGTTCGAATAGGATACCATGGATATCAAGGAAGATTTAAGCGATGCCAAGGTATGGACTGCTTTCTTTTCAATGGCGTGGATTAATCTGAAACTGTTTCTTTACGATTCGTTGTTTTCGTGATTTAAATGCTCAATATCTTTATAAAAAATTTTTAAAGTTGTATTTAAAGACATTAAAAAAAATTTTTTTTAGTAAGTTTTATAAGTTTTGTAATTTAATTTAATTTTTTATTAAATTTAAAAATTTGAAAAAAGTGTACCTGAAACTGTTTCTTTACGATTTGTTGTTTTCATGATTTAGTTTGTTATCTTTATTTAAAAAAAAACAAAACAACTATTTAAAAACATAATGTTTTTGTTTTGAGTAAGTTAATCATTTCTCTTAATTGCATTGAGTTTCATTTTAATAAGAGCTATATGAAAGTATTTCTGAAATTTTAAAAATCTGAAAAAAATTTACCTCAAAACTGTTTCTTTACGATTTGTCGTTTTCATGATTTAAATGTCGTTCATTATCTTTATTTTTTTTAAAGCTCTATTTAAAGACATATTGTTTTTATTATATTAATTATTTTTTTTATTTTAAGTAAGTTAAGCACTTCTTTTAATTGCATTGAGTTTTATTTTTATAGTTAAGAGCAATATGAAAGTATTTAAGGAATTTAAAAAATTTTTAAATTTGAAAAAATCTACCTGAAACTGTTTCTTTACGATTTGTTGTTTTCATGATTTAGATGTCGTTCATCATGTTTATTTTTTTAAAGCTCTATTTAAAGACATAATGTTTTTATTTTATTTATTTTTAATTTTGAGTAAGTTAATCATTTCTTTTAATTGCATTGAGTTTATTTTTATAGCTATGAGCAATATGAAAGTATTTCTGGAATTTTGTAAATTTTATAGCGGAAAATTTAAAATAACCATATAAAACAATGTGAAATATTTTGTTTTTTATTTAATAGAGAAAGAGCTTGCTATAATTTATTGAGAAAAATTATGGAAAAACTCTTCAATATATATAACATGCGTTTATTATCCTTATTATTTTTGTATTTTTGTAATGTTTAATATAAATATTTATACAAAAAAAAAAAAAAATAATAATAATATAAAATTTTTTAATACATTTATTGTCATTATTTCGCTTATAATTTTTTAAATTTACAGAAATGTTTAATACTTTTTAAAACACAAAAATCCAAATGATGTTTTATTTCGGTTTTTATATTTTAAAATGAGCTATTAAATAATAAAATTAAATTACTTTTTTATAACATTTGCATGTATAGAATATATATTATTATAATATTATTTTTGTATTGCTATAATATTTAATATAAACATTTTTACAAAAAAAATTAATATAAAAATTTCTTCATTAATTCATTTATTATTATACGTATCGTAATTTTTAAAATTTATATAAATGTTTAATATTTTATTTCAAAACCCAAAAATCCAAATGACGTTTTATTTGAGTTTTTAAATTTTAAAATGAGCTATTAAATAATAAAATTAAATTACTTTTCATAACACCTACATATATATAGAATAAATAAGAATGTTGAAAAGGTGTATGCCTAATATAGCCGATAAAAATGTCCAGAACTAATTTATATGATTTTAAAAAAAATTCCTACAATTATATAGTAGTTATTTTTGTTTCTTTTTGGTGATTCATGACAGACAAAGCTGCATCTATTTAAAAAAAAAAAAAAAAAAAACTGAGCAAAGTATTTTTAGCCTTTTCACTAGAGTGAAAACAATGAAATTAAAAAGAATCATTGCGCATGTTGAATTTTTTAAAAAAATTTTATTTCTCTGTATTGTGTGGATAAAATATTCGAATAAATACGAATTTTCTTTTTGTGAGTAAACACGTACCGTAATGATGCAATTTTTAAATAAAAAGTATTGAAAATAAAGTGAAAATGACAGGTGTATTTTGTTCAAGGACTTCTTTAAATTGAATGAATTTTACCAGAATAATTGAATAATTCAAAAAGTGTTTTAAGTAAATATTGAGAAATATGTAAACTACTTTATCCTACAGCTAGAAAATTTATTTCCGTATAAATGTGTAATACTTTTGTATTTGATGTTTAAATATTTAAAAAACTGAAATAGTTTTTACTTTTGATCAATAAGAAAAATCGCAATATATATGTATTAAAAATATTAAAAGATTTCAAACTTCTAAAAATTGCTTAAAACTGACAATATTTCAAAAGTTATTTTTTCATAATGTTTACATCATAATTATAATAATTAATACTCAATTATAGTTACTTAACTTCATATAGCTGTTTGGAGTTACTAAATTTTTCTGCTTAAGTATACCATTCTAAACTATTCTAAGAAACTTAAATAAATTTTTAATAATAGGATTTATCATTCTGTCTTTTTTTTCTTTTCTTTAGTAAATATTTCATATGTAATTAGTATATTTTTATACATGTTATACCATACACCATTTTTTATACACGTTATAAACAATCCTCATATGGATTAAAACAATTAAATTGATAAAAAAACTCTTGTTAAAACATACACAGAAAGAAACATATTTATAAATTATTATACATGCATTTTATCTAAGAGAAATAATATTATATGATCTAAGGTTATTATACTCATGAATTTACTACTAAGGATTAAATGAATGAAAGCACATAGTAAATTATGAATTCAATTCATGTTCTACAGAATTTACCATATGTAAATTACCACATATGTATTTTATCTAAAAGTAATAATACCATATGAATAAATATCAATATACTCATGAATTTAGTATTATGAATGGAAGCACATAGTAAACAACAGGTAAATATATGAATTCAATACACGTTCTACAGAATTTTCCATGTGTAAATTATCATATAAGAGTAATAATTCACATGATAAGGTCAATATACTCATAACTTTACTATTACGTTTTTAATGAATGGAAGCACATAGTATATAACTACAGGTAAACATACGAGTTCAATTCCTGTTCTACAGAATTTGCCATATATGCATTTTATTTAAGAGAAATAATACCATATGATCTAAGGTCAATATACTCAAAACTTTATTACTAAATTTTAAATGAATGGAAGCACATTAGGTCAACACTATAGGTCAACATATGAGTTCAATTCATATTTTACAGAATTTGCCATGTGTCCAGCCAGCAGCTTTAATTTTACCTCTAAATAGTGTATAAAAAGACGCCCTTTTTCATCATGTCACTGTCATTGGAAGATAAGTGTTGTATTGTAAACATCATTTCGAAATTTAGTTCTACGCTACGGTGCGTATTGATATCGGTACGAAATTGACAACGAGAAAAAAAAAACAGCCGACTAAAATGACGACACGAAATGTAATAGAGAAACCGGTGTTGAATGGCCACGCGTCGAAGCGTTGGGCCTAAAGCGAATGAAGAATTGCAGAAAATTGCAAGAAACCGGATCTAACATTACCAAATTTTTTTCTTGTGGAGTTATTTAATATAGCATGTACATGTAGATACCCACAGTACTTCGGAATAACATTCAAACTGACATTAATGCCGTTCCACAATACATGTTGCAACATATTTCAGCAAATATGTATCGCACTTAAATTTTGCAAACAGGAGAAAGAATCACACTTAGTTGTTGTTGTTCTAAAGCAGCTGGCAATACAAAGACTCATACTCATAGTATTTACTATGATTCCATATTATGAAACATGAATTGAACCACGTTCGTCTATAGTTATAAGTATGGGCTTTCATTAAAAAGGCTTTATAGCAAATTCATGCGTATATTCACTTTTGGATCATACCATATTAAGTAATTTCATTTTTTAGTTAGAATATTAGTAGATTAATTCATTTATGTGTGATGAACATTATAGCAAATATATATCGCGCGTTTATTTTACAAGCAGAAAAAAGCATCACACTCATATTATTTACTATGATTCCATATTATAACTATATATAACTATTATAACTACTAATATATTATAACTCCATATTATATCCATGAACTGAACAATTGTGTTCCTCTAATTATAAGAATGGGCTTTCATTAAAACAATTTTTAGCCAATTCATGGGTATATAGACTTTTGGATTATACCATTTTAAGTAATTGCAGTTTTTCGTTAGAACATTGGTAGATTAATATATGTGACGAACATTATAATATATATCGTACATTAATTTTGTCAACAGGAGAAAGGATCTCATTCATGGTATTTAACTATGATTCCATATTATAAAACGTGAATTGAACCATGTTCGCCTATAAGTATGGGTTTTCATTAAAAAAGGTTTTAGCAAATTCATGGTATTTTTTAATTCATTTATTATTTTTGAATAATATATTACGTAATAGTTAGAACATTGGTAGTTAAATTCATTTATGTATGACGAACCTTATAGTAAATATATACCGGATTTTAATTTTGAAACCAGGAGAAAGGATCAAATTCATAGTATTTACTATGATTCCACGTTATAAAACAGGAACTGAACCATGTTCGCCTATAATTTAATTATAAGTATGGGTTTTCATTAAAAAAAGTTTTTAGCAAATTCATTGGGTATATTGAGTTTTGGATCATACCTATTATTTAATTGAATTTTTCAGTTAGAGTTTAGTAGTTTGATTCATTTATGTATGACGAACATTAAATTTCTGAATGGTTTCAAATTTGCAATAGTTAAGTTCAAAAAAGGAAGGAGGCCTTTTTGGCTTTTTTAATAAAAAAAAACCTGAATAGTAAAGAAGAGTTCAATGCATCCTGATTCGTTAATGAGTCATCTTGAATGCAGTTATTAATGAATCAGTGAAGGAAAGTAAAAGTTTTGTTTTTTAGATGTCCAGTTTGTACCACTTATGGTTGTAGATTGAAGTGAGTTTCAGACATTACTGATTCGGGTTCTTTACTTGAGAAGTTGTCATTTTTGTGGAACAAATGTAAAATATTGTTCACTTTTACAACTTTTTTTTTTCTCTTTATTTCATTTTTTTGCTTCTCATTATCCTACTAAATACGACTTGAATGTTCTAAATTTTCATTTTTAACACAAATAGAAGTAATAATATCTGAATTTATTGCTGTATTTTGCGTTTAAATAACAAATTGTATTTATATAGGAAACGCTGTGAATTTGATTTAATTTTTCAGTTCTTTCTTCCAAATTACTTTTCTTAAAGTTTTCCAAATTACACAGAAAGTATAATGTTACTTTTTTTTTATTTTATGAAATATTATTGCTTAAAAAGAATGGAGAGTTACATTGAAAGGTACATAAAAATAAGAAATTAATTGAGAGAAAATGTAAAATAGTTTATGAACAAATTATCAGATAATATTCTTCTTCTTCATTGGCACAACAGCCTCATGGTGGACCAAGGCCATCTGTTTACTGCCAGATTTCGAGACAGTAGACGTAGACCCTTTTTACGGGATAGGGTTGTTAACCCTACGCCCAACGTTCTAAAGTCATATTTGATACGGACCTACGGTTTAAAGTGGATTCCAAACCACTACAAATATTCATGGCACCGCAGGGACTCGATCCCGAAATCTGTGGCAGAAAGCACCAGAGCGCTAGTCTGACTCAATCAGCTAATATTACTAAAAAGAATATTCCAAAAATACTTATTTACGAAATATAAATTTTTCTAACAAAATACAATTAGGCAAATTCACCAGCGGAGATGTATACAAATTTACAATTGATGTCGAATTTGAAATCCTTTCTTTTTAATCACATATAATCTCATCCACTCCATTTAGATATTACTGCTTGTTTCTATTAGTCTCATAGCATTGTCCATAAATAGCATGATGAGGACATGAGTTCCACTCTGGTGAGAAAATGCCACCATTTTGAAAAACACAGTCAATTCAGTGGTCAGTGATGGAAATTTCTCTGAACCTGTTTCTGTTTTAATATTGTGAAAATTGTATCTTTATTTAGTATCTAACAAAAAACAAATCTAATTATCTCTTTCTTAAGCAAAATCTATATATTTTTTTTTAAACAAAATCATTTTCTCGTAAATAATTATGTTTCACAATAATACCAAGGTATCAATATTGCAGATATACAATTGATTACATACATGAGGATTGGAATTTTATCATAAATTGAAGACTTATTATTTGCAAAATTTCTGAATTGCAATGTATAATTTGTACACTTTTTTCCAATCAAGTTTAACAAATTCAATTATATATTATGATATTTATGGGCAATTTTATATTATTTTAATTTTATATTATTAACAAATTAATTATTATTTTAATTTTATATTATATTATTTTATATTATATTATATTATATTATTTTATATTATATTATTTAAATTATTATAATTTTATTACATTTTTAATACGGGCAACATCGTGTTACATCACAAACTAGTATGAGGATAACACGAGTTCCACTCTTACTAAAGAAAAACCATTGCCATTTTGTAAAATGTGCCTATTCAGTGGTCATTATGAGAAAATTTCTGGTATAAATTGTCCGATTGCTTGATGCACATTTCTTTGAATCTATTTCTATTTTATTTTTAGAAAATTGTATGTTTGCTTAGAACCTAACAAAAAAAATCTAATTATCTCTTTCTTAAACAAAAATCTATATTTTTTAAAACAAAATCAGTTTCTCAAAAATAACTATATTACATAAGAACACTAATGTACAACTGTCTATATATATGTACAATTGTATATACAAATTCCAATCCTCATATATATATATATATATATACAATTGTTTATGTATATGAGGATTGGAATTTTATCATAAATTGAATACTTTTCATTTGTAAAATTTCTGAATTGAGATGTATAATTTTCATGATACTTGTTTCCCAAATAAACTTACCAAATTAAAATGTATATTATGATATTTACTTTGGAATGATGGCCGAGTGGTTTTCTGTCTTACAGTTTTCGGGTTCGAGTCCCGACGATACCATGGATGTTTGTAGTGGTTCGGAATCCACTTTAAACCACAGGTCCCGGTCTAATATGATCATAGAGCTCTGCGGGTAGTGTTACTCGCATCCGTAGCATATCTTTAAGCTACACGTGCCCTCTGGATAATGCTAAATGAGTGAACTCGGTGCAGCCCCTCCTTATGGCATAAAAGAGAACTGGCGAAGTATTTGCCAGTTGCATTAGAAAAAAAATTATGATATTTAGTCAATACGGGCAACATTGGGTCACGTCTGCTAGTATAAGGAACTTTCAAAGTCGTATAAAAACTTTAACAACAAAAACGCTTAGGAGAATTTACTACAATATTAACAATAACAGTGTTACCAAATATGATATATTTCCCTAAATCCGTGTGTCTTTTGAACATTTATTTTTTAAATAGAACATTTACTGTTTTATTTTTGTTTTCAAAGCAATTTGCTTCTTCTGATTTTTTTTTCTCTTCCGTGTTAACAGCCCGTGTAAATGACAGCCCACCATTGAAGAGATTGGCGTTTTATAAGGAAATGCTTACAAGCTTTTAGCAGACTTGTTTAGAAACGTGTCCAAATGACAGACACACGTTCTCATTACTTTTCAAGCGGGATGCATTTAATGTCTCGAATTTAAACTGTCTGTCCCTCCTAGCTGTCTGCTACATTTGATACTTAAACGAAGCTGTCATCTGTAGCACTTTCTTTTCTTTAATTCTGAATTTTGTAAGTGTTAAATGAATCCATTTGAATTAAGAAATGTTAGGTAAATGGCACAACGAAAGTGTTAGGAAAAATAGAAAGGTTTTGTAATGAGTGGAGTTTGTGAAAATTGTCGTTGGAATCAAATGCTATTTTATGGGTTTGACACACATAATCTAAAATGAGTTTTCGGTTTCAGAAAATTCTTAGGAAAGATACAGAAGTAAAGAGTGAATACAAAATGTTAAAACAACCTAAATAATCAATGAGAGTAAATTTTTTCTTCTATATTGAAGTATCTCTCATCTGTAGATTAGCATTGAATAGGTTTATAGATATATATATATATATATATCAAGTAATTAGAGTCATATATATACACTATGTGGAAGAAAGTGACGGGACACGACACTATAACGACATAAACCCATATTTATTAAAATTAATAGGAGGTAGGGCCTCCTTTGGCTGCGATCACAGCTGCAACCCTTCTGGGCATGCTTTCCACTAAATTAGCCATAGTGGCAAGAGGAATTTCCTCCCAAATGTTTAACAGGAAGTTCCATAGTTCAGGCTTGCTTTTGGGGAGTTGGGTGCAGGCCCTCAACCGACGGTCCAATTCGTCCCAGAGATATTCAATTGGGTTAAGATCAGTGCTCCGCGTCGGCCCCTCCATGCGTTTAACGTTGTTGTTCACATACCAATCAAGAGTCCTCCTTGCAACATGGCATGTTGCATTATCGTCTTGATACCAGCAATCATCCATACCGTACGTTGCCCACAAGGTAGGAAGGACATGATTGTTGAGAATATCACAGTATCTATCGACATTCATCGCACCATCAACCTTCACCAGCGGGCCAGTCCCATATCAGGAGAAACGGGCCCATACCATCAATCCTCCTCCACCAAACTTTACAGTTGGGACGACACACTCGGGCAAAAGGCGTTCTCCTGGTAAACGCCATACCCAAACACGTCCATTGGAACGGAAAAGGGTAAATCGTGACTCGTCACTCCAAAGGACGCGTTTCCAGTCATCCAGAGTCCAAGTACGGTGGTATTTGGCCCATCGAAGGCGCGCTTTCTTCTTGGTTTTCGTAATCAAAGGCTTATGGGCCGCCGAACGTTCAGTGTAACCTAACTTATGGGCCTCGATACGAAGAGTTTTGGTCGAAATGGCCACTCCTGTGGCTTGTCTAAACTCATTAGCTATGTTATCCATGGATGTTTGACGGTTACTTCGAATCTCCCTGCCGAGCACCCGCCGGTCCCTGCTGGTGAGAACTGTAGGTCGTCCACTTCGGGGTCTGTTCTGACAGTGTCCCTCAGTCTTGTAGCGACACACAACCCGTGCTACAGTTGATTTTGAGCAGTTACGGAGACGGGATATCTCCCTAATTGACACCTTAGCAAGATGCAATCCAACCAACACACCTTTCTCAAACTCAGACAACTCTTCCCGTGGCGGCATCTTGACAAAAAACAACTCTAGTCGACTCCACAGAGTATTTATAGGATATGGTTGACATGTGATACCTATTATTGCACATATGACAGTTGTATTGTCGACTTTTCTACTTTTCGAGGGGTGTCCCGTCACTTTCTTCCAGATAGTGTATATATATATACACACTGAAGTGACAAAAGTCATGGGATAGCAATATGCAAATTTTCAGATGGCAGTAGCATCGCGTAGAACAGGTATAAATGCGCAGTGCTTTCGCAGAGCTTTCATTTCTGTTCAAGTTATTCATGTGAAGAGGGTTTGACGTGATGATGACCACACGACGGGAATTAACAGACTTTGAACGCGGAATGTTAGTTGGAGCTAGACGCATGGGTCATGCCATTTCGGAAATCGTTAGGGAATTCAACATTCCCAGATCCACTGTGTCAAGAGTGTGCCGAGAGTATGTAATTTCAAGCATAACATCCCACTATGGACAGCGCAGTGGTCGACCGCCTGCACTTAACGACCGAGACCGGCGACGTCTGCAAAGAGTCGTAAATTCTAACAGACAAGCAACACTGCGTCAAATAACCGCAGAAATCAATGTGGGAAGTTCAAGGGACTTGTCTGTTAGAACTGTGCGGAGAAATTTGGCTTTCTTGGGATATTCCAGCCGAAGACCGACTCGAGTGCCTTTACTGACAGAACGACATCGCTTGCAGCGACTCTCGTGGGCACGTGAGCATATCGGTTGGTCCCTAGATGAATGGAAAACCGTGGCCTGGTCCGATGGGTCACGATTTCAGTTGGTAAGAGCTGATGGTAGGGTTCGAGTGTGGCGCAGACCCCACGAAGCCATGGACCCAAACTGTCAGCAAGGCACTGTTCAAGCTGGTGGTGGTGTTGGCTGTTTTTTCATGGCATGGACTTGGTCCTCTGGTGCGACTGGACCGAACATTGACTGGAAATGCTTATGTTCAGTTACTTGGAGATCACTTGCAGCCATTCATGGACTTCATGTACCCAAACAACGATGGGATTTTTATGGATGACAATGCGCCATGTCACCGGGCCACAACTGTTCGCGATTGGTTTGAAGAACATTCTGGACAACTCCAACGAATGATCTGGCCACCTAGATCGCCCGACATGAATCCCATCCAGCATTTATGGGACATCATCGAGAGGTCTGTTCGTGCCCAAAATCCTGCACCATCAACGCTTTCACAATTATGGTCGTCTATCGAGACAGCATGGCTCAATATTCCTGCAGAAGACTTCCAACGACTTGTTGAGTCCATGCCACGTCGAGTTGCTGCACTTCGCCGGGCGAAAGGGGGGCCGACACGATATTAAGAGGTATCCCATGACTTTTGTCACTTCAGTGTATATATATATATGTATATTACACATCGCAATTCAGAAATTTTGCAAATGAACAATTTATGATAAAATACCAATCCTCGTATATGTGAACAATTGTATATCTGCAACATTGGTATTATTATGAAAGATAATTATTTTTCAGAAACTGATTTTGTTTTAAAAAAATTTGCCTAAGAAAGACGTAATTGGATTTTTTTGTTAGGCGCTAAATAAAGATATAATTTTCTCAAAAAAATAAAACGGAAACAAGTTCAGAGAAATTTCCATCAAGCATTCGGACAATTTATACGAGATATTTTCTCATATTGAATCATTTTTCAAAAAGGTGATGGTTTTCCATCAGTGAGAAATGGTCATCCTCATTGAATCATCAGTGAGAATCATTATTTTTCTCATGTCATCCTCCTACTAATTTATGGACATCTGATTGTCCAGATCTAACATCGGACATCGGATCTAATTTGTGGTTTCGGAATCAGTAGAAACAAATATATATAAATTTGCTTGATATATATATATATACACGATTTACTTGACATATGTATATATATATATATACCTCGATTTGCTTGATGTATATATATAATTGTATATCGAGTTTTTCCTCCAAATAAATTGAAACCTATTGAGTACTAATCATAAGAGAGATACTTCAATATAAAAGAAAAAAATCACTTTCATTGATTATATAGGCTGTTTCAACTTTTTGCATTCACTCTTTACTTCCGCATCTTTCCTAAGAATTTTCTTAAACCGAAAACTCATTTTAGATTGTGAATGTCAAACCTATAAATTAATATTTGATTACAACGACAATTTTCACGAGTGCCACCCATTATATGTATATGCCATGCGTTTGCCATGGATGTTTGTAGTGGTTTGGAATCCCCTTTAAACCCAGTCTTTCGGAATCCCGATCTAATAGGATCGTAGAGCATTGTGGGGGTAGTGTTACTTCCATCCGCAGTATGTCTTCAAGCTACACGTACCTTCTTTGTAGTGCTAAATGAGTAACGTCGGCGTAACCCTTGCTTATGGCATAAAGATTAACTGTCTTTGTATTACTAGCTGCATTAGAGCAACACAATATATATATATATATATATATATTGATTTTTATTTCATTTTATACATATGAGTAGAATAAACGATTCTGAAAGATCATAGGAAAATAAATGATTTTTTAAAATACAGAATTGTCTTCAAATGTTAAACAAACTAGCTATGCAAAATATATCTTAAATCAATAGTCAGACATTATAATGTGAACTAAACTCTTTTAAAGCTTAAATTAATAAACCTCCAACAAAGCATGATACAACTAATGAACTAATTGAGCCTTACTCGTGGCAGCGTGAGCCGCTGGTGAGCATTAAGGTTGAGGTTCAATCAGCCAGAGGCTTTTTTGTTGACACCGTTGCAAAAACCAGAAGACTCGATGGCGTTTGTGATGTTCAGCTTCTTGCTTCGTTCGTCGGAATACCTGGGGGTGTTTTCCAGGTCCGGAAGGCACTGCCTTCCTTCTTTAGGGATACCTGCCAAATCGGGCTTCTACCTACGGGTGCCCTATAACAACAGAGGCTGCCTCCCCCCTTTCCCTCCATTCATGAGTAGATTACTTACGGGATGTCCGTCCTGCACTGCAGGACACTGAGGATTAGACGTACATAAATTGACTAATCTAAATTAAATACAATCACCGAAAAATGATAGTTAATTTATAAATAAATAAAAAAATTATAGCATGGACTTAAATTCTTTTTATTGATATAAAATATAATGATCCGGTTAAATAGTTAATTTAAAAATAAATAAATAAAAGTTATAGTACGGATTTAAATTTTATTTATTGATATAAAATTTAATGACCCGATTAAATAGTTAATTTAGAAATAAATAAAAAATTCTAGTATGGATTGCAATTTTATTTATTGATATAAAATTTTATGAGCCGGTTAAACAGATGTGCATCATCGATTTCAAAGCAATTTTTTTTCCTCTGGGTATAAAAAAAATTGAATATTGTGCAAATTATATTAATTAATATGAATCCATTTAAGGAAATAGCGTCTAATGAGTTTCTATTTTTCTTAATTATTATCACATTCCGTTAGTTAAAAAAGCTTATACAAGATTAATAAGTAAAGATTAATAAGTTTTATAAAAACTCAATTTTAAACTCTGATATTACTTGATGTTTTACTATTATGTAATATACTTCTGTCGGATTATCAACTATAATCACACTTCCTTAGTTAAAAAAAAGGGTTTTTCAAGTTGGAACAAATAAAAATCTTATTAACTTCATTTTTAAAAATTTAATTTTGAACTCTGATATTGCTTGATGTTTTACTACTATGTAAAATACTTCTGTCGGATCATTAACTATGATCACACTTCTTTAGTTATAAAAGGGTTTTTCAAGTTGAACAAATAGAAAAACTATTATTAATATCACTTTTAAAAATTCAATTTTAAACTCTGATATTGCTTGATGTTTTACTTTTAGTTAAGGCACTTCTGTCGGATTATCTTATGAATATTTAATAATTTGTTAATGCAACTTTTCGTAAGATAAGGATGTATTATGTCCTGGTATGTATACATTCTCACGCTATGCTCCACGCGGTTTTGTGGTATTCCTATCATGTTCCTGATCGACCTACATTCCCATAGAAGTTTCTCGTGACCTTGACTTTGGAGACTTAAATCTCACATCCGACTTCCTTCTTCATTTTTTTTGTTGCTTTTTTCATTTTCGTTTTCTTTTATTTTGAAAACGGACCTAACTAAACCGGAGCTTCGACAATGATTAAAGAAAAAAAACCCCACGTTTATTTGAAGTTTATATTTTATAAAAGAGATGAATTAAATGTGTTTTTTGGATGATTTTAATCTCACTTAATGTCTGCGTTTTTTTTTTTTTTTTTTTTTAAAGAAAATTGCTAGTATACTACTGTGCCCAAAAATTAAGAAAAATTATTGGTTTTTTTCAGAAACTCCTTATTTATTTCATGGCCTTTAAAGTAATCCCCTCCGAACACAATGCACTTATGCCAACTTTTTTCCCAATCCTCAATGCATGCTACTGAATCGACTCAAAATCGATCAATCATCATCAAATCAATCATCGAATCTGTTCAATCGACTCAAAACGTTGTCCCCGGAGTGGTCTTTTGAGTTTAGGGCATAGATAAAAGTCGCACGGTGTGATTACGGTGGTTGTGGAACGATATGGGTTTCATTTTTGGCGAAAAAGTCACGAAGAATCTATACAGTGTGAGATGGCGCATTCAGTGTTTTCGGTACCAATCTAGATTTGACGTGTTTGAGGCCCAAAATGAAATTGACCGATCCGTTTGAAATTCCAACATCAGCGGCAAGGTCTCTAATTGTAAATTGACGGTTTGCAAGCACCAAATCTTTAATATTTTGGATGTTTGTCGGTTGAGATTGATGGTCGACCAGAGGACTCTTCGTCTTCAACGAGTTCTCTGCTTTCTTTGAACTGTTTATACCACTTCTATACATTTCTTCCAGAAAAAGGAATGCTCACCGAATGCCTTCTGCAACATTCTATACGCAAGTTAATGCAAGTTCTTTTCTCAATTAATTCAGACGTTTCAAAAATCGTCGGATTCCGTTTTAGTGTCTGACAAAGCCAAGCGTAACTCAAACACTAATGAATATTTTGACGTCAAATTTCACACAGATGTCAAGGACAGTGCCAGCAGCCTAAAAAAGAAAACAAATTGAAATTCCATAAGCTAGCGGAAATTTTAAATTGAAAATTGGTCTTACTTTTGGACACAGTAGTAATAATAATAAATATCTTTGATACTTTTAGATAGGTTCCTTTTATCTGGCGGACGTTAAATTCGTAAAACATCGCAAGTTAGGTTGGGTTTGGTTTTTCGCGTTAAGGTCCTTTTTTGCACACTGTAGGCTAATTAGACCGGAACCTACAGTTTAACATGGATTTAGAACCACTAACAAACATCCATGCCAAAGCCTGAATTCGAACCTAAAGCCTATTTTACCAGAGGCCAGAGAGCTGAACATTTGGCCACGAGACCGCAAGTAAATTAGGATAATACAATAATCTGTATTGATTAAGTATAAGTAATGGAAAGTTTGTGTAACAATCATCATCATCTGAGCAACAGCCCCATGGTGGGCAAAGGACGTCTGACTACAGGCAGATTTCGAGACAGGAGATGTTTTCTTTTTATGGGTAGGTTTGTCAGCACTATGCCAAAAGCTCTGTAATCATATTAGACCGGGACCTACGGTTTAATGTGGATTCCGAACCACTACAAACATCCGGGATACCGCTGGGACTCTAGCCCGAAACCCATCGCCAGTGCGCTTGTGCCATCAGGCCCCTTGTGTAACACAGAATTGTTAAAATAATAGTAAGATTAGAAATTGATAAAAATATACGTCATTTAAGAGGAAAAGTAACATGAGCTTAAGTTTATTTACCAGTAAAAATTATAAGAGAATAATTAAAAACTGAAAAACCATGTATATTGATATGAATGGAAGAAATAAAGCTGTACATAAATAAAGTTGTATTGAATGCAATAAGCATCTTACTGTAGTGGTTATGAAATCTGATTTTTGAGGATGTACCATTCATAAATTACGTTACTTCTTAAATTTAGATCAAAATAGATGCCCCTGTTTTGTTTGTAATAAATGAAGAAAAATTTTGAAGAAAGTAATTGATAGAATTTGTTTCAGTAACAGTACTGAAAACATTCAATAAAATTATTTAATCAACTGTAATACAGTTTTAAAAATTAATAAAGAAAAGTTATTAACGCTTTTCATCTACCTTAAATAGCAATTTAGGTCAAACATTGGATAGCAATTAAGGACCATTCAATAGCAAAAGACGTAACAATTTTAGCACCTAACTGACAGCTGAAAGGACTTAACTCAACATTTTTAAGTTCCGGCACTTCACCTCCATTGTGGAAATATATTCATTCCTATTGTAAGGTGAAAAATGATTGATGGGAGGGTTATTTGATTTCCGAAATCTCTATTTGGACCATTCTTTTTTTCACGACTGACCAAACAAACCGACTTCTCGAGTTTGTCTCTGCGGGAGATATGCCACCCGTAATCTTTACCAATTTATTTTTTTTTTCATTTCTTCTTCCGCCATTTGCAAATATAGTTCATACATGCATACCCTGTCAAATCTAGTTCAAACGGTTGGTATTTTCCAACATTTTCGAACTCATTATGTACTCCGCTCGTAAATCTGCAGGAGAGATAACAATTGAACTCTCTGTATGCAGCAAAGTGGCATTTCGTCCAGAAGCAGATGGCGGAATGGTGCAGTGTCTCTTCCACGAGGACTCCATTCACCACGGCTGAACAAAGACAAGAAGCACTTGTCCTTATTTGACCTGCAATTCGAGACGCTGGGGATGGCTTCCTTTTTCCGGAATGCATGCTGATGTGATTGTGGAATCGTGTAGGTCAAGCCTCTTTTTGTGTTTCCTGGTGCCTGTAGTATTCCAATTTCTGGGGTTTAAAATAACAGATAAGAATTAAAGTTTCTTTTTCACCGTTCTCCAGAATAAGGGTTTTATATTAGACTATTGTGTTTTATGTAGGATTTATGAAACGATATCATGGAATGCATAATGTGATATAAAAGCGATGTTGTCTATATATAAGGTGGATGGATTTGGATGTGAATGATTATTATTTTGAAGCGAAATTAAGTTCTCGAATAAAAAAAAAATATGTCAGATCGAAGAATTTATAGTATCATATCTTTTTTTGCTGAGTGAATTATGTTCTAAATAGAAGAAACCACTCAGTTGCAGTAAAACCCAATGAATTTAATTATTCAAAAATATTATGCTTATTTAGATTCTCCGTGTTTTAACAATACAATAAAAATGTAAATATCTTTCATTGCTTATTTATTGCGTATGTTCAGCGACAAAATAGTTTAATTTTAGATCTCCAACTCTTACTGCGGCCTGATGGTCAATTGGCTAGATGTGGCCTGATGATGGCATGGATTAAACATTTTTATTAGTGGCTCGGAATCCACGTTAAACTGCAGGTCGCGGTCAGATTAGCCCAAAGTGTGCAAAAAGGACCGCAGAGCGGCAAACCAAGCCAACATCTTACTAAAATTTATGCGTAAGTTTAAATAATAGATAGCCCCTCTTTACAAACAATAATTAATGTTTCATGTAAGAAATTATATCACTATACAATTAATGCTTTTTTAAAATTAAAAAAAAATCAATTTTGATCTTCTGAGTTTGAATATTTTATGTAGTCGGGATTTAATTGCATATATATTCTTGACAAAATTGGCAAAAGGGAACACGTAATCAAGTTACTTTTTATAAAAAAACCCAGTTCACCCCATCTTTAACCGAATGCTCCTGTTTCAGTTAATAAAAGCTATAAATATCTGATTTGAATTTTCTATTTGTAAAACCACTTTTAAAATGAAAAGGAAGAGAATGTATAGATTGAAACACATCGTAATTCACTAAGGGTAACATTAAAATATAAAATATCTTCATATTGTTAAATTAGAATCGTTTAGTTAAATTAACTAATTTTATGGTGTTTGATATTCTAGCATTCATTTTTCAGTGATTCTACTTGCCACAATTCAAGTTACAGTCTAAAGTGTGGGTTCTTAATTAGGTAACACAGATCCCTTAAGAATCAGTGGACTTAATTCATTTGTAGAAAAAAAAAAAGAAATTATTAACTATTGTTTCATTGACTGTAAACTAAATTTATTTGTGCAATATATTGCAATATATATCCAATAAATTATAATAATATTGCAATTACCAGTAGAAATAGCTGTCTGTTTTCTTCCACATAACATTAAAACATAACATTTCTTCCACATAACCACATTCCATTAAAAAAATTATAAAATACATTGATCAAATTTAGGATGTTTCAAATGTTATTATTGTTAACATTTGAAACATCCTAAATTTGATCAATGTATTTTATAATTTTTTTAATGTGCCTAAAATAAAACATATGTATATCCTATCATATTATTTTCAAAATTTTTTTAGCATAATAGATTTGTTTTGATTTTATTTCTCTGTCCCATTATTTTGAGGATTAATAATGCCCGCGTCTTTCATGTAATTTAATTTTTATGAAACTTAATAATTGACAAAGAAAAGAAATTTTAATAAAACTGTCTTATTTCTAATCTGTCACACCATAGAAAATATGAAGGTTAAAATTTTGTTTTTAGAGATTATTGTGTCAACAACAAAATTACTTTACAATTTAAATCAGGATAAATTTACCAACGTAATACAGGAACACTGGAAAAAATATAATTTTATAAAAATTTCCTGTTCTTTTTAATCGAAAAAATAGTGCTTACAAATCGCTGGAATCAATCCTTCCATTCAATATTGGGAAACGATTCTTGAAAACATACTTACAAGAAAAATCCTACACGAGAAAAAAAAAAAGTCACAACCTGTGTAAATCCAGGTCATCGTTTTTAAAGTGCTCACTGGACCTGAAATAAATGGAAAGTAGTTTTACGAAGCAGTAATTAAGAGTAAGGATTACCTGTTTTTTTATTGGAAGCTAGAAGAATGAGATTTAAAAAAAAATAACTGACACTTTGATCAACCGAGGCTTATATGACAAACTTTATGACCAAGGCAGTTTTATTATGTAGTTAAAAACTATTAAAGGAATTAGGAGAAAGAAGATCCTGTACACGAATCCGGGTGTCAGTTTGCAGTTTTTTTATCTTTAGTTAGAGAGTTCGATGGCAGTAAAGTATATTTTAATATTGTACAAACACGAAAACGTGGCTTCAGTAAACGCAGTTCAATACTAATCTGTACAATACCTTCCTAATCTGTACAATATCTTTCATTCTCCCGTTCTCTTGTACATACTACCATGGGTAGCATGCATAAGCATTAGCCATACCATTAGCATAGTATAGTAGAGGTATTGGCAAACTCCGGCCCGCGGGCCAACTCCGGCACACCGGAAGGTTCTATACGGTCCGCGGATAGAATTTTAATTTGCTGGTCCGAGGCAAATTAAAAGAAATATATAGCAGTTGTTTCTAAATATGCCAAAGTTAGAGTTTTACAAATCATTATCGAAAGTAAGTTTCCCAAATTTAATATCTCACGCCCAGAAAATCAGTGCTATGTTTGCTTCATCTTATATATGTGAACAAGTGTTTTCAACTGTGAACCTTAGAAAGAATTATTTCAGAAGTAGACTGACAGATGAGCATTTAGTCTCGTTCCTTAGTATCAGTACATCTCACTTCGAACCTCAACATAAGGAACTTTTAAAAATGAAATCATTCATTTCATTCACATATTTAAATTGTAATCCTTCTAGATTGTTTTTAAAATTTTAGAAAAATTTATCTTGCCCCGCCACAATTTTTTTTTTCGATTTTTGGCCCGCGGCCGAAAAAGTTTGCCCCTCCCTGGGGAAGTATAATATTATTTTATAAATACCCCTGAATTTACAATGAGTATTTTTCTTTGCTGTTGTATAATAATGGTCCTTGTGTGCCAATTATACATATCAAGAAAAGTTCACCGATAATTGATGGATGTATGACTTTTAGGGGTATATGCTCCACATTCGCCGTGTCATATGGAAGAAAACTACTAAAAATCTAATTCAAATAGCTTTACTATCGAGACATTTACACAAGACTTCTGAAAATAACCCCACAGTGTGCTTGTCAGAAGATGTTTGTAAATTGGTAATCAAAGCAAATTTTCAACGCTAAAATTTTGATGGTTTTTTTCGTGGTTTCGAGTCCTTTATGTCAAAATTTTGAAGTGTTGGCATGGCGTTTGTTTATATTTTATTAAATTATGACAAATTATTATTGGTTTAAAATGGTCTAATTTTTTCGAAAATTTTATCTTTAAAAGTGCATTTTATCCCAAAATGCTTATCCCCTTTTAAAAAAAGTTTATCCCCTTTTGAGATATTATCGATTTTATATAGGTATCGATATCGTTTTAAATTTTACAAGACTAACATTCCGTATTGCTGTTAGATTCTGATTCAACAGACTTATCTGAAAAGAAAGACATTTTAGAAAAAAAAAAAAAAAAAAGAAAGATTGAGGAGAAAAACTTTTTTTGACATCATGTGCCAGTTAAGTCAACAAAAGTTAATAATAAAATAATTTTTCAAGATATCGCTTTGTGGAGAAAACACACTTGAAGCTGATTTAAATCTAAATTGGAAGTCTTATGACAAATAGCAAAGCAAATACAAATAAATACTTGTTACTGTGATAATTTTAGATTCCTTCATAATATGGGATGTGTTTATTAACATTATCCCTTCTTTAAATATTTTTCAAAAATTTTATTCAATGTTTAACTTTCATGAATCATTTGTTTCTACAAAAAATAAAGCATTTGATGTTCATTGTTAGTGTAAAAAGTAAAACATTTGATGTTTATTGTTAGTGTGAAAAGTAAAACATTAAATTTCAACATTATTTTTAAATTTTAATTGTGTCAATACTTTTTCAACACTATTAAATGATAGAAAAGAAAGAGATTTTGAAGGTTAAACAGTCATATTCAAATGAAATGAAATGCGTCAAATCAAGGATAATTTTAAAAAAAATTCAAAGTCTAAGAGCTATAAAAGAATAAGAGCTGATTTGTTTCTCAAATGTTTAGTAGAGCGCTGAGAAATATAAAAGTTGTTAAAATATTATTTTTATTTTCTAAGCAAATAGTGCATTTAAGTGTTATGCATTGAGAAATTGTTTGAGGTCAAAGTCAGTTAGATAGAAAAACATTTTTTTTAATATTTTATATTGAAGAAATTCAATTTTAAGTCCAATATTAAAGTTGTTAAAGTTATTAGTTTTATTTCAATCTAATAAACCGACTCGTGACTTAGTGGTAACGTGTGCCGCTGGTGAGTTGAGGTTCAATCCTCTGGCGCTTTACTGTAGACACTGTTTCAAAAAACGAGGATGCTTGATGGCGTTTGTGGTGTGGATCGTATGGTGTTCGGCATCTTGTCTCGTTAGTCGGGCTACCTGGTGGGAGTTTTCTGGGTTTCCTTCTATATGATACGCAAAAGTGTGAAAAATGCGCAAATGTAAAGGCTGCCAAAGTTTCTCTAAACGGAATTGCACATGTCTTTATTAAACGTGTAGTTTTCTCTTTAGTTTTAAAATATACGACGCCGTTGCAGTTATACAAATTATTAATTTCTGTTCCTCTTCTCGAAGGAAGATATATTTTCAATAATTTCTCTTGCTATCCCTTAATAATAATTTCAATAATTTCTCTTGCTAGCTTTGATATCCCTTGTCTTTTTTTGTGCTGCAGTTTGGATGTCCAGCAGTACAAAATACAAAGAATTTGTAAGCTGGGAAAACTGAATATGTATAGTTTGCTATTATTGCAACATCTTGAAATTATTTATTAAAAAGTGAATTTGTGACTTTTTTTCTGAAATTTAAATAAATTATTTAATTTATAATCCATTCAAACTTTTCAATCTTTATCGCATGTTGTTTCTTATCCCATTTGGTCGACAGCAAAATATCTAGACCTAGTCCATGAACCCGTGTGTTTTAAACCGACGAGTCATGATAAAGGGTTAAAAAAATTGTAGCTTCTTTTTTATCCTTGACCTTGTGGCATATAGACAAGAGGCATCCAAAGGGGGTAGTCTGACTTTGCCCCACCCGGTTATACCCCCGGGCACTGGATACCCATTTTAGTCGCTTTTTACGATGTGCATGGGATACAGTGGGGCTATTCTAACACAGACCGATACTGGAAATTTTTATAACGTAAAATGTCTTGGAAACTTTTATAATTTGATTTCTACGAAACTATTCCAGTCTATTACTAAATTCCGATTCAAATTAGATAAATTCATTGTTCTGTAGATTATCTGCCTGAGAGTAGATATTTTTTCACATTTTTAATTATTTAGTCACTATTATTATATTCTAAACTAATTAGAATACCAAAAAGGGAAAATGTAACCAGTAAAGATTTTATAATATAAAAATAAATCTATATAAAACTCAAGCAGAATAGGATTTAAATAAGAGAAACTAAAAATTGTTGAGCCTTATGAATTGTAATTTTGTAATCCTTAAAATTTATTTATAAAATAATTATAATTGATATTTATACGATTTTCATTAATGCTTATTAAAAAAATTGACCTTTTACATTTGACATTTCCTAAATATTTCTTTAGAAAGGATAGAAAAAGTATTTATTTTTTTAAACGATTATTTTTGAAATTATACAAAATGCAATTAAATTAAACAAAATGCTAATATTCTGGTAGTTGTTATAACTTTGTAATGTATCTGCTATGTTATGGTCCAGTTTATTCTTTTTTTAACATGATATGCTTTTCCGTTAAATCTATAAAATAACATTTGATAGCTCAACTGTAATATACAATCAAGAATTTTCATTGATATTTTTCTATGTATACAGGTTGTTATACAGACAATTAAGAATATAAACTGGCATTCAATGAATTGCTTATAAAAAGTTTAAATATATCATTATAAAATATATAATAAATATATCATTATTATATATTTGCCAAAATAAATAAAATGCTACTTTAAACATCAAAAATTTATATGAATTTGAAAAAAGAATAATTTACATAATTTTATTTTTACCATTTATCGATGCAACTTATGTTTAATATTCATCCATCGATTATTGTTTTTAATAATTGCAAAAATAATTTCTTGTTCATAATTTTTTTTTTTTAAATTTTAGTATGCATTCGTTATTCTATTTCCATTATCTATACATAAAACTTCCATATGTCCATCATTATTTTTAATGATGACAGTTACAAATCCTCATTTATATATTTTTTTCTTCATATTCTTTTATTCTAGGCCAAAAATGGGCGTTCCATTTTGGGTCACTCCTAATCTACGATCAAATTTTCAATACAAATTTCAAATTTTTACTACAACTATGTATTATACTATAATTTAGATACACTAAAAGACGGAAAATTATATGCCTATTTTCCCACGAATTATTAACCTTAAAGATTAAAAGCATTTTAATTGCCTCGTTACGATATCTGCTTAAATCTCATCAGGTAAAAATAGAACGCATCAGGTTTCCACGCTGTTAAGAGTTTTCACTGGCGAGTTCAACAGATGGTTGCTTTTAGGGTATGGCTGGTGTGACCTCTATGAGAGGCCTACCGTTACTATGTTATGGCTGTGCTTCTTTCTGGTCTTCTTTTCTTATTGTTTTGGTGATCCAGGTACGGCTGATACGCCATTGAAAATGTAGGCCGTCATGAATCGGTTCGTTTCTATAAGTCTTTTTTTTTCCCCTTCGAACTCGTGATTTACATGTTTTATCGTTTGGGTTTTTCTTCCTTTTTTTCGTAGAGTTCTTGTATTTATTTATTTTTTGTCAGTACGTGATTTACATGCTTAAAATTTAATTTATTTGTATTTAAAACATCTTGTTCTTGATTTGAGAATTAGGAAAGTGTGCTCAAATAAATGCTGAGTAAAATCTTAAAAAAAAAAAAATAATAATAAATAAAATAAATAAGGAAATAATATTTTTTTCATTGTTATTGTTGAAGACTTGAAATTACTCACATTTTAAAAATTTTTCCATGGAGTTTCTATGCTTTTATCGATCTATTTTTTATTGAAGTTTTATTGCATTAGTTTGGTACTGTTTAGGAATTGATTAATAAAGGTCAAGAATGTAAAGCACCCTACTAGATGATAAAAATCCCTACATTCTTGTTTAAAATCCGTATATAGAATGCTTCAGCGTTACTTTTGATTTGAAAAAAAAAAAAAAAAACAATAATAAAAGGTTTGTTCTGGAATTAGGGATTAATTAATTTTTTAAATTGCTTAAAAAACTTAAATAGAGCTTTAAAAAATATCAATGTAGGCTGTTATGAATCGGTTCGATTCTATAAGTCTTTTTTTTTTCGAACTTGGGATTTACATGTTTTATAGTTTGGTTTGCCCCCTCCCCTTTTTCGTGTTCTTTTATTTATTTATTTTTTTGCAGTACGTGATTTACATGCTTAGAATTTAATTTATGTGTATTTAAGATAATTTAAAACATCTTGTTATTGATTTGCGAATTAGGAAAGTGTGTTCAAATCAATGAATATAATATAGCTTTCCAAAAAATCTTTAAAAAATAAGGAAATCTTTTTGTTGTTGGACTTTTCCATGAGGTTTCTGTAGATTTAACTTAATATTTTTTATTGAAGTTCTTATTACATTAGATTGGTGCTGATTAGGAAATGACTAATGAAGGTCAAGAATGTAAAGCACCCCTTTAAATACTTTATTTGAGGATAAAAATTC
Organism: Caerostris darwini; assembly: GCA_021605075.1. Taxonomy (NCBI): domain Eukaryota; kingdom Metazoa; phylum Arthropoda; class Arachnida; order Araneae; family Araneidae; genus Caerostris; species Caerostris darwini. The sequence continues at coordinate 147,600 of BPLQ01012779.1, forward strand.
CTGCATGCTGTTTAAAATCCCTATATTGTAGGTTTAGCGTTGCTTGTAATTTGAAAAGAATAATAATAAAAGGTTTGATCTTCAATTAGAGATTAATTAATTTTTAATTTATGTAAAAAACTTAAACGCTACTTCAAAAATATCAAGTTTATAACAGAAATGTATTTTCTATTAGTTTGCATACATAAATATTATTAAAACAATTTAGTTATAAATTTTCGAAATTAATAAAAACGAAAATGTCAGGTATATGATTAAAATTGTGATATTTGACTTTATCATTTTATATTCGTGTTGCTTACAAACTTTTATTAAATTACTAATCAATATTTTTAAAAGACTACCAGTTGTTTAGACGAGTAATAATTCTATGAAAATGAATTGTAAATGTCACAGTATGTCAAATTTGACAATTATTGAGAACTCTGTTCACGTTTCAGAATTAAAATTAATATTTTGGTATTGTGTATTAATCTGATATATTTTCTTTGTTTTTAACGCGCAAGCTTAAAAAAAGTAAACTTTACACATTTATGTCAATTTTAAAAAATATTAAAATTTTTTGTGGAATAAATTATTTAAATCTAAACATTTGTAATTATTTCTAATATTTAAAAAAATAAAATATTATACTTAATATTATTAATGATTTCAATTTCAATTAGATTTAAATGATTCGAAAAAAAGTTTATAACAATGCAATTTTTTATAATTTTATTAATTTCCCATTTAATTAAAAAAAAATTTTTTAATTAAGTAAGAATTCAAACTTTTGTAAACTTGTGAATAATCAATTACACTTTTAAAAAATTAAGTGTTGTTATTAAGTTAAAAATAATCTTTCCGTTATTTTTAGGAGTACTTTATATGAAATTCTCTAGATATTTTCGTTAATCTAATTCTGTTTCATAATTTATGACAGCACCTGCCATTTATTTTCACTCCATTTAGCACTCATTATCACACCTACGCATTCCATAAGCGTTTAAAATTTTCACACTTTTGAAACATACTTATTTACTTATCCTACTTTTTTGTAACAAATTACCGATGTTTCAAAAGAAACACGGAAGAAATCCTGTAACTAATGTAAAGTGGAAAGTGAACATTTTTGGGATGTGTTAAACATACCAAACGATGTAAGTGGTGATAATTCTCTTAAAAGCTGTGAACTTAACTGTGAAATTTTCTTAAATGCTTTTGTAGAACTGCCTCAGGTATTTTTCTTTTTTTTATAAACGAGGTTAAGTACAGTCAAAAAGGAAAATACTTGAAAATACGTTAAGTCGACAATAATTTGACGGTGACGTTTTCTCAGTGTTGAATGCCAACAATGTTGCCATTAAAAAATAAAAATGATTTATTATATTTTAAATTCTAAGTTGCAATTTAAAAATGAACTTTTAAAATCGTTTTCTGGATAAAAAAAAAAGTGTCATTAAATATTAATATAAGAAAAAAAACTATAAAAAGAAGGTTTTAAGGATAGAAAATTGGATGTTTTTCAAAATTTCGTTTTTTTAATTAAAGTTAGAATAACAATTAATATTCAATTCAATACAATATAAAATTAATGGAATTCAAATATAATCTGAAATTAAAAATACTTTAACTGTGTCCGATTTGAAAATGTAACTTTAGTGTGATTGAACAAATAATAAAATAACCTAAATCATTAGAAATTTAAAACATTAATTTGAAAAAAATATATACTTTATTTGAGTTTTGGTTCATTGCAGAAATTTATTTTGTTCTAAACCATGCATATTTTCTCTAAATTTATTTATAATTTATTTTAAAAACATTAAATAGCAATTCGAAATTTTGTTTAATCTTAATTGTATGAATTTTTCCTTGAATTTCCAGATAATTTGAGTTAAAATTTTCTGTTTAATTAAAACTATTTTTATAATTTGAAATTGCGATAGTTTAGTATTAAAAATGTTTTAGATTGTGCTGGTTTTGGAACATGCGCAGTTAAAATTCCTAACTGGAATGCACTTAAAATTCTTAGGTTTATGATGTACTGTTTAGGTTTATGTACATTATATGTGTAATGTTTGTACAGTTCGTAAAAATAAACAATTTATTTAAACTAAAGAATAGCTGCAGTAGATGAAGTAGGTCACCGTCACAAAGGGACTAAATATCTAGTATAGCAGCAAGAAAATTGACAGCCAAATTAAGAGTGCTTATGATGATCTATGCACATTTTATGTATAATGTTTGTACATTTCTTTAAAATAAACAATTTATTTAAACTAAATAACTTCTGCAATAATTGAAGTAGAATCAATATATACTGTTACAAAGGGATTAAATATCTAGTATAATAGCAAAAAAATTGACAGCGATATTAATAGTGTTTATACTGATCTATGCACATTATATGTATAATGTTTAATTATACATGTAATTTCTACAGTTCCGAAAAACAATTTTTTAAACTAAATAATTTCTACAATAGTTGATGTAGAATTAATATATACCGTTAGAAAGGTACTAAATATCTTATATAATAGCAAGAAAATTGACAGCCAAATTAAAGCGGTATATGATGATCTATGCACATTATATGTATAATGTTTGTACAGTTCTTAAAAACAATTTTTTAAACTAAATAACTTCTAAAATACTTGAAGTAGAACTAATTAATATTGTTACAAATGGACTAAATATCTAGCATAACAGCAAAAACATTTGCAGCCAAATTAGTAGTACTTATGATGATCTATGCACATTATATGTATAATGTTTCTACAGTTCCGAAAAACATTTTTTTTAAACTAAATAATTTCTACAATAGTGGAAGTAGAATTAATATATACAGTTACAAAGGGATTAAATATCTAGTATAATGGCAAGAAAATTGACAGCCAAATTAATAGTGCTTATCATGATCTATGCATATTATATGTATAATGTTTATACAGCTGATAAAAATAAACATTTTATTTAAACTAAACAATTTCTACAATAGTTGAAGTAGAATTAATATATACCGTTACAAAGGGACTAAATATCTAGTTTAATAGCAAGAAAATTGATAGCCAAATGAATAGTGATTATGATCTATGCGCATTATATGTATAATATTTGTACAATTCTTAAAAACAAACAGTTTTTTTATACTAAATAATTTCTACAATAGTTGAAGTAGAATTAATATATATTATTAAAAAGAGACTAAATATCTTGTAGAATAGCAAGAAAATTGACAACTAAATTAGTAGTGTTTCATGTCTTACTATTATTAATATTTACAATTAAATTAACAATAACTATTACCATAATACAATTACGCTACATCGAAGAAATTAGATTTCTAAACTATTTTAAAAAGTTAGATTTTTAATTTTGGCAATAGTTTTGAATTTTCGAATTAAAATGTCGGATTGCATATATATTTTTATAATAGTAATAATAAAATAATGAAAACTCTTTTCAAAATAGGATTCATTGGCATCAATTTTAATTGGAAGGATTAGCGAAATCAGATGTTTATTTTCCATATTCATATCAAAAAGTTCATCGTCCAAAGGTAACGGATGTTTAGAGATTTCGCAAAGAGGAATTATTTGCCAAAACTCAGTGGGAAGTCATAACATTTCAATAGAATTTTTAGCAACCCGGTTGAATCAAGGAATCACGTAACTTCCTCATCATGATAATTCATTTTATGTTTAAAACATGGTGATTTTTTTTAGAATTTGCGTGCGTTGTTAAGCATTTAACAGATTTTTATTTTTAATTTCAATTTAAAATGACTATGTTCTGGAAAATAGATGGGTTAAAAAAAAAACTTTATCTTAGACCAAGAGATTACAAATTTCTGAATAAATAATAAAGAGTTTAACAAATATAAAAGATTTTACTAAAATGCAACAAGCGCAAAACGCAACAAACGTATTTTACACAAATATTTAGATTATTATAAATATTGAAGATTTTTTTTAATTTACCAAATATTTTTTTTTAATATGATTAGAAAAATATTTGTTAATATTTGATTCCTCTTAATTAAAGATTATTTTAAGTATTTTTTTTTTATTAAAATAATAAATTTTATACAATTCATACCTGTTTTTAATTGTTCTTTAAATATCATAATAATAAGAAATTACTAAAGTACTGAGTATAAAATTAATGACATAATTATTGTTAAAGTTATTATTAAATTTAATTAAATAATTTAATATAACTAAATAAATAAATTAATTAATTATAAATAAATAAATATTAAAATAAATTTAGTTAAATAAAATTTTAAAAAACATGCATTTTGTGACTATTTTCGAATTATCAAAGATGTTAAGAGAAGTTCATAATTTTCCAACATTATTTATTTTAAAGTAAAATAAAAATTAATCATTGCCCCCACATTAAAAGATGAAGAAGAATTGAAGTTTTGTAAATTTTTCAAGGGGGAGTAAGGTTTTGTAAATGTTTTTTTTTTTTTTTTTTTTTGATAAAATAAATGTTTTTTTATAAAATTTTAGAAAAAATCAGAATATTTAACAATTAGGATGCCAATATGCCAAGTGATGCCAATATGTATAAGCATATGTATACTCATATTTATAATTTTAATTAAAAATATGCGTATACATATGCCATTATCAATGAAATATTTAATGCCGATTTTTAATTGATGCTGTCACATTTACAAAAATAAATAAATTTAATACTCATTTTTTTAATCTAGAGAGCATCAGATCGTAACAAACATTTTTTGCTATTAGTTATAATGAATCAAAATATATATATTTCTATTCCATATCTATGTTTGCAAAATAACCAATTAACGTGTCCCAATTACACGAAAATGGGACAATATTAATGATCTTTTATTATAAATTAAAAGAAGAAAAACATATTCTTCGTATTTCACTGAATTTATTAAAAATAAAAACAACTAATATAATTAGTTTAATCTATGTGTTTTGTCTTTTTTTAAAGACAAACCCCGTTTACTGTTTTATGTAATTAGCTATAATTAAATTGTTAATGAATTTTTTTTCCGCTATACAGTTTGTTATTTTAGTAAATTGTAATGATAAAATTTTATAATTGATAGGATTAGAATATTCAACCTGTTTCTTTCTAAATATATTTTTGTTTCTTTAGTCAATGCATTTTTTTTGTAAAAAAAATCAGTATATTTAACAATTATGATTGTTTTCTACAGATGATGTCAATCTTGATAACTAACATTTCAACTCGCGTTAGAAATAATGCCTTTATTCTTTGACTGGCAGCTAGTAACATGCAGGATAATTGCAATTTGGGCACAAAACGACTTGTTTTATAATGCTGTTGTAATGTTTTGTAATGTTAACTCGTTATAATTTTAACATCTTATATCATCTTGGATCGTTAATAGCTATAATTATCGTGCATCATTCAATCAAAAAATCTTACAATTCCAAAACTTTTGCCATAATTGCAATAGAATGAGGTTGATTTAACTGTAGATGATATTATAATAATTGGAGATAATTGACATTTATGCATGTGGATATTAGTATTATTATTAATGTTAATAAATTAATAATGTTTTCGGTTTCGACAATAATGATTGTTTAGAAATTTGTATAAAAAAATTCATATTGTAAATATTTAACAATAACTCAGTTTATATTACGAAATATTAACAAACCACAATAGCTCTTGATCTGATTGAACATTCTCCAAAAGAGATCCAAAGAAGAAAGTAAAAGAAATCGGGATCAAAACAATAAATGCGCTTTCATAACATAATCACATCAGTGACTACACTGATGGATTATCCAACTCAACATTTTGTAATGGACAGTTTTGCTGCTTCCCGACGGGCAAAGAATTGAAATTGCTGCAACTGGAAAAATTGCATCAAACTTCATAGGAGAACTGCTAACCATGCAAATGGTTATGCCCTTGAGGCCTATCTGAGTCTACCTCCATCACAACAAATGAATAGAATTAGTATCTTCACCGACTCAAGGTCTGCCTCACAGGCTCTTGATGTGTGTCCTGCAATGGATCCCTGCTCATGTGGATTTGGAATTTAATAAAATTTAATAAATTTAATAAATAATTGGTGAATATCAGACTGCCATTCCTACTTCCCTTGCAAATGCAAATGCCTTAGCAAAATCTAAACTTATCATTCCTTCTAAGATCAAAACTAAATACCAAATTACAGAACTAAATGTCAACAGAGAAACAGCTACAACTCTCACAAGATTAAAGATGAAGAACCACAAAAATATGAAAATTTTTGCTGAGGGCGTTTAAAAATACCAAAAATGGGGCAACAGCCCTGATGCCGAGCTTGCTTCTCATCATGTCTTTGATTGCCCAGCTGTTGCAAGCAATCAAAGACAAGACCGAGCTTCCATACATTGTCTGGATCATGCAGAAAGCAGCAAAAGACATAACTATAGTTTCAATATCTGAGTTCTGAGATAGACAGTTTGCAATGAAGTACAGTAAAAAGTTTTACATATAAAAGAAGCTTCCACATTTTAATGCAATATCAATTTATTTCTATAAATAAAACTATAAATCCATTATCCGTTTGAATATCTCACCGGTATTTATTTGGAAGATCATCACAACACATACTGATGAGTTCATATTGTACTGATTTAAATGCATTTTCTATCAAAAGAATCATTAAGCAATCTATAAACAAGTTAACTTTTTGAAAATTATAAAAACATTGATGAAAAAAAAAAATTCCAATTTTTGTACTTCTAATTTTTTTAAATGTCACCGATCGTGTCATTTGTTGAACCAAAAAAATGACACTTGGTGAGGTGAAAGCTAACAGAGGGGTGTACAACAGCAGAGGGGGGTTAGAACAACAGTTAGAATCAAACAGAGGTAGCATTAGCCCGCGGGCTTTGCAAAAAGTAAACAAACTATCGACATTCGGCAAAATACATTGAGAGGAGTTGTTTTCAAACAAGGATGAGAAGTTTCAAATATTTTATTGAAAGGTAAACAACATACATTTTTAAAACAAATATTTTAGTTTCCCCACACTTGCATTTTGCTTTACTGTTTAAATTAGGGGGCGTTTGAGTTCAATGAACTCTGAGGTCAAGCAGCACGTTTTGGACTATCTCAAAAAGCCGGTACATTTAAGGAATATCTTAAAAATAAAAACAGGTATTTTGACAACCTATAGGTGGATCTCTTGCTGCTTAAATGTGCACTTGCACATTCTTGAATACCACTTGATCAAAAATGAGACAGCTCGAAAACAAACGGGATATGATCAGCGGGTTCAAGGTCAAATAATTTTGCTTCCTGTTCTCCAATTACCAAGTTGCGAATAGATACGAAATCGCATTTTTCTAGTAACTGAAATGATTATTGAATTTATTCCTATTGCTATAAGTTTTTAATTCTATTAAAAAAATTTTCATTGCATTGAATTCTTAATCGCTGTTTTATATTTTATACTGCTGCTAAATATTTTAATCTTTAACTTTTGAGATAAATAAAAATAATAAGAATTAATTAAAATATTAGGAAAAAAATAAAAATACTTTTAAAAGTAATCTAATTTTAAAAAAATCTGAACACCTTTTTTTTTTCTCTTAAAATTCTACATTCGTATAGAGTTATTTAAATTGCAAATTGTTTACCTATAAACTTATGAAACTTATTTTAACAATTCTATAAAATGTTATATTTCTTCATTGCATTCTTATTTAATTTCATTGCACCATGTTCTTTTTCCAGTCGTTACTAACAATTCATTCTTACTACTTTAAATTAAAAGATAAATAAGAAAGATAAAAACAAATTAAAATACCAGAAACAAATCAGAATATTTTTAATTAAAACACTCTAATTTGAAACATGAGAAAATCCTTTCTTCTAACAATAAAATGCTATATTCGATAATATATATATTGAATAATATATATATATATATATATTGAACTATTTAAACAGCAATACTGTTGACTTGCAAACTTATACAACATATTTTAAAAGTTTTACAACATTTTACTGAAAGGTTTTAATTTCAAAAACACCTTTGCAAAATATTTAAGTGAAACTTTTGTAGTATTAAGTAGTTCATGTCCTGCAAAATCTGAGTAAGTGACTCTACATTGAATACCTAAAATGATAATATAAGAGAAATTTGTGTATTGATGCTTAATACAGCGCGTGCAATAGCATAACAATAATTCAACCAAATATGTTATGTAAATTTGCAAAGCAATGAAATTTCAGATATTGTATAGGGCTTTAAAAAACAGGTATATCGACAACCTTCACCGGTAAGGTTGTTGTTATTTATATTAAGGGCTGTCTGAGTTCAATGACCTTTTTCAGGCTAAGAGGTACAGGACGGTTGCATATTCTTCAGTAACAACTGATCAAAAGAGAGATAGCCACCGAACAAGTTTTACATATTTGTAAATCGAAAGTCAAATTACTTTATTTCGTGACATCCGATTATCATGCAACCAATTATTATGAGATTATATTTTTCTAGGAACTTCATTTATTCTTGAGTTGATTCTTAATGTTACTATATATTTACAGTTGCGTTAAATATTAGTTAAAATATCTTTCATAGTGCTATGCACTTAATCTGTAAAAGAAATTATGATGCACTTAAATCGAAAAAAAGTAATAATAATAATAATCCTTTTAACAAAATATTTCAATTTGAAGCAGAAATGCTTTATTGTAGTAATAAAATGTCTTCTTTTAAATTTTTACTCTGCTGATTGTTTATTAATGAACTATGGTAAAATGTATCTAATTCATTCTATTAATAAGTTTATAAAAGTGTTTTGATTTCAATATATTTTTCAAAATATCGTGACAAAAATAATAAAAAAAAAAAACATTATTCAAAAACTTTTAACGATGATGCATTTTTTCTGTTAATTTTACCTGCATTTTGAAAACTGAAAGGTTAACATAATCTTTTCAATTAAAATTATTTTAAACAATTTTATAAATTTTTTTTTGGAGAACTAATAAGTAAAACCTAGCTTTAATGAATATCATAATATATTTTAGTAAGTTATAATGTTATTGGAACGAAAAAAACGACTGAAAATCTTGATTCAAAAATATTCTAAGAAAAAAATGTTTACTGAATATAATTCATTCTATATTTTGATTTCTTTACACTTTACAAAAACTTCGTTAGTAAAATACTGAATTATTAATAAAAAATGTTAGTATTTATTTAAGAAAAGTTAGTCATGATTTTTAATGTACACTAATTAATTAAAAATTTTAATAATTTTTAATTAATTAGAAACCAATACTTTTTTACTATATAAAAACTTATTGGTTCCTTTACAGTTACAGTTTTAATAAGAAATTAAAGGACACACATACACTCATTATGATATGATGATTGATTTATTATTTGATTATTCTGATGTAATGATTTCATATGATTTTGATTATTTTCATAAAGATTATTGATATGATTACTGTCTTAGAGACAAACATTTAACTTCAAGAAATTTAAGTTACTTTTGTCATTGACTTTCCATTTATTAACAAAAGTGCTCAATTAATTAAGGAAGTAAGTGTATTCAAATACATCCAGATTTCAATTCAACTTTCATTTTACCCTTCTTTACTTGAATCTCTGCGAGCAGCGATGCATACAAAGAAGGAAGTGGCTTACCTTATTTTCATTTTTTTGCAAGTTGAATAACATTCCATGTCAAGGTTACTCATTTTTCTGTCGTTGACAGCCCGAGGAGAACAAATTCGTTACATCTCGAAACAGAATAATAATGTGACATTAATTTGAGTAATTTTACGATAGTAATTCGTAGGTTGTAATTCTTTAAACGATTTTCTATCGAAAAAGGAAGAGGGTTGGTTTCTTTTTGAAGTGTTTTGAAGTGCAGTCATTTTTCAGCTCTTATTCTTATGTGACTTACCTAGATTGAAAAATTATTCTAAGTGCAAACGATTTCATCATTTTGTAGTTCTTCTAGAAATTCGAATTAACCTATATTGTGAATTATTCCAGTTTATCATTATTGTGTGAATAACATTTTTATCTTTATTGTAAGAACAGCTAGAACAAATTCGCTATATCTCGAAACAGAACCCCGTAGGGATCTATAATAGGCCCACCGTAACTTATGGATGGTTGCATTGTGTCACTGCAATTGGGAATGAATACCCTAGGAGAGACATTTGGGCAATACACACTCTGTTTTCATTTAGAATACAGCTGCAGCAAACAGACTTATTGTATTCGTGGATGTCCCTTTGTAGACACGAAATCTTACAATTTGGTTTCGCCCATTCGGTTTTGAAACAAGTTTAAAAATTACAAAATAAGAACACAGTTCAATAAATCTTCACCTGCTAAGAAGTATTTATTTATTTATTTTTTGGACATTCAGATTCTGTAAGAAGTCTTTCCTCTTTAACGTGAAAATCCAGAACTTTTGTTCTCTTCTTTAATAACTTTTTTATTATATTAAAATTGAAACTTTTTGAATCATTTTTCTTAAAAGTATAAATTAAGGCAAATCCATTGAAATATTAACCATTTTCAGCACAAAAGGATGTAAAGACCTCACAGGATTATGAAAAGTACAACAGTTAGTATCAAGATCATTGTATAATTATTTGATCCCCAAAATTATTAATTCACGGTTTTCTTTTTTATTGATTCATTATTACTTCGAAAGTTGAAAATACAGATTTGATTATCTTTCAATTGCTATAATCTTCTTTTTTCAAAGCATTTCTTCAAATATTTTACATGCAAAGAACTATTATATATTTTATTTTTTTTAATTATATTTTTGTTTTAAAAATATTTTAAAGAAATTAGATTCGTTTTCATTGCTGAAAAATATACATGATAAGTTATTTTAAATTAAATTAAGTTACATATTGAAAAACATAACATTCATTCATTCAGTGTAACATAAAATTTTTTCTTTTTCTTTTAAACACACGTGAATCAAAAACATTCTAGCTCTCCTCCACTTCAGAATCTTTTTTCTTTAAAGAAAACATTCTTTTTTCATCCTTCTATAATTTTTTTTCACTTTGACATTTTAGACATCAAGCTTTTGGGAGGGAAAATACACTTGTTGCCCATCCTCTTTTATCAACAACGACCTAGTATTTACCACGAGAACCTATATTACATCACGCACATTTCTTTTCTTACATAACCTCCATTTTGACATTCGACAAGAACCGTTGACTATTCAGTACGCACACCATGTAAAGACCAACGAAAAGAAAATACAAAAAGAAATGTTTGGCCCAAAAAAGAAAAAGAAAAAGTCACTGAGCGACCAGAATAGTGGCACGTTAGTTGTAATAATAGTCTTGCAAATTCACTGCCACGAAATGCCATTTTCACCGACTGACCTCACCAAGTTTCACTTATGCAGGTCATATGGTCATGTAGCGGTCAAGTTGAGGTGAGTTGTCTGGGCCTGGGTCAGGTTTGTTTGGAAAACAATTAGGTAAATATTGCATCATTGGCAGGTTTCTGGGCAAAGAAAAAGTTATATTTACTGTTACTGACAAGTAGATTGGTACGCGCAAGTAACACTCATTCCAGTTATGTTGCCATTCTTATTTAAAGTTTATTCTTATTTAAATATTTTATATAATTACGATTTTTAACGATTTAATTTTTCTCTTAAATATAGACAGAATATTAAAAGAGTAATTTAGTTATGTTTTTTTAATATATTTTTGATATTGATGGTTGTACTGCTTTTTGTGTACAGTACGAAATAATATGCTACGGTTTGTAAACAATCAGGCTTTTGCAAATTGTACATATTATTTCTTACAGTAAACAAACAGCCACAAAAGCCAATTACAATATTTTTATAAAACTGAAGAAAAATTTTAAATATTATAGGAAGAAGAATTGAAATTTTTTTTTTAAATACTATAGAAAGAATATTATTAACATTTTTTTTAATGTTCTATAATATATTGTAAACAAACATGCGGTTTAAATCCCAACATGCAGTTTAAAACACTAGACTACATAACTTGTAACTATTTTAAGTAAAATTAAAATTTAAACATAATTATATTGTTGCTCAAATAATTTGATTCTTTTAACAAAATGTGATAAAAATCTCTCTATACAATATCTATAAATAATCTATAAAATAATCTCGAATAAAATAATAAAAATCTCGTATACAATAAAATAGTTTGTAAATTATTTTCTGTGTTATTACGAAGTTTACGATCTTTAAGATATAGAGTTTTTAATTTTTAATTTGTAAACATTTTGCATATCGAATGGCTAATGTTACTCACAGACATTTGTTGCTCGATGTGACGCTGGGGAACTAATAAAGAGGCAAAATTATTGAAATATGATACAGAGGATGCCACAATAAAAAGTTCAAAAAAGTTAGAATAAAGTATGGTATTTTGCAATTTTTAAAGATGTACAATGGAAATACCAATGAATAGTAGTGAAATGCTTGTTATTGAAATTACTTATTATTGAAGATATTTCAGAATTTATTTTCATTCTATTCACCTTTAGAATCAGAAATATCATTTTATGCAATAAACATATTAAGTTAGTTGATGTGCTGACCTTGGACAATCGTTCTTTAGATTAATATATGAAGAACATTTCTTGGGACTCATTCATCCCCTTACGCCAAGATACAATCCCCTTACGTAGAATCCTCTATAGCTGAACGTATTCATAAAAAAGTGGGTACATTGAACATAATAGAAATCCTTTATAAAAAATGATGTTTCAACTGTAGGAAATTAGTCAATGCTATGCATTGGAATGTCCATTAAAACAATGCAAAGCATTCTATTTCCCCCTCCGCATGTGTGATTTTTGGAACCCTTTTTTTATCATGAAATTCTCCTTCATATGTTCATTTCTGTCACTCATCAAGTTTCATGTTTATTTTAATCGCTACATAAATGGCTGTAAAAATTATAAAAAATATATAAACAAAATAGATTTCAATCAGAAAAATGTAATCACATAGTGATGTAAGGACTTAAAAATGTAAACAATAGATTTAATTATATATTTTTGTTCATTTGCAGATATTTGATGATGATTGGGAAGCGGACCCTAAAGAAATGTAAGTGAATTTTGACATATGTTTTGAATTCAATTTAATTCTAGCAACTAAAAAAACTAACTTTAAAAATTGTGTTTAAAAAACACATGCTAAAATAATTTAAGAATTGCAAGCATTGAATTTTTTTTCAAAATAGAATTGATCCAATGTTACTTAAACAGAAATAAAAGCAATATTCAACATAATGATTCTTTTTCAAAAGAATATCTCATTAAAAGTGTAAATTATTTGTTTCGTAGTGAACTCCCAGAAGAGAAGCCCACAGTGCAAGAGAGCATTCAAGAAACACTCCGAACTCTTGATCTTTTTATGAACAATAAATTTCAAGAAGCTGTTGATGTAATGGAACCATGGTAAGTAAAACACTGGAATAATTTATTTTTAAGTTATTAGAATTATTAATAAAGAATTATTTTAAAAGTTGTTAGAAGAATTATTAAAATTAGTTTTAGAAGAATTATTCTTAAAGTTTAGAATATAAGGAAAATTCGAAATCTCATATTTATCGTCTGTCTTACGAGAATTTTATTTGTTGCGAGCAATGAAGATTGAAAAAAATAATTTAGAACTGTTTATTCAGAGAAGAATAACAATTATGTTAATTAAACAAAAGATAAAACAATGTTAGTAAAAGTGTATTCTTATTTAAAAAAATTATATCATATTTATTTGATTTAAGAAATAATAACATAAACATTTTTCATTTTGTTTTTAGGGCTCACTGCAGCTCGTATCATGCCTTAGGAAAATCTACAGTATACTTTATTCAGACGATTTTATCATTCGATCCTGTAAGTGGAAAATATTATTTTTTTAAGTATCTATTTTAAACTACGTACTATTTATTTAAAGATATATATATTTTTAAAAAATACTTTAAATAGGAGGATTCGTGTATAACCTTTGTTCAGATTTTCATAAGCATTTTTTAACAAAATGAACGAATATTTAAAATAGACTTGGAAAACAATAAAAAAATGAACGTGAAACTTTTTAAAAACAAAATGAAGCTTTATTTTAATAGATAAAAATTATTGAGAATTTTCAATTTTGAAAGAGATACTAGATTAATCCAAAGGAAGTGATTTGAATACAATACACCGAATACAGCCCCCTTATATTGAATTTACTTATTTTTAAAATGTGTTGTAAAAATACCTTAAATAGGATGATTCTTGTATAACATGTGCCCATATTTTTATAAACATTTTCTTACAAAATAAACGAGTATTTATAATCAACTTGGAAAACAATAAAAAGTGAACTCGAACTCTTTTAAAATAAAATAAAACTTTATTGTACAAATATGATATTTATTGAAATAAATGATATTTATTGCTTTTGTTTTTTAATTTTACTCTTATTTCTAAATGGTAAATATCATATTTGTAAATATCATATCAAATCTCTCGATGAAAAAAAAACACGTTAAATAGAAAATATAGTATAATGTAATTATAAAATGTCAAATTAAACTAAGTATAATTTTAATACTTATGAGAGTAATATAATATATTATAATTTTTATATGAGCTATATATTTCAGTAGTTTATATATTCGTACATACCATTCAAATAGATATATAAGCATTGATATAAAATCTATACAAACATTTAACGATGCACTATAAATGGATAAAAACTGTCTACAGTCAAAAATACTACTTGCTAATACAATTACTTAGCCATAAATGGGATTAATTCACATAACAAGCAAAATAATATCAAACTTACGAAAAAAAAAATGTTTATGCTGATTGTATGATGACATAACTAATATGTATATCATCTACGGATCATTACATACTTGCAAATTTGAATTTGCAATTTACATCGAATTTGTATATTTTAGTTCTTCAAGGCTATGCAAATTGCAAGTGAAGTATATTTCTTTTTGGAAAAATTTTTTCATCACTGTCTTGTAGTGAGGAGTCCACATAAACATTCACACTTGAAAGATTTGAGGTTGAACTCATTCGAGCATTACGTCGTTATCCTTGTAGTTTCTTGTTCTTAATTTCGCGACCTGTTCTTCTTCTCTGCGTGCGAATTTTAACAGTTAATTCGTGTAAACATTGTAATTTCGTAATTCTAGAAGATAGAAGAGTTCTTTCACAATTATATTAAAAGTGTTCTAATTATTAATAAGGCTTCCTGAAATCTATATAATGGCAATAGATAAAAACAAATCTTATATTTTTTAATTTTATTGATTGATATTATGTTTTATAATATTTTAAAATCAAATATGTTGTTCTGTTCCAATCTGTTCTATTTTGCTCTAGAATGTTGCCATTAATATAATTGACTATTCCAATCTTTATATAGACGAGTATACTGTGTATGGTCGTCACTGGGAGGCTAGGGCCCTTATGGGCTAAACATGTCACTACGTGATTTCTTTCGATTCTCGTTGTTGTTTTCATGTTCTTTGTGTTCTGTTTCTTTTTTTATTTTATTACTTTTTGTAGCCTGCCATTGGAAATAAAAAAAATATATACGAGTATAATTCTTCTGTACATATGTTTGTCACTGAACTCCTCCTAAACGATTTGACAGATTTTGATGAAGTTTTTTGTGTGTGTTTGACAAAAAATGGAGAATGTTTTTATGCTATCCCTTTGTTGTAAGTCTCTACCAGATGGTGCTGCAGTATATCAACTTCTATATCGTTCAACCAATCTCTATGAAAATTGGTAATAATATGTATTCGAGTATGGAACATAGGTTCGCGCTATCCACTTTATTGTTACTTGGCATCAGATGGTGATGTAGCATTTCATCTTATATACCGTTCAAACGATATCCATGAAAATTAGTATGCACATATATTGGAACATGGAGAAAATATCCACGATATGTAATTTTCTACAATGCATTTTTTTTTTGGCAGGACAACATATGCTGGGTTCTGCTAGTTATTGTTTATTATTTGACAACGAAATAATTGTCTGTAAAAGTATGCTTTGAGGCTGTTCTTGATTTAAAACAAAGATTAAAAAAGCTTATAAATAACCAGATTATTGGAACACATAATGATTGAAGAATTAAACATTGGTTTAATACAATAATGGGCGGCCATTTTAAATGACCATGCCCTATGTTACCTGAGAATATTTATTTCGAAAAATATTATATTTAAAAAAAAAAACATTTTAATATGGAAGCAGTTTAATTTTTAAGGAAATTCATAACATAAAATGTAAACATAAATAATAAGAAAGATTCATATTAAGTTCTTTGTATAGTAGAATTAAAAAATCTAAAAAAATTCCTTTTGAATGTATATTAAACCAAAAAATATTCTTAGAGCATTAATAACAAAAAACATGTTATAAATAGCAGGAAGGGAAGCAGGGGGAGGGAAAGGAAGGGAAGCAGTTTATTTTTAAGAAAATTTATAACATAAAAAGTAAATATAAACAATAAAAAAGATTCATATTAAATTCTTTGAACTAAAAAAATCTAAAAAAATGCCTATTGAATGCCTAATAAACCAAAAATATTCTTAGAGCAATAAGAAAATTTATAACATAAAAAGTGAACTATTCTTAGAGCGAAAATAATAAGAAACATGTTATAAATAGCAGGACGGGAAGCAGTTTATTTTTAAGGAAATTTATAATATAAAAAGTAAATATAAATAATATAAAAGATTTATATTAAGCTCTTTGTATAGTAGAACTAATAAATGTAATATAATCTATCTAATCTACTAATCTATAGTAGAACAAAAAATCTAAATATGCCTTTTGAATGAATATCAAACCAAAAAATATTCTTAGAGCAGTAATAACAAAAAACAAGCAGTAATTATATTTTCTTCCATCTTAATCGTAAATGGCATGATATGCATTTATCAAATATCAAGTTCAATTACACGTCTAAATACAATCTAACGATTTAATATCATTTTATTACATAGGAAAATACTAGTTTAAGTATTAAAAATTATATATTTATAGGATGATATAAGTCGAAGTATGGAAATATTAAAAGAGAGCGTGACAGTTTGCAATAGACTGAGAAGAAAGGGAACTTTAATGTATATCACCAGACTACTGAGAGGTGTAGATTACAATATGTATACAACAGGTAAGCAAATATGATTTATAAAAATTTTTAAATTAAAATAATTGAATTAAATCTTTAATATTTATAATTCTTAAGTGTTTAAACATTTTCATATTTAACTATTCAGTTGTTAAATTCGGTGTTAGCCTATAGCTCGATTTTTTGTTTAAGTATTGCAATATGTATAATAAAAATTATTAAATTTCTTATGATCATTAAAAGTAATGTAGAGTAAGCAGAATAATTATTCGGTTACAAATGATTTAAGTTATTGTAATAATGGAAATGGATAAAAAAAATTTCTGTTGCATAATTTAGAAATATTTTATGAGTCACTCTTAAGCACACAGACAATATCTAACTGTAATTCATTTTATGCCAGACATTTTCAAACAATATCTTTAGTCTTTAATTGCAGCTCTTTTTTAATTCGCAATTTGAACTTATGTTGCTGTGGGAAGAAATAGGTATTTATACATGACATTGAAAGGATTACAAAGGATAATGTCAAGAGATCTTAATAACAATTTGCAGAAAGAACATTTTGAAGTTAATCGATCGACCCAATAATTCAACTATTTGAAAGGTGTCCTTTCGAAAATTCCAGTCAGAAATTCCGAAGGTCTCATCAGAATAAAAACCTAATAACCATTTTGTTTTAAATATCAATATTTTTGTTGATATCGGCAGCCAAGCACTATGACTTTAGTAACATGTAACTAGAAAGGCAGTGCCCGACTCGTGGCTCAGTGGTAAAGTGCGCCGCTGGTGAGCATTAAGGTTGAGGTTCAATCCGCTGGCAGCATTGCTGTAGACACTGTTTCAAAAACAAGAAGGCTCGATAGCGTTTGGGACAAGGCTCGATAGCGTTGCCTTGTTAGTTACTACCTGGTGGGAGTTTTTCGGGTTTTCTCCCATACGATACGCAAAAAGTCCTCCTGGAAGGCATTGCCCTCCTTCTTCAGCGACACGGAGTGAAATCAGACTTCTACTTACGGATGCTCTATCGCAACAGAAGTTGCTTCTTTACATTCATCCATGAGTACGATGCTTATGACATGTTCGTCCTCCGTTGCAGGACACTAAGGATGAGTCCCAAGAACAACAGAAAGGCCTTCTATAGTAGATTCAATGTCAGCAAGGTCCACTACTGGAGGGAATGTAAAATTATCTCCACATTTCCCCACCACAATTTAGACAAACATTTCCGATAAAGGAATCGAGAGAATGGAGGGTTTGCGCCTTCCTCCCTTTTTCGTGCCCAACAAGGACGTTCCGGCTTACTAATTTTATTCCCGCTTATACTCAGAAGCTTTCAGCTGTGAGGTTTCGAATTTAGTACCCAAATATTAATGCTGTAACATTTATATATATATATATATATATAAACAACATATTAATAATCATCAAATTTTATCTTCTTAAAATAAACTTCAATTTTAAATATATTTTTTGAAGCAATAATCAATAAATAGTCACAAAACAATTATTTGTAAATCTGGGCAATCATTTTACTTACTTCGATTCACTTCACACATCCAAATGATGTCAAAAAAAAATCTTTCTGGAAAAATTTACTTATGATGCTATACGACAAAAATCGCATTTAAATAACACTCCTTTTTAAATAAAAATTTGAAGAACACGCTTTAAAAATATGCTTCATGATTTTCATGGAATTTAATTCAGACATTTTTACATTATGAAAACAAGTTTTTCTCTTCTTAGAATGAATTTAAATTTTAAATATGTTTTTTTGAATGAAGGCATGGAAAAAAATCTTCTTTTATGGAAGTTAAACAAGCATGACGAAAATTCTTTTCCATTTTTCAGAGGAAGTGCACGCCGAATTATGTTATGCAGAGTGTCTTCTACTGACAGCGCTCCTGACATTCGTAGCTGACAACTCTTTCGTGAATTTTATTAAAGGTGGTCTCCGCATCAGAGCTTGTTACAGAGCGTACAAGTAAGAAAGACTAAATAAACTAAATAAGCATTTTTTTTTTTATGTTTGAAATATAACTTTTTAGTCAAAGTAAAAGAATTCCTTACGCATGAAAAAAGTAAGATAAAACTATTATCAATGTTCTGCATAAACATAACAACTAATATTATTAAACATATAATCTAGATACTTATTTTTCAGTGAACAATTCTAAATTCTTTTATTCTTTTTTTCTGAACAATTATAAATTCTTTCTTTGTTGGAAGGGGACAAGGGATTTTTTTCCTAATTATATTCTCACATTATTTCATAGTTTCTCCTTCTTAGGGGCCTGATGGATGAGTGGCTGGTGCTCGTACCACATGGTTCGAGTTTGGATACCAGTGATGCCCTGGATGTTTGTTAGTGGTTCGGATTCCACTTTAAAACCGTAGGTTCCGGTCTAACAAGATCGTAGAGAGTTGCGGGGGCAGTGTTACTTCGCGTCTATAGCTTATCTTCAAGCTGCACACACACCCCTGGGTAGGGCTAAGTGAGTAACGTCGGTGCAGCCCTAGCTTATGCCATCAAAGACAACTGCCCAAGCATTTGGCAACTACATTAGAAAAAATTCTTCATTGACGCAACAGCCGCATGGTGGGCTAAGGCCATTTGCCTACTGGCATTTTTCGAGACAAGAGATGTTTTCTTTTCACGGGGTAAGGTTGACATTCCTACGCCCAACGCTCTTACAGTTATAGTAGACCGGGACTTATGATTTAAAGTGGATTGCAAACCACTACAAACACACATGAAACCGCCAGGTCTCGAACCCGAAGCCCGGTGCACCGCTCACCAGAGCTCTAATCACTTGGTCATCTGGCCCTGTTTCATAGTTTAGAATTTTAAAATTATTCTACAATTAAAAAGATGACTCTGAATTATTTATATTTACCGTTTTATTAACCAAATATTTTAAATATTTGAACAGAAACTTAGAAAGTCAGTAACTTATTTCAATGAAATGTCGAAAATTTATTTAAGAATCGTTAAAATTTTTAAAATGTTCTATCAATTCTTTCGAAGATGAAAACTAATTTGCAGATGTCAAAATTTGTTTAGTTTCGAAATGAAAATGGTATTTCAGAAATATATAACGATGGCCTTAAAAGTTGTTGAAAGCAGAAACGTTTTACAATACTCATTAAATTTCTACGCTATCATAAAGTCTGGTTAAAAAGCTATATCATATATATAAAATCGTTAAAAATTCTAGACGCTTAAAGCTTTGATCACAGAAATCTTAATCTTGCTTAAAGAAGAATTTTAAGATTTTCATTTTAATTTTCTAATCGTAATACTATAAAGCTATTCTTTATTTCGAGTCAAATGAATCTGCTTGATTTTAATGCATATATTTCTTTCAAAGGTGGCATAGACTCCTCCTCTCATTTAGTTATTTTCATTCTTAATTCTTCTTCTTAGTTTCTCATTTCTCAGTTTCAGGAAATGTAAGTTCGTCCAACGGCATTTAGTATTTCCAGGCTAATTGTGACATAAAAAGCAATTTTTGTTAAGAAGTTGGCTGTTTCATTTTAAATATGTCTCCACATATAGGAAAACCATATATTAACTTCATTTTTATTAATAATACTTATTAAAATTTCAATAACCAATTTGTGTTTGCTGTGTGCATTTTGAAGGAGAGGGGTTAAGTGAAGAAAGGGAGTCGGCGCAAATGAGATACTAGAAAGAGTTGCACCCTTTTTTTTCAAAACAATTTGGTAACCATACTGATACAATAACTCCAATTGATGAACAGTACATTCATCAGGAATAATAAATTGCTGAACACAAACTTTTGTGTAGTCTCCAAATACAAAAAAAGTACCAGACTAATATTTGAATTAATTTGCTTTCTTTTGTAAGACAATACCCCTGAAATTTATTCATATAATTAATTTCATTTGCTTTAATAACGCTTATTATAGAGAGAATGCTGCTGTTTCATATGGCAATATTGGAACTCAACCCATTTACATCAGGCCACGTGCCAAAGAATAACACAATTATAGAGAGTATTTCAAAAACTAATTTGTATTTCTAGTTAATCAAGTAATATATCTGCTTCTTTATATTTTGTTATTTGAATTGACTACAAAACAGCTAGACGAGGAATATCATAAAATTGAATTCTGTAACTGGAGGATGATACATTTTGTTTCAAAAAGGTTATAAACTTCATTTTTAATTAAGTTTCAAAATCAATTGAAAGCGAGTCTACCAAAACAAGTATTGTTTCAGAGTTTATAGCTTTTCCCTATTCAAAAGAGAATTCTACTATATGTCAGAATTTTAGTAGTTCACTTACTAAGCGCTTTCATTACAGATGCAAGATCTTTAAAAAAATGGCGCTATTTTCTGATAGCAAATTAATTTGAGAATGTTGTAATTCATTCCAAAAGTGTTTTTGGAAAAGCAATAAAGTTTAACATTCTCATGCCCTTTTTGAGAATATGTATTTTGTATTGATATTTATAATACCACCAATTTCTTCCGTACCATTAGAATACCACCAATTTCTTCCATATTGTACATTTATGCTTACATCAATAAGGCTTTGTATTATATCTTTGAGGTCCATCAAATAATGTGCGAAATTAAGTACAATTGATGTAATAAATAAAATCTTTTACTTTTGCCATTTAGAATATAACACTTTCTACCAAAGAAATACGCTAATGTGATTCTAATGGAAAACATTTTTGATTTTCCAGAGAAGCCGCTTTAATTCTGGAAAATAGAAGGTGGGAGGACGAAGAAGACAGACGCCATTACGAAAGCGGTGTACGCATGGGTCTAGGAATATTTTACTTGGTATGACCTTTTTTCGCTTTTTATTTAATATTAACCATATTTGTAACTTAAGTGTTTTACAGAGATGATTATTTTCCGCACGCCTTCAAAAATATTTGGATCATGCTAAAGTTATGGATTAACAGTATTTCTGAGCATAAAAGGACAAATATTTAAAATCTAAACTAAGACAAGTTTCAATGCTAGTTTTATAAACTTCAATGTTATAGAGTTATAACTCACATAATAATAGCTACGAATATAATAACTTGACAACTTAGCAAGAAACCTTGGATATATTTTAGTGATTTTTTTACAGTACATTACATTTTACATAACATTTTTTTACAGGGAACAAAACATTGGTTTGTTCATTAACTTGAAAAGCACATTATTAATTTGACACACCTTTATTTGAAATGGGTTTTTATTAAAATTTTGTACTACTTGTTTTGGGGCTTGATGGCGAAGTGACATGCGCTCGATGCCACAGGTTTCGGGTTTGAGTCTCGAGGTGCCATGGATGTTGTAGTGGTTCGGAATTCACTTTAATCTGTAGGTCCCGGTATAATATGATTGTATATGGGAGTAGGGGCTGACAACCCTACCCCGTAAAAATAAAACATCTCTTGTCTCGAAATCTGCCTACTGTTAGACGGCCTTGGTCAACCACGGAGTCAACACTCTACAGTCCTGTTAGAACAGGACCTACGGTTTAAAGAGTATTTTGAACCACTACAAACATCCATGCTACCGCCGGGCCTCAAATACGTAAACCTGTGGCACCGAGTGTCAGTCACTAGCCACTAGCCATCAAGTTTTAATTAATTGCCGTATTTAATTATGTATTGTACATTAAAGTAAATTGTGCATTATTTTAAGTTTGGACGAATCATTCAGCGAACTAAAATATTTTGTTTGTTAGTGAAATAATAGAGTATTCATTCGAATTTTATCAAAAATATTTTATTTTTAGGTTGTTGCACATCTTCCTACCAGAATCATTCGAGTACTCGAAATGATAGGATTCTGCGGTGATAAGGTTTGTGATATTATGTATAAAAGTGTTTCCGCAATAAGTATAAAATACAATTACAAGTTTATTATTATGAAGGCCTTTTCAAATTCTGCATTTGTTATTTTCGTATTTTATGAATTAAATCATAAATTTTTTTATTTTAATAATCTCTAATAATTTCTTAAAAAAACTTGCATAATTAACCAATATTCTAAGTATAATATTAAGAAGTTATGTTAAATTATTATTATAGAACATATTTACTAAATTATTAATTTTAAATATATAGAACCCATTGTACACTATTGTATTTTTTTCATGTTGAATCAAACAGTTAATTGAACTGGTTTTGTTTTTATTTATGTTACATTAAATAACGGAGATATTGTTGAATTTCGACTTCCTTAACTGCTTTGGTTGTTCTGTCAAATTTTACTGGTGCTGGTATAACCTCTTTCTGTTTTATACATAATGAGTTATAACTCACAAAAAACAATCTTTATCTCTTGTAAATTGATAATAAACCACAGAGTCTTTTCATAAGAAAGATAGCAGAATTTATTTTCAAAGTAAAAACAAATGAAACATTTTTTACCAACAATTGAAACAAACTCAACTTTGGTTTTAAAACCAGCGATAAAATTTACCATTTGTTTACTTTAAAAGCTTGTTTTTATCCATGTATTATACTTTCGTTTAAAACATCTTGTTATGTAATCATATAAAAAATTTCTTAGTTGTGTTTTCATTTTGAGCGTAAGCTTCCTGAATTATAATTTAAGCTAGCTTAAATAGGTTAAACTTTAGGCTACAAATTGCATGCAGTTATGTATACAAAGGCTTAAGGATTTAAATTCCACTATTTTAACTGTTGTCTACATTTACTATATCTCCTTAATTCTTTGGCGTAGTGTAAATAAAAATATATTTCCGGAAAAAATAGTTTATATCAACGCAATTTTACATTTTGTAATGAAAGAAATAAGTAACTTTTATGTTAAGTGTTTTTGATATTCTCTTAATTGTTTAAAAAATTTAAGGCTATAAGGTAATTTTTTATTCAGAATTATGGCAAATGTTTCCAAAATTTTACCGTTATTTTTATTAAAAAAATTAGGTGGCACGGAAAAGTAATAATTTGTTCCTTTCATTTGGAGAGAAATATTAAATATAAGTTCTCATGGTTATTTATGTTTTATTATTTCTTCAGTAATACTGAAATATAATCAGATGCTTTTTTCAATTTAAGGATTACAGAGAATTAATATAAATGTTTTAGTGAATATTTTTATTTATCGATAAATAATGTACTAATATTTATATTGCATTCAATATAACAAATGATTATTTTTTAATGAAAAATAAAGAGAATTTTATGTATATTTTAAAATAAATTTTTAAAAATGTTTAAGAATTACTTTGTTATTATATTTTTTTTATCCTTTTTCTCTTTATTTGTATTTAAAATTATTATTTGCCCATTTTTATTTTACTTTTATAAAAGAATACATTATTTTAGGTACATAATGTATATATTATTTTAGATTTCATGCATTCATAGTTACAAGCGTTTGATGCAATGTAACAAAGCGAATTAAAAGACTTAGTCAATAAATTTTCAGGTCTTTTATTTCAAATGAGGCTATGAAATGGTGGGGGTTTTTTTTTGAGAAAAATGTAAGCATCTGCTTTTTACTGCAACAAATGTCGATACATTAGGGCCATTAGGTCGGTACATTAGGATTTTGAGGATATATACACAGGATAAGATGTTGAAAAATTAAAAATAATGATCAAATAAGACGATATACAAATATATATGTTACATTTGTTATATATTTTAAATTACCTAACTCTACATTTTAAAACGTGAGTAATATTGCTCTTATTTTTAAAATTATATATTATAGCATATAATATTTTGTGCTACGTTATGCACTTTTAATAAAAACTATTTACATTTTATGACATTTTCAGTAACATTAAAAACTACTGAGCTTATATTGATATAAGGTGCTACGAATGACTGATTAAATCAGGATTTTTCCTTATTTTAATTTAAAAGCCACAACACCTTTTCAAAATAATCTTCAGCTGATGTATTTAAGTCGAATCTTTTCTTGGTGATTTTTCCAAAACTTTTCAAAAGCAGACCATCTTTCGAGGGAAGAGGAAAACGCTTTAATTCGATTTAGATCACTGAACAGACTTGAGTTCATTCAACAATTTAATGGCGGTTTGAAGTGGGCCGCGCGTTCGGTGGAGTGAAACTTGATCGCGTGGATTTTCTTCTGTAACATCGCCAGGCGCCTAAAAAACTGTCTAGCGGAATAATCTGGGACTTAGTACGAGGTAAAACCTTTTGGTATTGAAACTTAAATTGGGATAAAAGGAAGATCGGAGAAAACGTTTTACTCTTGAAAATTTACCGCCTGGGGATTTGTGTGTTAGGGTTTGGTGCGCAATTTAAAATCGTGTCCAAATTAGCATGCGATAACTTTGAGTGCCACGCATCAAGCCGGTTTGCAGCGATTTTGTTGGAAATCGAAATGCATTGCATTGTTGTTTGTTGACATTCGTGGAAGAAGAATTACAGCTTGATATAGTGTCGATTTTTGGTTTCGAATCAAAGGATTTACTCTTTTTTGAGAGACGACTGGATGCTCGCTCTTTAGGGGATAAAACGTTTTTATTTATTTATTATCTTTTTCGAGTTCCAACTGCAACAGACGCACATTCCGCCAAATTTTCAAATCAGGACGTGGCTTAAATTGACAGACATTGGGCAGCAAGAAGTATACTCTGTGATAGAATCATCATTACCATCATCATCAGTGGCATGAAAGCCCCATGGTGGGCCAAGGCCGTCTGCAGATTTCTAGACAGTAGATGTTTTCTTTTTTCTGGTTGGGGATGTCAGCACTACGCTCAATGCTCTACATCTTATTAGACGGGGGCCTACAGTTTAAATTGGACTCCGAATCCCTACAAACAAACCGCGGCCCCTTGTGCTAGGATACAATCTAAAAATAGAGGCCGGGGGGGTGCCGATATTGTTTCAAGGATTTTGATAATTGGAAAGTTTAGTTTGAAATAGTCACTTCGATCGCTCTTGTCAAATCCGTATTGTCGAATGACTATACAGATTTTATGTATGGAATTGTTTAGGAAAATATATTTGGGCAGTATGAGTATCTAATTAATTGTTCAATTTGAAATGTGAAGTTTTTTTTAATTTAGAATATTCTATAATTAACAATCTTTACAGTTTATTAAATTGTAGTTGAGATACGTATTTATTAAAAAAAATTATGTGTTATTCAAATAATACTTATAATATTTGTAATAAAAGTATGTATTAACTAAATGCAATGTAAAAGAAGGAAAAATTGCAAGACTTTGTAAAATTATTAATTCAATTCATTGAACATCATGTGAAAAAGTAGAGCATTTCATATTTAATACTAAAATAGTTAATATTATTAAAAAACAACATACTTGTGGAATAATGAAACAAAAATACAATAATCATACTCGTGTTTCTTCAAATAGAAAAATCAAGAATTGATTTTATTGTATTTTTTGTTTCAAAATTAATACCAATAAATAAAAAGCATTTCTTTAAATAAAAGCATTTCTTATTTAAATGCATTTCTTACAAGATCACCAGCTATTAAAAATCTTTATAGCGAATCATAAAATATGCATTGAAAGTTCTCTGACTTTATTAAAATATGAACGAATACATTTTAAATATTGTAATTTAAATCTTTATAGAAAAAGTTGATTGCAATTTTTATTTTGGGCGAAATGAAATTCTTTATAGTACATCGTTCGCTTTAAAATTTCTAGTTTTATTTTTGCTTCTAAATATTTATTTTATTCATAAGATTCTAGAATCTTTTTTCTTATGTTTGCAAATCCGTATTTTTTCTTCTATCACCTTACAAATGTAAAGGATATAATACTTATAGAACTTTTTATGACCATACTCTGTTTAGAATGATAAATCATTTACTTAGATGAGAATCTGATCGAACATTAGATGAATACAAATTTATTTTCTGGTTTAAACCGGTTTTGCTTCTAAAAGAAAATGCAAGATTGCTTCAGATCTAATGCATAAGAATGTAAACATTCTACTAAAAGACTTTTTATTATATAATAACTTTTATGAAAAAACTTTGAACTAGACCAGGAGTGGCCAACCCGAATGATCTTGCGGGCCACTTTGGAAATGCCTTATAACTCCCCGGGCTGCATATAAAATTATATATCCCCATATTATTTGTAGACACACTATAGACATTCTTTTGGAGTGAAAAATTGACACATAATTGAGTTATTGTTTTTGCGTTTACTATTATTCTTACATGTAAACATAGATAATATAATAATAATGATACTAAACGCACATTGTAAAGAAATATATCATAGTAAAAAAGAAATATATAAAATATATAAATATAAATGGTAGTGTCCGTTTTGTTTGAGCATGTTTTGTGTTTGATCAATTTTATTTTCAAAAAAAAAAAAAAAAAAAACGTTTCGTATGTGTAAGTTGAATCAAAAGCCCTAACACTTTTTTGTGCTAGATTTCTCAAATTGGAAAATTTTTTTTTTTGATACTAAGTGTTATAAAAATCTAACTGTAAACTGTATAACAACTGTAAACTGTTGGCAATATCTGTCATATATTCGCAAGAATATTATTTTAAAATCAAAATTAATTTTTTCTCATAATTTCAACAGTTAATTATTGAATATATGGATGCACGCATAATGTATTTTTTTTAATAAATTGGTTTTCACTACTTTGGGCAATTTAAAATAAATATATTTTGTAAAAGTGTGATAAATTTCATGGGCTGGAAAAATATTCAAGACAGGCCGCGGGTTGGTCACTCTCTAATGGAATGTTCTCGAAAAATAACAATTTTCTTTCTTTCTTTTTTTACAGGAAACAGGTCTTCAATATCTGCATGATTCTGTTGCTTTGGATGGCTCCCTCCGATCTCCCCTGACAGCCCTGTTCCTCCTCTGTTACAACACTATCATTACTTATTTGTTTGGTATGTTACACAATAGATTCACTTCTATTGTGTTTGGGGATTTTCATTTTCTTGAAACGATAATATTATTGGATAATATCAACAATCTTTTTAACTAGTTTTTAGGTGATTTCCAATAAATTAACAAACAAGACTGATATCGTGAAAGTTATAAAAGAAAGCCATATTAGGGATTATGGCTGGGACACACTTTCAGATATAACGACTCAAATCCAACTAAAAAAGCTACTTTTTCAACAAATTGAGGCACCCGAAGAAGAGAAAGGCCTCCTACTAGATGAGTTGATTCAGTCGAAAGAGATCTAAAAGGTCTGGTTGTTGTTACTAGTTTCCCTGGTACAGGAAAGCTTACACCAGGTCCAGAAAACCCCATCGCAGGTGACTGGGCCATGGCTAAGGATAATATGCAGCTTCACTTTAGCGTGGAACTACGAGGGCTAAAGACTGACTAAACCTCAAGACAATGCTCTACCATCATATTAGACCGGGACCTACGGTTTAAAGTGGATTCCGTACCACTACAAACATCCATAGCACCGCCGGGACTCGAACCCGAAAAAGGTCTGGTAGTCAACAGATGATGATCTATTGCCCCCGACTGAGTATGATGGAGGATGCTCATGGAGACTGGTTTGGCCTGTAACAGGCTGTAGGGCAGGCGAAAAAGAAGAAGAATGAACAAGTCTTATTTATTTAAAATTAATTTTAACCAAAACGCTGAGTAAATTTAGTGATATTTCCTAAGAGTTTCTCTTTTTTAAACTAAAAATAAGAAGATATTTTGTTAGAGAGTATACAAATCATACTCTGCCATGATATCTCAACAATAATCAAAAACATAATAAATTTTAAGTTCTTAAGTTTCAACGTACAAAAATGACCTAATAATACTTCATTGAAATACACGAAATCTCATAAAAAGGAATAATCAGGCGTTCTGATCTATTCGAACAAGTTTTTCAAATAGAACAATAGGAATATATTTAACATTTTTCAAAATAATGAGCAAACATTTTCATCTTTTTTTTTCCATGAAGATATTGTACTTGTCTTTCCAAGAAGTTAGTTTTGCTTAAAAGCAGAAAGGGAATAAGAAACTCTCAAAATGTTATTAATGTCATTTCCTTCTTTTCGGGAGCAATTAGACTGGTGGAAGATGGTAAATGGATGGCTGCCCTAATAACATAAGAGCTTAAATTTCACGCAAAAAAGTTTTTAAAATAATGGGTGTAATCTTTTTTTCCAACAATTATCTCGAGAGTATAGATTATTTTGAAGCACATCTTCAGTTCTTCATTAGCACGTTTGAAATGTCTTCAGTTACTACTAAAATTGTTTTACTTTTTATATTATTGTGGACTAGATTTCTAATGATATGAGATAAAATGCTCAATATTTGTTATTCAGTTTTGTTTAGCAATTATTTCATCATAATTATTTAGTTTTGCATTTGAGAAGGGCAATAACTTTCAAAAATATTGACATGTTAATTACGAACTTAAAAAGATGTTTCGATTGCATAACAAAGTATTATAATTATATTTGAACTTTTTAAAAGTAATTTAATATTACAATTTCCCAATTTTGTATTCTAAATTCGGAAATAACCATTCGTATACGGAAACTAGGAGATTTTAAATATAAATACAGGAAGAGGGAGAAAAAAAAATGAGTATGAAGATGATGTAAACTTATTCATATTCAATGGATAAGTAGTACAACAATAACTAATAATTTTGTACAATAAGTAGGAATAAATTTTGGAAGTAGGAAGTAGTAACTACTTATTTTAATAAGTAGAAATTTTGAAAATTTTGATTTGAATTTCGTTTTAAAATTAAATAATCAACTTTAGAAATCGTTAAAATAAATAATGTAATTTATTTATTAAAATTTGATTGATTAATATGAATTAAATGTATTGAGTGAACATGGCTATACAAAATTTAAAAAAATCATTGCATGTTTTAATGATAGAGAGGAAAACAATTACTAATAGGTTATTGAATAATAAAAAGATATAAATCGAAGAAATAATTAAATGCAAAGCAGATTAAACATATGTTTTTATATTGCATGAAAAGATATGTTTAAAAATATGTTATAAATATTATTATACACATTGAATGTTTTAATGATAGGTATGAAAACGATTACCAATAGGTTATTAAATAATGAAAGGAAATAAATCACAGAAATAATGAAATGCAAAGCAGATGAAACATATTTTTTTCTCTATGAATTAAATACAATTTATAGTAAAATAATTTCAATATTCAATAAAATAAACATGTAATTTAAATATAATAATTTCTGTTGTAAAATAATTTTTAAAAATAAGGAACTTTTCGTTTGTTTAATTTTTTAAAAAAGAAAATGAATTCGAGTATCATGGAAAAATAATATATTTTAAAAGATTGATGTTCCACAGATATTAAAACAATGGGAAGAATAGTTATCTAAATGAATGCTCCATGTTATATAGTATTAGTTTCAACAAATAAAAAAAGAACAAATAATATCCTTCGTTGAAATCGTACTATTTGAAATAAAATGAATATCTTTTGTCTTAAGTAAACAATTTTAATTGGGCAATAAAAGTGCAAATAAAAATGTTTTTAACAGAAATGAAATCATTACAAAAGTATTCTTACCCTCAGAGGCAATTTAAGTGCTTTTTCCTACGAGTTAAAATTATTATGTTCGTCACGTTTCTAATCGCGTTTCAGTTTTTATCTGTTTATTTACAACAATGGCGAGCAATTCGGTTAAAACACTTTAATCTACAAATTAATAATTTATTTTATTGTTATATATTTATTTTTTTCTTTCTGTTAAATCATGAATAGCTATAAAATATAAAGGAGTAAAATAATTGGTTCGAAAAAATGTTGTTCTGCAAACGATTTTTCTTTTTGATTTGAAATTTATTATTAAATATTTTTATTTCATTTATGTCACTTAATTATCGTTGTTGTATGTTTGAAAATTATGAATTGATTCAATTAAATTAACAAAATTCAATTATTCATTTCATTTTCATAGAAAAATCATAGCATTTTTGTTTTATAAATTAAAAATAATTTATTAAAATGCATTCTAATTATCTGGTTCCCATTATTTAAAATAAAAATTCATTTAAATTTACAAATTTAATCGATATCCTTATACAAATTTAATCGATATTTTTCAAAAGTAATTTATATTTTGAAAAATGCGCAAATTTTAATAAAATAAATGATTTTTAAATGTTTGACAAAAAAGATAGTCAAATCAAAATTTAAGTGACTCATTTAATTCATGTAATGTAATGTGGACGAATTTTTTTTATTTTGTGTTGAATTTCCTGTTGTCTTTATTGTATTTAAAATAAAACAATTAATTCATTTTTATTTTTTAATTTTAGCCCATTCCGAATTACTTAATAAGAAGTTCCGTTCGTGATTTATTATACTTTAAAAAATATATTATCATCATGTTTTTAAATTTAGAGTAGTCTATTTTTTTCAACTGAAAATTAAATTTTAAAATGTTTTTCCTGATGCGTGTACAGCAAAACATAATATTTAAAACTATAAATAAATTGCCAATAAAGAAATTTTAAAAAAAAAAAAAAAGAAGAAACAAGTTTTTGAAGGGATTTTAACTTTTTCAATTTTGAACTAGTGACCACTTAGTGTCTGAAACATTTCATAATATCAACACTTTGTATAATGTTAGTAAATTTGTTTAAGTGGTGTTGCCAACAGACTAGATATTTGAAAATTTTATATTGCAGTTATGGTTACATATTGCATTAACAATAACGTCCCGGCAATACATTATAATTTGTTTGATAACAACATAAGTGGTGTGAAATCATCATCTTACCAAACAAACCTTTCAAACTCAAATTTCCCAACTGCAATCTAGTTACTTCATTCTCAAGGACAACACGTGCACCATTTAGACTTGAACTTCCTTTAGATACATTCTTTTTTTTTCCACCATCAGAGAAACCCCTGAGGGCTTGACCTTTCAGTGGTGTCTGGTCCAGTTTGGAAGACAGAACCTCAATCTCACGGGTTGGCTTAGATATAAGCGATGAGTTGTTACATTGAACTGGAAGTTGTTATTACAAATTAGTGTTGTTGAGGTTAAGTATTTCGATGGGGATTTTTAATAGTGTAGCTAGTTATAATTAGAAACAAATTCGTTTTATTCTAAAGAATTGAAACAATGCTATTGTTTTGCTTTATAATTAATAGGCTAATCCAAGGTTGACCATAGGTTGTTCAGTTTATCATCACTTATATCATTGTACTCGTATTCCTGAGTCATTATACAGAGAGATTATGATTGCGAGAAAATAAAATTAAAAAGCAAAAGATACTTTTTTAATACTTTTTTGTTGAAGGAGCTAATGATATGGGAGAAATAATTTATAAATAAGAAATATTGTCTTAGTATTTCGACAAAAGTGTATTACAGAGGCATTTTTTTAATATTTCATTATTGAAAAATAACGATTAAAAGGATCATTTTTTAATTAGCAAAGTTTTTAGTATAATTTGCCTAAACACAATTTTGAATTATAACTATCCTGCTTATTAACACTGTAAAATATAAGATAAACAATACAAGAATATACGTTAAGAATATTTTATAAAAGAATTTTAGAATATATGTTAAAGAGAGTTTTTCAATTAATATCCAAAAAATATTATTCACGTGAAAAATTCAATGAGCAAATTTTATAGTATAACTACATATACACAATTTTGAATTATAACTACTTTACTTACTATAAAATAAACAATACAAGCATATATGTTGAGAATATATGTTATAAGTGAGTTTTAGAATATATGTTATAGAGAGCTTTGCCATCAATATATAAAAATAAAATTATTCACATGAAAAATTCTCATTCTAAATATTTATTTCAGGTTTGGCTGATGGGGATTTGGTGTCATCTGAATACATCGTGAAAAACATGTTGCAGAAATATCCAAGAGTAATATTTAATTGAACAATACATTTAAAATCAATTAATTAAAATGAATTAAAAAGGTTTCCTCATAATTGTTCTTTCGAAAAAATATTTATTATAAAAATTTTACATTTCATTTGAATTTTAATAATTTTATATAAAAGTGAATGTGTAAAAACTGAAAATTATCTGTATAATATTTATTGCAAATACTTCACATAAAAGGAAAACATAAACTTTAAATTATCATAATGGCAAAACTATCATATTATCATAAATTATCCTAATATTATTAACAGCCAAAGTATTATAATTAATTACCATACTGTCATAAATTATCATAACATTATTAACAGCAAAACTATCAATAACTATCATATTACCTTAAATTATTATAGCAACATTCACAGCAAAACTATTATAAATAATTATCATACTATCATAAATTATTTATATTAAATTAATATCATTAACAGCAAAACTAGTAGTAATATAATTTAGTAATTTAATTTATATTTATTATGAATGATATTCATTTTCAATTATCATATTTTAATAACTATATATTTTTAATTATCATACTCATCAACTTTTTAAAAGTAAATTAGAATAAAGAATAAGAATTAGATTTGTGTAAATTTTTATTTTTGCTTTATTAATTCTCTAAAATTCTGTTTTTGAATTGATAATTATTTTATTTTTTCAGGGAGCTTTATATCTATTTTTGTATGGTCGATTATTAGAAGTCAAAGGTGATTTTGATCAGGTAATTATTAAATTTTTCAGAAACACTATTTAAATGTTTTATATATATTTATTGATATAGTATTGTTTAATTTAATTATTAAATAATGAAAGCCAAGCTGTCATACATTTTGGGATAAAATACAGAACAAAGGATTTTTTTATTTTTATTTTATGCCTATTAAATTTAAATTTTAGATTTAATAAGTAAGAGATTTATGCTCAAGAAATTTATTTTAAATACCTAAAATAATTAAATAGCCATATAGGTGTGAATTTTGTTGTATAAAAATTTAATTATAATGCAAGAATATTATATATTTATGCTCTTTAAATTGCTCAATTGATAGGTATAATTAATACTTCTAATTAATTATAATTATTAATTAATCAATTATAAATAAATTATTTAATTTAAAATTTAAAAAATTATTTTTATTAATTAACTTGATTTAATTAATTAATTTAATTGTAATTACTTAATTATTAATTACTTTTAATTTCTTAAGTATTAATTAATGTTAATTACTTAACTATCGATTGATTTTAATTACTTAATTATTACTTAATTTTAATTTCTTAAGTATAAATTAATGTTAATTACTTAATTATCGATTACTTTTAATTACTTAATTATATTTGATAGCTTTTCATTAAAAAAGAGAGAACACGCATATTATTTGAAAATAAGAAGATATGGGGTGCTTGGGAAAGAGATATAGAATTTTATCATTTATATAAAAATCTTTGGTGCTCTATTAAAACGTGAAATATCTTTTAGCACAATATTATACTGTATTCGTAATTTTGTAACACATGTCATATTTCAGGCAATCAATTTACTATTGGATTCCCTAACTGTGCAAGATACGTGGCGTCAAATGAGAAATTTGGGATCTTGGGAAATTATGTGGTGTTATAGGTAAATAATAAACTATTATTTGATCTACTTTTCTGAAAAAAATGTTTTTAGTATCTTTATTTAATGGAAAAATTAATTTTTTATTAAAAGCTTTTCATGGTTAGCAGACTTGACATGACAAGAATCAAGTATCAATAGGATTCAGGAAAAAAAACATAGTTTTAATGTATTCTCGGCAAATACCCCGAAGTAACAAATTTATTTTTAACGAATTTCCAAAGTTTGTAGATTGTATAAATAATGGAAACTTTAAAAATTCAATAACTTATGTAACTTTAATGAAATAAATTAAAGAAGTCTACACAAATAAAAGTTTAAAACTTTTGAAGAGGTAACCAATTATCTCATTTCATCTATATATTTCATCTCATCTCTATCTAACGAATTTTATCCTTGTCTCGGTTCTTCGTAACAGAATCTAATGAGGAGCTATGTGAACGCTTCTCTCAAATGCCCTAGAGATTCAGTGAGGTAGGTTTATATATCTATGTATGCATTAATATCATATACTAATCGATACATTCATTTAATATATGTAATAATTAATTCATTCGGAATAGTATTTTAAAAAAATTAAGGGCAAATGTCAAATCTTAAAAAAGTCAAAAAGTTTAAATTAACTAAAGCACGTCGGTAAAATTTTTAATGAAAATAAGGCCTGTTGTAGCTATTTGAGTATAAGTGCTGTTACCATGGAATGACGTTTATTTAACGATTTTTTAAGACAGTCCATTCATCTAAAGAAACAGCCAAGAAAATTTTTATTTTGGATTAAAAGAAAAAAAAAATATCTAAAAAATAAATTTCTGATGTTGGGAGATGAGGTTCGAAACCCACCAAATGAAATCGAACTGAATGCTCAAATATATCAGACTTCTACCTACGGGTTCTCCATCACAACAGAAGCTGCTTCCTTCCCCTTCAATCATGATGAGTACGTATGGGCTCGTGGGCTTGGCCAGCCAAGTGGGATAAGAAACAACAAAACAACAACAATAGTAAAGATATATATATAATAGAGACAGGTATAGTATTGTAGTATCTATCTCTAGTAGAGAATAGGTGGATAATATGTAGATTGGAATAAATATGTAGATATAGGTGGATATATATGTAGATTGGAATTTCCTTCAATTGGACTCGAGGTGGAGGGTAGTATCTCTTAAGTTCCATTCTTTTAACTATTTAATTGTGGTGGCGAACTATTTAATTGTGGTGGCGTAAAGCACTATGTTATGCATGAGTCCCCTTCCCGTCCCTGATATAACCTAGGTAAAATGAACCTACTATTTATCTGTCGTTCTTGTGGAGAATGATAAATAAATTAAAATGCCCATTTATTTTTGTTCAAAAAGATTCTTATATTATTTCACTTTTGAACATAGGATGCTAAACAAATATAACTTTTCTCCCTTTAATTATAATTATAACTTCATTTATAACTTTTCTTGAATTTTTGTCAATTTTTATGTTTCTTTTTTAGCTTTAAATTCGAGTGGAAGAATGCACAGAAGTACTTGGATTTCCTACGGAGAGAGAGCCGTTGGTCCCCGGCTATTTACAACTATGCCTACGCTCTCAGCCTTTACATGCAGTACTTGGAAGGGGGCCGAACAGACGATAATAGTCTTGTGGAGATCCACAGCTTAATGAAGTGAATGCAATAGTCTTTTGCTAATTCTTTTTTATTTGAAATATAAATTTATTATAGCATTAGTTTTATATAGTTTATTAATTATGTATAATAAATGTACAAAATTATTCAATAATTTTTTTACATAATAAATTGGGATTATATTAGAATAAAATTTGATCAAAATATACATATGCATAGAATTTTGATATTTTACATTTATATATATTTTTGTTCATATCTTATCAGTATACAACTTTTGAAGAATATAATATTAAAATACAAAATGATAATTTTATTTTATCCTTGTTAATAGAAAATATTTTTAAAACGTTGAAAAACAAGATAGTTTTTTTTAAATTCATGTAGAATCTTTTTTGTATTTAAAAATTAAAAAAAAAAAAAAAAAAAATCGTAATTTTTTAATTTTTATTCTTAATTAGTACACTTAAGCAAAAAGCAAAAAATATTTTTATAAAAATTTAATGAACAATAAATATCATTCTGTTATTAAAATATTTTAACTCTTTAATTTAAACTTGTAAAAATTAATATTTTTAAAAACATTTAATAGATGCTTGTAGTTCAATTTCAATGGGATACTATAGATGGCAGCACTATACATGCAACTTACTAAGTTTATTTCTATGCAACTCGCAAAATCTGTATTTTTATGCACATATCAATATTCTTAATTTATATTTGCTTAAAAGAGCTTTTTATGAAAATATGAATAGCATGAAAAATATTTTTTATTGGAAATCTTGCTGTAGAAACATACAAGTTTAAAAATGATATATTCTTTCTATTTTAACAAAAATTCATATACAATGCGAGAAAAATAATTATATTAATAATATATTATATAAAATATGGGACATATTTAGTGCTTACTTGTTTTTTCATTATTAAAATATAATACTACAAATTTTTTCAAGTTTAAAAAAAAATTTTTTTTTTAGCTGTTTTATATTTTATTTTGTATAGTTTAAAAAAAATATTGGTGTATATATATTTATATAAATATGAATCTGATGTTTAATTAAATAAACCTTTAAACATTATATTTCAGAAAAGTTCCTGGTTTAAAACAGAAACTGGCTGGGAAGTCCTTTCCTCTAGAAAAGTTTGTTGTCGCCAAAGCTAAAAAGTTTGTCAGACAGAATGACAGACTTTTGTTTCCTTTTTTTGTAAGTAATTTATATTTTCATATGATTATGCTGATTTTAAGTAAAATATGTATTATCTTTAAATAGATGTATGCATAATATTATTTTTAAAATCGTTCCATTTTATTACAAACATAAGAGAAAGATTGCATTCTTTAAAATAATTTATTTACTACATTCATAGCAATTAAAGAATAAAGTGGAAATTATTCCATTTGTTATTTTGTGTGAGCCATTTCAGAATAATTAAAAATATTGCCTTCAAAACAAAAACAAAAATACTTTTTTTTCTCTATTTTATGACTTAATATTTTTAAAGATATATTCATTGCCTTGCATTTTTCGAGATAATTTCAAAATAAAATATTAATTAGACAGAAGAAAGTAGTTTTAAAAAATTGTATTGCAATATTATATATGTAACCATGCTTCCTCCTACCCACTGGTAAGAGCGCCCTCTGTGATCACTCTGAGAAGAAGTATATTTGTCGCACCCTGCGCTTATCCGAGTTTTGTGTTTTCCGATTAGAAATGAAAACCTTCCACTAATCTATAATTATCTATCTTTAAATGTGTTAAGTATTGTATGTCTCTAATTGCATGTGTGTGATACGAGGGTGTAAATAAAGCTGTCAGTTCTCAAACCTGTGTCTCAACTATCTCAACCCAACCACACCCAGTTACAATCTGGTTGCCTAACTTGCACATTACATATATATATTTTTAAGGAATGTCAATTTTTCTTTTTAAATATTTTATGAACCCACAACAAATGTAACTGACAAAAAAAAAGAGTTTTTATATTTTATAAATATGTGAGATAATTGATCAAACAAAATAAAATGAGATAAATTAAATAAGAAATCAAATAATTTAGTAATTAAAAATAATTATTTTTTGTGAAGTATCATGTTATCAAAAAAAGTAATCATAACAATGCTTCCAAATTTTAAACTATTTATAAATATGAGAGATATATAAAAACAATTAATAATTATAAATTAATTTTTACTCTAATCATATATATTATTCATCATTAGAAACTTTTTAAATCAACACAGAATCTTTATCATTATTTGATTTAACACGTAATTATAATAAATTACATACAAACTTAATCACTGAAATATCACGCAGTAAATTTTTAAATTAAATGACATCGGCGAGTTTAAAAGCATTGGCATAAAATTACTTATCCCCTTCGTGCAATATTTACCGTCAACGTTACTCACCTTCCCTTAAATTACGTCCTCCTCAATCAAGACAGAGAGGTGAAATTATTAATTAATAAATTAATTTGGAGTGATTCATGCTTATCAGCCCACTCGGTATTAAGTTTTCCGTTAGGAAAGATAATATTGCAGCGAATGCTTATTAGAGGAACATTTTAACCCGAGTGCTCCAAGTAATCCGAAGCATATGTAGCTCGTTTTAGAGAACTTTGTTAGACGAGAATGATTTGAATTCTTGCTAGATTTTTATTAAATGCATATATAATGGGATTTTCGTATTCTTCTTCCTTATTAACTTTTGTTTCCCCCTTTGTCATTTTCATTTCACTTTAATTAATCTTAGTTGCATATTTTTCTTTTTAATGCTAACACTGGAATAGTATCTAGTATTAAACTTAAATAAAGCAATTTGTCTCTTCAAATATATATACATATATATTTCCTTAAAAGAATGAATTAATACACCAATTAAAATATTGTCCATCTCTAAAAATTAGATTTCTTCCAACTCTCTGGCAAAAGGCGAATTCTTTATCCAAGAACAACTTGTCTTTTGAGGTTGCATATTTTTCTTTTTAATGGAATAGTATCAAGTATTAAACTTAAATAAAACAATTTGTTTCTTCAAATATATATATATTTCAATAATAGAATTAATTAATACATCAGTTAAAATATTGTCTATTGCTAAATATTAGATTTCTGCCAACTCTTTCGCAAAAGACGAATTCCTTATCCAAGAACGACTTGTCTTTTGAGACTAACCATGAATCAAGGTGATTCTTCAAGGAATAGAAGTACTTCACCAAGGGATCTTTTTTTAGAGAATATTGATACATTTAAATAACTAAAATTATTTAGATATATGTAAACAGTTAATTATTTAGAGTTTATCAGAAATTTTTTAAGGATATAACAATGAAATTATTAAAGAATATATTAAAAAAAATGTAATTTTTTTTGTATCAAAAATTTATTTAATTTTTCTATAAATATACTTAAATTATAGAAAAATATAAAAATGAATCCCATAGATATCTATGTATGTTTTTCTAATTTGCCACTGATATTAATTTAAAAGAATTAATTAATACATCAATTAAAATATTGTCCGTTGCTAAATACTACATTTTTTCTAACTCTCTGACGACGAATTCCTTGTACACGAACGACTTGTCTTATGAGGCTAACCATAAATCAAAGCAATTCTTCAAAGGAATAGAAATACTGCGCCGATAGACATTGTGTCATCGATTGAAACAAATGGTAATCAGAAAGAGCAATGTCTGGAGAATATGACTGATTTTTATGGAAGTTTTCTACATAGTTTTTGTCTTGCTTTGCAGCATAGGGTAGAGCATTGTCAAGTTGAATTATATCTTTCCTCGTACCAGGTTTTAGTAGCTCATGATTTTTTTCAGCAGACCAGTCCAGTACTTGATCTTTTGAATCAAAATCACCATCTAACTATTTTTGACAATTTTTTTCAGCATCAAGTGCAAAGTGCCTGAAAATCTAGTTTTCACAACAGTTCGATGAGTTTTTGCCCTGACTTTTCTCCCAATTAAAACAGAAAAGTAAAATTTGTTCCAAATGGTTCTTTTTGGGGACAACATTTTACATGTTCAAAGCTAAAAGCAAAAATATATATGTTTTGGTACTTTAACGAAATGACACATATTAAACATAAAAAATTAATAATATTTGTTTCATATTAAGTAATTGACATTCATCTGTAACAATATTAGTGATGGCGTTTATTAGAAAATCACACAAATTAGATGATAGGATTTGATATCTAATATATAATAAGATTTTATAAATAAATATAAAGATATTTATATTAAAAATATAGAAATATTTTGGATATTAAGTTATCATTTTGTAACTATATTTATTGAACTAACTACCAGAAAAATTTTAGATATAATTTTTTTGAAGAATAATAATAAATTTAAACAATTAAAACTATTTAGAGATTTCCAGAAATTTATTAAGTATAAAACCTGAAGTTAGATAATTTCAGGTTTTATAAATTTGTTAATTTAAAACAAATTTAAACTAATCTCTGTGGCAAATTAGAAAAACAAACACAGATATCTATTTTTATATTTTATATTTTTATTGTTTTTATATTTTTCTATAATTCATAAAAATTATGTAATTTTTTGATCAAAAATTTATTTAATTTTTTCTATAAATATATATGATTTACAGAAAAATATAAAAATGAATCACATAGATATCTATGTATGTTTCCAGCACAGAGTTTAAATTTAATATATTTTTTATAATTTATTATTGTTTTATATAAAACAGCTTAAGTTTACAATAATTTAATTATAATTCAATTTTATTTAATGGAAATTTGTTATTTTCACTACTATATTTATAAGTTTTAAATAACTTTGTGAATTAATTTATGAATATGAATCTATTGAAATGCATTAATATTTAATAGCAGAAATATTTGATTTAATCATAAGCAAATGATTAAATCAAATATTTCTGCTATTAAATATTAAATTAGTTTATTAAAATATCATTGGATATGACTAACATTTTCTTAAAATCCTTTACTTTTAATATTACTTATTAGACTGCAAAAGGAACGTAATTTTTTTAAAAATAAGAAAAAAAGAAGTGATATAGTTTTCATAAATATTAATTTTCCTTTCAGGAAATGATGTATGTTTTTAATGTGTTTCCCATGTTCAAAAAACACCCAGAAGCAATGAGAAGAATGCTCTCGGTCATTGAAAAGGATTCACCGATCTTTGATAAAACTCAAGGTTAGTACATCCTAACTGTAATTTCCTTTTTAATAATAACAAGTAATAACATTTTTTTTTTTTTTTAAAGTCAACTTCTTTTTTTACACTATAATGCAGAAAGTCCTTTATAAATAATTTTCATTCATTTTTTAAAGTTTATCTGGCGCCTTATAAACGTCTAACTTATATTAAGTTAGGTTTCATATATCTACCGCCATCTGGCGGTAGATATATGAAACTTAAATCTAAAAAAAACTAAAATTTATTAATTAAATTTAATTAAGGAATTAATATTTGAAAAAACTGTATTAACATCAATTGCCATCCACTTCAAGTTCAAAAAAATGTATTTGAACTTGAGTGGATGAATAAAAAGTATTTTATGAACGATTGAAAATTTGAACAAGATATATAGAAGGAATTGAAAAAGAGTGTGAGCTAATAGAAGGAATTGAAAAAAAAAGCAATATTTACAAATCAGTTTTTTTGTTTTTGCACAATTGAAAGTATATTTGCAAGTAATAAAAATGTTATGTTATGAAATTTAAAAGCAAATGTATTTTTTAATCAATTTTTTGAAATTAATTTTTTAAATATAAAATATCATTAAAATGCTAATTTTTTTGGAAATAATAAAATATCACTTTGATTTTTGTCGAAATAAAAATAACAAGAATTTTTAATGGCATGGTAAGAAATCATGGCATAAACCACATACGATATAATAATTGTTATTTTATCACTTTTCTGAATGAGAGTTTGTCATCCAAGTGAGAATTGATTCAAACTACTTCTAGGAATGGTTATCATGGTGGTGATTTTGTTACTGTGATTTGTCATAGTGATTTTTCTGCCACAATCACATTGTGTCGAAAATCGCGGAGTGACCAATATTTACTGGCTAGATACCTTAACATTTGACAATAAATCAATCATTTTAAAAGTTGTTAAACCCTTCAATAGAGGATGGCATTTATATATCCGTATCCAGATTTGAAACATTCAACCAAATTTTCGCGTGTTTTCGAGCGTTTCCGTGTGAATGCGAAAACAAGCCTCGATATCTCTATCCCCTTACAAGTGAGCTTCTAGTCGTCTTTCGATGAGGGATAAAAAAAACGACACCAGGCCGAGAGGAAATTCTGTTTCCCCAAAATCTTGTAAATAAAATCACATGCGCTTCGAATAGATTTACATCCGAATTACATCTGGTTTGATGCATAACGCTTAAAACCAATCGCACTCTAATTTGGACATTTAATCTTTACGATTCTGGTAGATAAGCTATTATTTCGTTGCTTATAATTTTGAAGATATGCAAGTGTCCGGACGCTATTTATTCTTTAACTCGATTTATTTATTTTTTGCTTGAAACATCGAGTCGTTTTTCTCTCTCACGTTTCAGACATATTACATTTACATTATATTATTATAGTCCTTATAAATATTATAAATAGCTCAAAAAGTAGTTTGGGATTTTATACAAAAATTAAAAAAAAAAAATGTTCATGGCTGGAGGGTTAAAAAACAATTATGATTAAAATAATTAATTAGTTCTACTTACAGATTCTAATTTTCGACGAATTGCAGAGTGAT
Organism: Caerostris darwini; assembly: GCA_021605075.1. NCBI lineage: Eukaryota > Metazoa > Arthropoda > Arachnida > Araneae > Araneidae > Caerostris > Caerostris darwini. Next base: position 190,692 of record BPLQ01012779.1, read on the forward strand.
ATATGTTATTTATCATGTTTTGATGTTACTAGTAAAAAAAATCATTTACAACAATAAAATAATTACTCCATCAAAAATGTTTATTTTGTTGCTGTAGCTAATACAATTTAAGTCAGACAAATTTAGACAACTCTTGTAAAAAAAAAAAAGTGTTCTTTTTGTTGTTGACATAAGAACCTGGGGCAACCAAATGTAAAGTGACAGCTTTGTGAGTTGTGCGTCAGTTGAGTTCTTAATTTAGAACAACAATTAAGTGACGGAGTCAACTTCTTGGAGTGGCACCACCCTACTCTCAAAACTAACAACTCTACTGATGGCTGTCTGTTTGCTGTTGCTCGGTTTATTGATGGCATAACTGACAGTTTGCAGCTTTGTATAACTATCTTAGAGGAAGTTTAGCGTTTAAAATTTTTATCTAAGTTGCTGATTTTTAAATTTCATAATGATGTTGTAGTTAACTAAACTCCTGAAATAATATGATTTTCTCTAAACCATATTATTTCAGGAAGGACTTTTAGAGGGAAGGAACTACCTCGTATTTGCGTATCGTGTGGGAGAAAATCCAGAAAACTCCCATCATGTAGTCTCACTAACGAGACAAAATGCTAAACATCTAATGCATCATTTAGCTAAACATCTAAATGCTAAACGAACCTCCTCTTTTTTTTTTTTTTTTTTTGAAACAGTATCTACAACCAGCGGATGAAACGTCAGCCGTAATGCTCACCGGCACACGTTTCCACTAAGTCACGAGTCTCTTAAATGAGTTAAAATTAGAAGTATTTTGACTTTGTAAGGTCTTTCAGATTTGGTTTGGTTTTTCGTTCTATGGTCATTTCTTGCACACTTTAGGCTAATTAGACAGGGACCTACAGCTTAATGTGTATTCCGAACCACTAGCAAAACATCCATGCCACTGACAGGTACCAAAGGCCAGAGCACTAGCCAATTGGCCATCAGGCTGCAAATCTTTTAGAAGTCTGTAAATTATAACATTAAACTAGTCATATGTTTTGTAATATACTGAATTTACTTTAAAAATGAATTATTGCAATTGCATCTGCAAAGATGGAGGACATTTCATATCATATGATAGGAAATTTTCATATAAAACCTGAATTATTACATTCAATTCATTCTTTGTCCTTTTTCATAAATACTACATTTATGTACATCTTTCTTGGTCTAACTGTTCAAAGAAATTACTTTAATTTATTTTGCAGAATATAACGAAGAAGAAGTTGAAGACTACTGCCTCTCACTGCTGTTAAAAGCCATGTGCTATAAAACACTAGGCGAAACAGAGAAAGCTGAAAATCATTTACATGAGCTTCTTCAATTGTGAGTAAAAATTAGTTGAACTTTTCATTTGTATCTTTGATATTTCTATTATTTACAATTATTTAATTTTTTTCAGAGGAAAAATATACAGGAGTAAATATATTTCTCGTTCATATAAGATATAAAATATTTTCTTAATTGACATTTTTAAACGAAACATCTATTCCACGAATGCGGATAAAAGCGGAATAAAATGCTTAATTAATGCAATTCTAAGTTCATTTACCGATAAATAATATTATTTTTTGTATCTTAGAAAATTATTTGTACAAATTAAAGTAATTGTTTAAAAAAGAATAAAGTTCTGTTTCGTTATAGTTGTTTCTATTCTTCCATGAATAGGAACCATCACTTAAACATTCTGAAACAAATGGTAATAAAATATAAATAAAACTGTTGTAAAGTTCTGTGTAGCTAGACAACTGAATATATGAGCAAACAATTATAAAAAGCTATTATATTTTAATACAAAGAATTAAGAAAATTTCTGAGATAGCTAAGAATTCATTATAAAATGTAAACTGCAGTCATGAAATAAGGGATAATAGATTTTCGTAAATGCTCTCATAATATTCAGTCATAGAAGAAAATATTATCAGTGTAATTTTATTACAATTTGGATTGAGCAAAGTTAATAATCAAGAGACCAAGAGTTATCTATTAAATTACTTGGAGTTTATTGTCGGAAATATTGCCCTAATAATTATATGCGAGTCTGATATAGTAATAGAATAATATATAGCTATACTAATATGGGTTTTTCTAAAGCATAGTTATTTGCATGATAAATTGTGGTATAGTAATTATGTACTTATAATATTACAATGTTACTAAATTCAGCCAGTCACAAAGATGAAAATCACTTTTGATTTTAATTTTTCAAAACAAAGACGGTATCAAGAAAGTTAATTTAATCATCACTTGGAATTAAATATTCAAGTTTAGTCGAAGAGATAAAGAATAAAAACATATCACACATGATAAATAAAAAAGAAATTTGAAAATCAAAAATATCTTTTATTTTATATTTTTTGATAAACCTAACTACTTTGCATTAAAATAAAAAGTAAATCAATTCAATAAAAACTATAAAATCTAAAACGGCATAAAGTAAAATAATAATTTTTTAATTGGACTTTTTTTCACCCAAATTAAGAAACTACTGTATATCATCCCATTTAATTATCTTTATTTAACTTATATATATTTTTTTTTTCAGATATTTTTATATTTTTGTGGATGTCACAAATTTCTTAATAGAACAATTTTTTTCTTATGTGATTACATACAAATAAATAAATAACGTAAAATTAAAATGATCAACAAAACCTGACTTAGCTTCTCTGCTGTGCAATTTTAAAAACCAAACAAAACTAGTTTTCACCATAGATTAATCATCAATCATTTTAGATTAGATGCAAAGCATTCTTACATTACAGGACATGTAGAATATAGTGCAAAGAAATTGGCAATCAATAACTTGGAAATAAAACTTTTTTTTTAAGTATGGTTAAAAAATCCTTTACTTACCATTCAAAAAGATGTAAAAAAATATTTTTTTCGTCATGAAGACAAATTATTATGAATTTGTCTTAGTTAAATGGTACTTCAGCACGATTTCCGTCTAATAATTCATGGGTTTTTTTTCATTTATCTATCTTGAAGATTCTAATCTTGAGTATTTCATGTTCTAAGAAATATTTCCACTAATTACTAATAAAAAAATTGGCGTGTTTTTTCATATTTCCGAGAAAAATTTGTGTTGAGTATAACGAGCATTTTTATTTCTTAAGCAATTAATGAAACTCTTTTTTTATCTAATAATTCAAATAGCTGATTATAAATAATAAATTAATAATCATCAGACTGGAGTTGTCTAGAATACCCCCAAAAATAATTTAATACAAGAATTTCCATTTATTCTTGCACACTTTTTCAAAAATAACTAATGTAAATAAATGCAACAGTTAGTATCCTAACATCTGTTAATGTATAAATAATATAAAAACATTAATTAAATTATCTAAATTATAAATTTGAAATCATTTAGATTTAATCAATATAAAGCAAGATGCTTTAATTATTGTCTTAATATTTTCTTCGTATGAGAAATTTCTCAAAGAAATGCTCTTCTTTTTTTTAGATAAATACTTTAATCACTTAATTATCAATAAAAAATGAAATAATGAAAGCAATTTCCTTATTTTTTTACCTTATGATCGACTTTTTTAATTGCTTAAAACATGAAAGTTATTTGCTGTTTGCATAAATATTTTCTTAATGATTTTCATGTTTAATATTTTTATGTTTGCAAATCTTTGTTTTCTTGGAGATACGTAAATAAAAATTCCTTTTTCATTTAAATATTTTTATTTGTAGCTTTATTTACAAAAAAGTATTATAACTTTTAATATTATGTTTATGAAATATATTGTAAGGTATAATAATACACAATTTTTTCCCCCCTGCAGACTATAATATGCAAAATAATGAGTAATAATAATAATAATGATAATATGTAAAATATTGAGTTTAAGTCGTAGAAAATCATTTGTTTGTATTTGCCACTTCATATAAAATAGGATAGTTGTTTTTCTTTTTGAATTTATATGTTCGTATACAACAAAAGCGTAAAATATTTTTTTTAAATTATTCAAAGTAAAAATGAATAATTTATTTGAAAAACAGTGAAAATGACCTTGGGGATGACATCTACCTTGCTACATATGCGATGGCTGAAATGGGATACATGGCTTTGGAGCAAGGACAATACGAAGAAGCACTACAGTGGTTGGACAGATCATGGTGAGATAACAAATTAGCTTTTCTTTTTACACAATTATTCATGATAAACAACTTTTTCCAAATTACTTTTAAAACATTTAATATATACATTCTAATTTGGCGCACTACTTTCCATTACTGATGAAAAATACTATGATGAGTTATAATAGAATGATGAATAAGACATAAATATCTTGGTATTGAGTTTTTCAAGTGATACTGATCCCAATATATTGACAGTGATCCATAGTTCATTATAATATTGTAGAATTTCATGGTAACGTTAAAATTAAAAGCAACTCCTTAAAGTTCAATTTAATTTAATGAAAAGAATTTTATGACTCTTTTACAATCAGTTAGAAGTTTATTATGAAGTCACTGAAAACTGATTACTTTTTTTAGGGTTAAATTTAAGTTTAATAGGATATCCATCATAGAATATGTATAGCATAATGAGATTAAAAATTCCTAAATAATTTTGTAAAATTCGGTAAATTAATTATTTCTAATTGTTACAAATCCTTAGTATACTTATATATCTTTGTTATCAGTATCGTTAGTGTTCAGTATTTATATTTTCATAATCGTTAGGGAACAATACAATACTTTAATTCTGGTGATAAGGGAAACTTTTTAACTTTGTTTATTGTCTTGATGTTTAAGGTAAGCATTATGAAATATTATTTTTTTGTGAAGCAACATAAATTATTACGCGAACAAAAATGAATGCTTCTCTAACAAAAATTAGAAAAATAAGTAAATCACTTGAAATTAATTTCCTTTTCAATAAAATGATATTCATAATTTTTTTTATATCTTTCTGATGAATAAATAAATTAATTTTTCAAAATCATTACTGCCAAGTATTCCTATACAACAAACTTTTCTTTTTTTTTTAACAATACATTGTAAAAAATATTTTTTTCTCTAGAATTCCAAATAAATAAAAAGTTGATTTTTATTATTTTTATAAATTATTCTTTCTTGGAAAGTAAAATAAACGTAATTTTAATAAAATAAAACGATTTAATACTATAACAATAATATATTTACTATAGTATTTTATATAATGTTATAAATAAATATTTGCATTTACTTGAAAAATTAAAAATAAACATTCTCAATATTTGATTTTTTTTCCTTCTTTCTGGTATTTTTATATTAATATTTTCAGAAGGTTTACTTAATATTTCTAAATTTGATCATAAAAAGTAATATTTTAATTTTTGACAGAAAATAAAAATGAATAACCCACGGGAAATGAAAATTAAAATAGCTTCAGTTAATTAATTCCATATTTTTAAATTGTTTATTATGAAAACTAAATATTTTTTATATTTACTTTTTTTTTACCTTTTTTTAAGGTGAGAAAAAACAGTGGATAATAAAATAAAACTGCGTACTTGCGTAATAAATAAATTAAACTGCGTAATAAATAATATTAAATTTATCATAAAAAAATCGTTTAAAAATGTTCGTTTTATGATTTTTGTAGATACTTTTGTTATCTTTTATTTCTGATTAAATTATTTTTTTGAACAGCCATAAAAAAATAGTTTTTAAAATCAATTTTCTTTCCTTAGAGTTAGTTTATTAAGAAGATTACATTTATTTCTTATAAAAATAATTTAAAGTAATTCAATTTTTTAAGGACTATTAAGTCAAAGCTTAAATTGGATTTCTAATTTTTCTACAATCAATTTTAACCATCAGACAATAAAAATTTCAAAAATTTCAATGTGAGTAATTCGTCATATAAATAAATAAATAAATTTATATTTTCAATTTTATAAAAAAAGAATTAAATTTCTTTAATTGTATAAGTGCAGACTTCTCTGTATAAAAAGGTTTGCATTTTTGAAAAATATATCTTTAAAAAATTAGTAGATTAACTTTTTTAATTAACTGTTATTCTACTCTATTAAAGAAAGTGTTGAGTTGCTAATGCTGCAAATTTATATGTTGCTTTATCACCATTTATTTCTTGTATTTGTAATCAAATGTTATTTAATAAAATTTTTGTTTAATAATTATTAAATAAAATTCGATTAATTATCAAGAAATTAATTTTTCCTGATTGATTTCGTAATGACATTTTTCCAAACGTCACAAAGTCGTTTTTATGAATCATTTTTATATCAATGACGTTTGTAAACGTGTTTTAATATTATAAAAAATAAATCCACAATAATGTAATTTACAATATTAAATATTATGTGGGCCTGATCGCCGAGAGACTAGCTCTCGGTGCCACAGGTTTCGGATGACTCTGATTCTCTCTGTTTCCACAGTCCCGGCGGTGTCATGAATGTTTGCAGTGGTTCAGAATCCATTTTAAACCGTAGGTCCCAGTCTAATATGATTGTAGAGAGTCGGGCATAGAGCTGAAAAACCTACCTCGTAAATTATTTTAATAATTAAATTTTTGTAATTAAAAACGTCTTGCTCGAAATCTACCAGTAGGCAGACGGCCATGGGGCTGTTTCGTCAATGGAGATGGAATTATATTATGTTTATTAAAACAAAATTTACAACACTCTGAATTTAATATATATTTTTTTTTTCTTTGATGCGCAGCCAAATATCAAGAAAAGAATTCTTATTAGTCATTTTTAATTAAATAAAAACTTTTTTTTTATTTTAAAACTATTTAGTTAAAAAAACTTTAAACTTTTAAACTATCCAGTTCAAAAATATTTTGCAGAAGAATAGAGAAATCTTGTCATAACTACAAGTTCTTATTCACTTTTTCGATTCCTAACTCGTATTTAAAAATCTCTTTATCCTTTATGCTGATATTTCGTTACATTAAATTTAGTAAAGACCAAAACATATCGTTTCAGCTTGGAAAAGCTCAGTTATATTAGATAGTTTGTCAATACATATATTTGCTAATTGTTAATCTTCAATATTATTTGTGAATCTTTCCAAAGAAAACAATGTAATTACATTGTATTGTAATGACATTGTCATTATAATACAATGTAATGATTTAAATTATGATTGTATTGTGTTAAAACCAATTAAGTGATGAATATGAAGCTAATCATTGAAATATTTAATATCTTTTCAGCCACGCCCACACTGACTACCACCTCGAGTCTTTCCTCCACTATCGCATCCATGCTGCCATAAGGCACATCCAGACACTGAGTTCCCTCCTGCAACAAGTACCGACCAGTACTCCCACACCAAATAACACACTGTACAACTGCTCCATGAGTCCTGCTACAAAGAGTGCTTCCATCAATATTTATGAACCACCAGTACCACCCTCTGTGTCCACCTAGTCTTGTTCATCAAAGAGTGGATCACATCATAATAGAAAACAACAGCAACGAAAAAGTATTGTTGCCCATAAAAAAACTCTTTATATGCATTGCAAAACTGTCTTGACTGTTTTACAATGAATAAATTTTCATGTATCATATTTTAATTAATGTAAATTTCTTTTTTTATTTTAATCTTTCAAGGAAATGTTTTAACAGTCTTCCAATATAATGTATAACAAGTAATATAAAAATATTTTTTAAAGTCAATTCCTACTTTTTTTCACTATATTGCAGAAAAGTCCTTTACAAATAAAGTTTAAATTTTCCTCTTACATCTGGAGCTATTATTAGATACATGCAATCTTAAATATAAAAAAAACTAAAATTAATTAATTAAATTTAATTAATGAATTAATATTTGAAAAAACTGTATTAACATCTAGTGTCATCCACTACAAGTTTTAAAAAATGTATTTGAACTTGAGTGGATGAATAAAAAGTATTTTATGAACGATCGAAAATTTGAACAAGATATATATAGGGAGAGTGTGAACTAATAGTAAGAATTGAAAAATGCATTTGTTTGTATTGTTATTGCATACAATATTAGTAAAATATTTTCTTGTTTAAGGAATATTTTGATTTATATTTTATGAAAAATTCGTCCATTTGATGTGAGTACAAATGCAAAAACTTGATTCATAATCTTAATACACGTTGACTGTTTATATACTAAAATATATCTTTCTTTCTTGACATGCAATTATGTTTTTAGCTTTAGATATAATTATGTTTATGTTATGTTATATCGTAAAAGTATCTAAATTACATATGTATTTTTGTATATGTTGATCATTAGAAAATTACTAATATTTTGATATATATTTCAAAATGTACTTGAAAATGTTTCTCGTTGTTTAAAGTATTAAATGTGTTGTGTTTCTTAAATAAAAAAGTTTCGTTTTGTGTCCATAAGAATTTCCATTTAGAAATGTCTACTTTTTCACTTTGAAAATTTAATACAAAAAAGGAAAAATTTATAAAAATAAATTCTTAAGCTCGTTAACAGATTTTTAGCTAAAGATAAATAAAAAAAATATTAAATTAAGTTATTTATAAACATTTCAAACATATTTTAAAGCTACTTAAAATGTATTATATTTTAGATAAATTCTTTTATTATAAATGATTTCACGATTAATGTGCTGGGAATGTTTAGCAATCTGTAAAGAGTTTTAAATTTATGATAGTATGTTATTCATTCAAAAATAAATTTGTTGATAATTCACAAGATAACACTAAACATACACAAATGATATACTAAAGATATATAAGTAATATATTAAACATATACAACTGATCTACAAGTACTATAATAAACACGTGACATACAAGTAATATACTAAACATATACAACTGATATACAAGTAATATACTTAACATATACAACTGATATACATGTAATATACTAAAACACATTTAAAATAATTCTCTCAATTTGTAGAGTCATTGGAAATCAAAATAGTATAACTAGAAATTAAATCATCTATATTACACTTTTCTTAAAATGTGCTTCTTATTAGCAGTTTTTGATGACTAAAATAGAAAAATTTTATTCATTCGAAGTACATAATAAACAATTATTATTTTTCTGGTTTTTTTGCCTCATGTTCTCGCCGCCAGTGAACCTATAGGAGCAGTTGACCCATATTTCCATGCCGTAAGGAAGAAAACCCAGAAAACATCTGCCAGAGCAACTTGACTATCAATGTGATGCACTTACACATGCTGTCAGGAGTTTGCTCGTTTCTGTAAGCTGCGTTACAGCAGACACCACCAGCTGAATAGAATCTGCATCTTTTTGCACATGTTGCAGCTGGGCAATGAACCATTTAGCAAATGAAATTTTTATTTCGATTTAGATTTGTAGATAATAGAGGAACTTTTGTACTACTTTAATTAATAGAAATTTTTCAAAAACATTTACAAATTAATTATAAATATATATATATTGTTTAGCAATAGGATTATAAAACATATCTTTTGAATCCGATGAAAATAATTATTTTGTATATGAAATGAAGTAATTCATTTAACATATTCAAACATTAAAATATTCGTCAATTTTATTACTATGGATTTTAAAATAACGTGAACTTAGCAACTGAAAACAGATTCAACAAATAGTTTTGCATTTTATTCAAATTATAGTTTTAAGAATTGCTTTTTCGTATTTAAAATGATAACATTCATATAAATGTAATATTTACAATCAAAGGCTAATGTTTAATTCAACCATTCGTAATACTTTTACTGTAAGCTTGTTTTAAAATACCATTCAACTTTTCAAAATGCTGAAAATCATTTCAAATTAATGTAAACTAACGTTTCTAAAATTATAAGCGCGTTTATATAAATTTGGAATTTTAATCCGCTTTGTCTAGATTTTTATTTCTACTCCTTTTAAATGTATCGATACAAATTCTCGTGAAGTTACATTTAAAACATTTCTTCTGTTAATTTATTAGTTTCAATGTTATATTTGAAACATCGATTTTAACTCTTATTTCCAACTAATTCAGATCAAACAACGTTAAAATCCTTATTTGAGTAGGAGTATTTACTTTTCTCATTCGATAATGAATTCATTTTAATTCAACAGTTAAATTCAAACAATGATAAATTTTACTCAGTCAGTGATAAAATAATTTGAATATTTCAGTAATCATAAAGATATAATGATCAAAATTGTATGAAAATGACCGGTACTTAAATTTTATGCAAATAAATGGCTCCTGAGAAATTTAAATTTTATTTCAAATGAAATTAATTTACTTTTATAACTCAATTAGCAGCTTTGTAAGCTAATGAAAAATTTACAAGGTAACAAGTTAATTTATTTTTGGTAAAAAATATTTTGGAAACACATAGAAATAGAGGCACAGCTTCAATGCATAGTTTTATGTGTAATTTACATAAAATATACAAAAATAATCTATAGTATATTTCGAAATGAATGTTATGAATTCGAATATAGTTTTCTTTTATGCAACGAATTATATCATATTGCTGATATTAAATTTCCTTATTCAGTTTCTTCTACTTTATTTATTATTCTGTTTTCTTTTCTTTTAGTATTAAATAATTACTTTAGTAGCAAAAATTAATTACTATAGTAGTAGAAGAGTAAATTACAATTAAAAAAATAATCACTTTAGTAGCAAAGCTATTACTTTAATTATTATGTACTCATAAATTACTTAATTCCATAGTTTTAAGTGAGTTTTTAATAATAAATAATTACTAAAGAAGAAAAGTTAATTTTAGTAATAAGTAACTAATAATGTAATTACTTTAGTAGTAAAAAGTATACTGTAGTAGTAAAAAATAAATTACACTTAAAAAAGCGATTACTTTAGTAGTAAAGTTATTACTTTAGTTATTATGTACTCATAAATTACTAAATTCCATAGTTCTAAGTGAGTTTTTTAATAAGAAGTACTTAATAAAGTAGAAAAAGCAAATACTTTAGTAGTGAAAAGTAATTACTATAGTAGTAGAAACATAGATTGCAATTAAAAGTAATTATTTTAGTAGTAAAGCTATTACTTTAGTTATTACATACTCATAAATTACTAAATTTAATAATTTTAAGTCAATTTTTTATTTTTTTTTTTGGATTAATATCTTTGTAATAGCTTACATAGTAAGCCTAACTTAATTGCTTTATAAAACTTATGGCTTAATTTCTCTGTAATAGCTTACATAGTTAGCATAATTTAATTGCTTTAAAGTAATGCAATATTAAGCAAAATTCATTAAATTGCAAAAAATTGAGAAAAAAAATGTGGCTTCATAACAGAAAAAAATGGTTAAATACTTGTTTAAAGTCACAATAGATAGCATATTTCTTCGAAAATTATAAAGTACCGAGTTTAAATATAATTATTAGATTAAATTCTAAATAATTAGATGATTAGATTAATTTCGAAATTTAAACTTTTTCTTACAAAATATTTATTACTCACAAAATATTTCATTAGAAAAAAAAAGAACTTTTTTAAGAAAACTGGAAATAATTTTTGATTAAAATGCTGTAAGGATTCTTTTATTAAACAAAAAAAGTAGAATTCTTATTATCGAGAAATTATAAAAGTTATTTATAAAAAGTTAAAATAAATGACTTTTGAGCCCAGTTTGCTACTTATCTCAGAATTAAATCTGCAAATACAGTTTTCAGCAAAAAGCTGCTCTGTTTATTTTTGCTTGTATATTCTTCCATTGAAACACGCCAATGAACCATTGAAAAAGTAGAAACGGCATTTTAATATGACTAAAAATATCAGAGAAAACAAGGCAGTATGGCGCTTTTTTTTCGAATAAAATTGGACGAGAATTTAAAGCTCCGAAAAACTTATTTTAATGACGAACCATGCGAAAATAAATAAGCAAATAAAATGCAGATCGTTAAAAATATTTTTCAGTTAACTTTTATGCCAAGAGTATAAAGAAATAAAATACAAAATAATTGTATGTGAAGAGAAGAAAAATTCGAATTGGTAACAAAGATTAGACGACGTGGATACAGGTAAAAGAATGGTACATGCATTCAGTTTCTTTTAATTAGAAAAGTAAATAAGAGATATTGTAATCCCACGTGAATGTCCCTCATTTTTTAGATGATTTTTTTTATCTAGGAATATTTCATGGAAACGGAATTTATTTCTTGCATGATATGCATTGTTTAACATGGTCGTTATTTTTTGTCAGGAGAAAAGAAGTAAAGTTAGATAATTTAAAAAAATGTTTCTAAGGAATAAAAAACTTCTCTATATATGTTTTTTAAATGACGTTAAATATTAGTAGTCGTAATATTATGTATGGGAATAATTTTAGGAATTGCAAATTAAACGCGTTATTATTTTATTTTAATTTTATTATTTCCATCCAATGCAGAAAAAAAAAATTAAATTGGTATTAGCCTTTAAAATATTTTAAATTAATTTTATAGTTTTGTAGAGTTCAAAAATTGAAAAAAAAATCTATTACTTTTATAAATTAATTTTCTAATTCCATTATAACTGATAAAAAGAACAATAATTAAATGACAGTTTTCAATCATAAATGTAATAAAATAGGTTCAGTTTTATATGTCGAAGTTTAATTTCGTCAAACCAGAAAGCTTCATTTTATATTTCTGGAATTTTTCATTCATGATTTCTTTATTTCGTATGTTTTCTGCTTAAAATAGTTACAAATTACATGATAAAGCATATACATAAACATGCATATCATAACCTCCTTATAAAGTATCTGAATTAAAAATGTAAACCTTTTTATAAAATTTATTATTATATTTAGAAAAAATTTCATCTTTTTTCTCTGCTGTTGCAATTTCTTCGCCGCTGTTGATAAATGCGAAAAAAAATATTTTTTTCCTATATCATTGAAAATTTAATTAAAAATGTATATATGAATTTCTAAATATCACAGGATTAGATTTATTACCAGAGAAAAACGATAAATTGTTTCAAAAACATAATTTCGAAAATTCTGGCCAAGTCTTCGATAAAGTAATACAACTTTATAAAAACCATGTAAGTTAAATCATGTAGTTTCTTATACATTTCAACCAAAATTTAACAATCTCAATTTTATCAATTTATTATTATTTCTTAATAAAAAATTAATTAAAAAAATTTTTGACTCAGTTTTTTAAATGCGTAAATTTTAGTGCAATGCTTAACTAAAAAAAAACATTATTAATTTGCAAAATCTCATAAAAACTGCATTCGATAGAATTAAATTTGGGAAAACTCTATAGTATAGTTCTTCAAAAATTATAAAATATCGAGTTTTAAATATAATTATTGCATTAGATTCGAAATTATTAGATTAATTGCGAAATTTAAAAATTTTCTTACAAAATATTTGTTACTCACAAATATTTAATTAGAAAAAAATTAAAAAAAAAAAAAAAAAAAATCAGCGGAAAATTATTCTTTTATTAAAATGCTATAAGGATTCTTTTATCAAGCAAAGAAAAAAATTGAGTTCTTATTATCGAGATGATTTATACAAAGTTAAAATAAATGACTTTTGAGCCCAGTTTGCTACTTATCTCAGAATTAAATCTGCAAATGCAGTTTTTAGCCAAAGCTGCTCTGTTTATTTTTGTTTGCATATTCTTCCATTGAAACACGCTAATGAACCATTGAAAAAGTAGAAACGGCATTTTAATATGACTCAAAATATCAGAGAAAACAAGGCAGTATGGCTTTTTTTTTTTTTTTGGAATAAAATTGGACGAGAATTTAAAGCTCTGAAAAACTTATTTTAATGACGAACCATGCGAAAATAAATAAGCAAATAAAATGCAGATCGTTAAAAATATTTTTCAGATAACTTTTATGCCAAGAGTATAAAGGAATAAAATAAAATAAAAAAATTATATATGCAGAGAAGAAAAATTTGAATTGGTAAAAAAGATTCGACGACGTTGATACAGGTAAAAGAACGGTGCATGCATCCAGTTTCTTTTAATTAGAAAAGTAAATAAGAGATATTACAATCCCACGTGAATGTCCCTCTTTTTTTAGATATTTTTTTTTATCTAGGAACATTTCATGGAAACAGAATTTATTTCTTGCATGATATGCATTGTTTAACACAGTCGTTATTTTTTTCAAGAGAAAAGAAGTGAAGTCAGATAATTAAAAAAAATTTTCTTTGAAGTTGGTAGTTTAAATAATGAATAAAAAACTTCCCTCTATATGTTTTTTTAATGACAGTAAATATTAGTGTTCGTAATATTATGTAAGCGAATAATTTTAGGAATTGCAAATTATACATGTTTTTAATTTTATTTAATTTGATTATTTAAATCCAATACAGAAAAAAAAAAAAATTATTAAAAACCTTAAAAATATTTTTGAGTTTTTATTTATTTTTACAGTATTATAGAAATCAAAATTGATAAAAACATCTATTGCATTTATAAAATATTTTTCGAACTCCATTACAACATAATAATTAAATAACAGTTTTCAATTATAATTATAGTAAAATCTGTTCGGTTTCATATGTGGAAGTTTTAATTTCGTCGAACCAGAAATTTTTATTTTATATTTGTAGAATTTTTCATTCATGATTTCTTTATTTCAATGTTTTCTGCTTAAAATAGTTAAAAGATACATGAAAAAACATATATATAAACATGCGTATCATAATCTCCTTTTGAAGTATTTTAATTAAAATGTAAACCTTTTTTTTTTAACGTTATTATTATGTTTAGAAAAAATTTCGTCTTTTTTCTCTTCTGTTGATAAAAGCGGAAAAAATTATTTTTCCATATATCATTGAAAATTTAATTAAAAATGAAGATTTGATTTTCTAAATATCACAGTATTAGATTAATTATTAAAGAGAAACTATAAATACTTTAGGAAACTTTTATACTTTTCCAAAATGCTGGCCAAGAATAGTTCGATAAAATAATATAACTTTATGTATATTTAAAACCATGTAAATTAAATCATGTAATTTCTCATACATTGCAGCCAAAATTTAATAATTTCATTTTTGTCAGTTTTTGTAATTTATTATTATTTCTTAGTAAAAAACTAATTTAAAAAATTTAGCTCAATTTTTAAAATTCTTCAATTTTAGCACAATGATTAACTAAAAAGATTTTTATTAATTTGCAAAACCTCATAAAAACTGCATTTG
This sequence comes from Caerostris darwini, assembly GCA_021605075.1. Lineage (NCBI taxonomy): Eukaryota > Metazoa > Arthropoda > Arachnida > Araneae > Araneidae > Caerostris > Caerostris darwini. The sequence goes on from BPLQ01012779.1 coordinate 205,817, forward strand.
ATACAATTAAATATGGCAAAAATATATAGTATATTTCTTCGAAATTTATAAAGTACCGAGTTTTAAATATAATTATTAGATTATTAGATTAATTTCAAATTATTCTTACGAAATAGTTGTAACTTACAAAATATTTAATTAAAAAAAAGAATTTTTTCAAGAAACGGGAAAAACTTATTTGATTAAAAACGTTATAAGGAATTTATTTTCAAGGGAAAAACGTATTTTTATTATCGAGATGATTCAAAAAGTTAAAATAAATGATGTTTGAGCCTTGTTTGCTACTTATCTCTGAATTAAATCTGCAATGCAGTTTTTAGCTCTGTTTATTTTTGTTTGTATATTCTTCCATTGAAACACGCTAATGAACCATTGAAAAAGTAGAATCGGCATTTTAATATGACTAAAAATATCAGAGAAAACAAGGCAGTATGGCGCTTTTTTTTGCGAGTAAAATTGGTCGAGAATTTAAAGCCCTGAAAAACTTATTTTAATGACGAATCATGCGAAAATAAGTAAGCAAATAAAATGCCAGATCGTTAAAAATATTTTTCAGTTAACTTTTATGCCAAGAGTATAAAGAAATAAAATGCAAAATAATTGTATGTGAGGAGAAGAAAAATTCGAATTGGTAACAAAGATTAGACGACGTGGAAACAGGTAAAAGAATGGTACATGCATTCAGTTTCTTTTAATTAGAAAAGTAAATAAGAGATATTATAATCCCACGTGAATGTCTCTCTTTTTTTAGATGATTTTTTTTATCTAGAATAAAAAATGGAATTTCATGTAAACAGAATTTATTTCTTGCATGATATTCATTGTTTAACATAGTCTTTTTTTTATCAAAAGAAAAGAAGTAATGTTAGATAATTAAAAAAATTTTTCTTTGAAGTTGGTAGTTTAATGAATAAAAAACTTCTCTCTCTATGTTTTTTTAAATGAAGTTAAATATTAGTATTCGTAATATTATGTTTATGAATAATTTTACGAATTGCAAATTATATATGTTTTTTAATTTTATTTAATTTGATTATTTTTATTTAATGCAGAAAAATCGAAATTGGTAAAATTCTTAGAAATATTTTCGTGTTTTTATTTAACTTTACAGTATTATAAAACTTTATTTGATAAAAAAGTCTATAACATTTATAAATTATTTTTCTAAAACCTATATTTTTTCCAACTCCTATAACTATAATTATAGTAAAAAATGTTCAATTTTGTGTATCGAAATTTTTATTTCATATTTGTAGAATTTTTCATTTAGGATTTCTTTATTTAGATGTTTTCTGCTTAAAATAGTTAAAGGATACATGAAAGGAAAATATATATCTATATAAACATGATATCATAACCTCACTTGGAAGTATCTTAGTTAAAAATGTAAATCATTTTATAAACTTTATTATTTTTTTAACTTATTATTACTAACTTTAATATTTAAACTTTATTATTATCATTGGATAAAATTTGTCTTTTTTTCTCTTTTGTTGATAAATGTGGGAAAAAAAAAATTTTTTTCCGGTATGCTCAGTATTGTTTCATAAATTTAACTCCAATGATCATTGAAAATTTAATTTAAAAAATGGAGATATGTTTATCTTAACAATACATGATTATATTTATTATTAGAGAAAAACTATAAATTTTTTTGGAAACATTTATGCTTTTTCCAAGTGCTGGTCATTGATTGTTCTATCAAATAATATAATTTTATGTATACTTAAAATCATGTAAGTTAAATCAATACTTTCATCTACATTACAACTAAAATTTAACAAGTATATTTTTCAATTTTTATAACTTATTGTTATTTCCTAATAAAAAACTAATTAAAATTTTTTTTTAACTCAATGCTTTAAATCCTTTAATTTTAGAACAATATTTAACTAAAAAACTTTATTAATTTCTCAAACCTCATTATTTTGCAAAAACCTCTTAAAAATTGCATTCGATTGAATTAAAATCGGGAAAAATTAAAATATAATTTTAAAAATTCTATTTCGCAATAAAAATTTAATCTTAAAAAGTTTTAGCTTAATGCTTCAATTTTTAGCTTAATGCTGAAATTAAAACTTTATTCATTTGCAAAATCTCATAAAAACTGCATTTGATTGAATTAAAACAAACAAATGGTAAATCAACGGAGAAAACAGTAAGTAATTTTTCACCCACATTGTAAACATCAGTTAAACAAACCCTCTTTTTGATCTTCTATAAAATAGTGTTTATTTATTGTATATTTTCTTCTTTCACAAATTATGGAACGAATAACAACTATTAATAATTCCTATTTAAGTAATTTTAAGGTCAAATCAGAATGGATTTATAATCCCAAAGCAATTAATTTAGATAGGTATTCAAAGTGAAAATTATTTAATACCGATTAAAGTCATTTAAAAAAACTCTTTTTCTTGAGGCTCAACAAAGGACTTTTGCAACGACTGCTTCACAGATCCAATCTCTTTATGAAATAAGTAGCAGAAACATTTAATTAACGTAAGTAAACACATTTTTAACGCATCTTGAGGTTATATTCAGAGAGAGAGCAGAACGTTGCTTCGTCTTTTAAATTCTCAAGAAAAGTTTTGCTTTCTAATTTTTTACTTAATGATGGTGCCAAATGGATTCAGCCGCAAAATGTTAATCTAACCCGAAATACACTTGAAATAATCGGAATGTCTGTTTCCAAGGAACAGCACGTATTTGAACAATTAAAGAGTATTTTAGGCATCGAAGCTTTGTTCTCAGAACAATAGCAGTCGATTGGAGGCTTTGTTTTAACATTCAGCCAAATTTTGGAGACAATGGAAGATTCCCAGAGAAAAGAATTTCCAATTAAAGAAATTAAAAAATTTCGCTATTATAATAGTAATATATAAAGGCCATGTTTGAAGTATTATTTCTAGATTAGTTAGAAATTGTTCTCTGACAATAGAATGCATGTGTATATATATACCACGGTTGAAGTTGTATTTATAATCGCCAATTATTTATTCCCTTTTTAATTATAGTTGTAAAGGAACTGTTCAAAATCAGTGATGAGAATTGATTTTAGTTGAATAATTATAATAGATTTTTTTTTTAGTTCAATCACAAAATTTGCATATTTTCTTCTTGTTGTCCAATTCCGGATACTTCGACCTAACTTATTCGCTGCTAGAAAGTTAGACATGTAGCAAATGCAGTGTTACCCAGGATGATATGCTGTATTTTCTTTTTTATACGACAATTTTGTACGAACGCTCTCAGAATCAATTATATCAAACGAGACACTTACATAATCTGTTTGGTTGCGAACCCTTCTGCTTCAGTTCAACGCAAGTGTTTGCTTACGAGTTTATCATGCCCATTCCTATTGCGTTTGTATAAAGCTATATATCCCAAAAGAAAGAATGAAAAAAGTTTAGAAAACTATTTAATTTCTAGATCGCTTTCCGAATACATTATCTATTTGAGCGGCATATAGTTAGCGTAACGTAATTACTTTATAACAACTTATTGGTTTATATGACTTATTGCTTAATTATTTTATGATAATTTACATAGTTAGCATAATTTAATTGCCTTAAAGTAATGCAATATAATACATTAAGCAAAATTCATTAAATTGCAAAAATTGATAAAAAAGGGGATTTAAAAAAGAAAAAAAAAACCCGACTAAAATTAAAACATGATTAAAGGCACAACAGATAGCATATTTCCTCGAAAATTATAATGTATCGAGTGTTAAATATAGTTATTAGATTATTAGATTAATTTTGAAATTAAAAAATTTTCTTACGAAATATTTGCTACACACAAATAATTAATTAGAAAACAGAATTTTTTAAGAAAACGGAAAAAAATTCTTTGATTAAAAGAAGTTATATGGATTCTTTTATTAAGAGAAAAACATATTCTTATTATCGAGATGACAAAATATCAAAGTTAAAATAAACGACTTTTGAGCCCAGTTTGCTACTTATCTCAGAATTAAATCTGCAAATACAGTTTTCAGCCAAAGCTGCTCTGTTTATTTTTGTTTGTATATTCTTCCATTGAAACACGCTAATGAACCATTGAAAGAGTAGAAATGGCATTTTAATATGACTAAAAATATTAGAGAAAACAAGGCAATATGGCGGTTTTTTTTTCTGAATAAAATTGGAGGAGAATTTTAAGCCCTGAAAAACTTATTCTAATGACGAACCATGCGAAAATAAATAAGCAAATTAAATGCAGATCGTTAAAAATATTTTTCAGTTAACTTTTATGCCAAGAGTATAAAGAAATAAAATAAAAAAAATTATATGTTAAGAGAAGAAAAATTCGAATTGTTAAAAAAGATGAGACGTCGTGGATACAGGTAAAAGAACGGTGCATGCATCCAGTTTCTTTTAATTAGAAAAGTAAATAAGAGATATTGTAATCCCACGTGAATGTCCCTTTTTTTTTAGATAGTTTTTTTCTAGGAATATTTCATGGAAAGAGAATTTATTTCTTGCATGATATGCATTGTTTAACACAGTCGTTATTTTTTTTCAAGAGAAAAGAAGTAAAGTTAGATAATTAAAAAAAAAAATTTTTCTTTGAAGTTGGTAGTTTAAATAATGAATTAAAAAACTTCGAAATATATGTTTTTTAAATGACGTTCCATTTTAGTATTCGTAATGTTATGTAAGGGAATAATTTTAGGAATTTCAATTTGAACATGTTTTTAATTTTATTTAATTTGATTATTTCCATCCAATACAGATAAAAATCTAAATTGATAAAATCCTTAAAAATATTTTTGTGTTTTTATTTATTTTTCAGCATCAACAATTGATAAAAAAATATATTTCATTTATAAAATATTTTCGTACTCCATTACACACGCAAAAAAGAACAAATTAAATGACAGTTTTCAATTATAATCATAATAAAATATGTTCAGTTTTATGTATCGGAATTGAATTTCGTCAAACCAGAAAGTTTAATTTTATATTTGTAGAATTTTGTATTCTTGGTTTATTTTATTTTAGTGTTTTCTGCTTAAAATAGTTAAAATATACATTAAAAAAAACATATATATAAACATACAGACCATAACCTCACTATGAAGTTATGGTTTACTTTTATAGTTTATTATTATGATTATTTTTAGTTATGGTCATTTTAACTAAAAATTTAAACAATTTTATAAACTTTATTATTATGTTTATATGAAATTTTGTCTTTTTTTCTCTTTTGTTTATAAATGAGAAAAAAATTATTTTTTCTTGTTAAGTTCTGTAAGGTTTCATAAATTAACTCAATAATCATTGAAAGTTTAATTAAAAAAACTAAGATATGATAAGATATGAATATTTAAACAATGTAGAATTATACTTATTACTAGAGAAATAATGTTTGGAAACATTTATACTTTTCTAAAGGCCATGAATTATTCGATAAAATAATATAATAAATCTATGTATACTTAAAAGCATGTAATTAAATAAATACTTTCTTACACATTGCAACCAAAATTTAAAAAGTTTATTTTTCAATTCTTACAACTTACGATTATTTCTTAGATAAAAAACTAATTTTAAAGAAATTTTAGCCTAATGCTTTAAATGTTTTAATTTTAGCGCCATGCTTAACTAAAAAAGTTTATTAATTGGCAAAACCTCATAAAAATTGCATTTGTTTGAATTAAATTTGGGAAAAATTAAAACATAATTTTAAAAATTCTATTTCGTAATAAAAAAACTAATCTTAAAAATATTTTAGCTCAATGTTTTAAATGTTTTAATTTTAGTACAATGCTTAACTAAAAAAAAAATTTTATTAATTTGCAAAACCTCATAAAAATTGCATTTGGTTTAAAATAAATTTGGGGAAAAATAAAATATAATTTAAAAAATTCTATTATTTAATAAGAAACTAATCTGAAAAAACATTTTAGCTCAATCCTTAAATTCTTTAATTTTAGCGCAATAAACTAAAAAACCTTATTAATTTGTAAAACCTCATTATTTTGCGAAACCTCATAAAAACTACACTTGATTGAATTAAATTTCGAAAAATTATACAAGCAATTGGAAAATAATGTTTCAGTCATTAAGTAATTTTTCACCCATATTGCAAAAAACCCTCTTTTTGAATTTCATAAAATATTGCTTATTTATAATATATTTTTTTCTTTCAAAAAATATGGAACGAATAACAACCATTAATAATTCCTTTTTAAGTAATTTTAATGTCCATTCAGAGTACATTTATAATCCCGAAGCAATTAATTTAGACAAATATTCGAAGTCAAAAGTATTTAATACTGATTAAAATCATTAAAAAAAAAACCCTTCTTCTTAAGGCTCAACAAAAGACTTTTGCAACGATGGCTTCACTGATCAAATCTCTGCAGGAAATAAGAAGCAGAAACATTTAATTAATGTGAATAAACGCATTTTTAACTCATCTTGAGGTTATATTCAGAGAGAGCAGAACGTTGCTTCGTCTTTCGATTCTCAAGAAAAGTTTTGTTTTTTTAAGTTTTTACCTAATGGTGGTGCCAAATGGTTCAACCGCAAAATGTTAATCTAACCCGAAATACACTTGAAATAATCAGAATGTCTGTTTCCAAGGAACAGCACGTATTTGAACAATTAAAGAGTATTTTAAGAATCGGAGCCTTTGTTCTCAGAACAATAGTAGTCGATTGGAGGCTTTGTTTTAACATTCAGCTCAATTTTGGAGACAATGGAAGATTCCCAGACAAAAGAATTTCTAATTAAAGAAATTATAATTTTTTCATTATAATAGTAATATATAATAGCCATGTCTGAAGTATTATTTCTAGATTAGCTAGAAATTGTTCTCTGACAATAGAACACACATGTATATATATATATATATATATATACACCAAGCCTGAAATTGTATTTCATTAATAATTAAGAATTATTTGTACCATTTTTAATTATAATAGTAAAGGAATTGTTCAAAAACAGTGATAGGGTTCAATTTTAATTGAATAATAATTTTAATAGATCTTTTTTTAGTTCAGTCACAAAATTTGCATATTTTCTTCTTGTTCTCGACTGCCGGGTACTTCGACCTAAGTCATTCGCTACTAGAATGTTAGATATGGCAGCAGATTCAGTGTTACCCATTGTGTTATGTTATACCTTCTTTTTATACCCCAATTTTGAATGAACACTCTCAGAAAGAACTCTCTCAAACGAGACACTCATATGATATGTTTGGTTTGCACCCATCTACTTCAGCCCAACGCATGTTTCGGCTTACAGCCAGCTCATAGCAGGAACTCGAGAGCTTTCAGTTCGGTTGTCCTTGTCTGGCTTAGAACCTAATTTCCATACTTTGAAAACTATCCACCAAACCTCTTCGGCGACTAGTCACAACAATTGCGGATTTTCTTCTTCTTGTCGAATGCCGGGTACTTCGACTTAAGTTATTCGCTAAAATTTAGATATGTAGTAGAATCAATGTTATTCATGGTGCTATGCAGTGCCTTCTTTTTCTTATCACATTGAATGAACACTCTCAGAAAGAACTCTCTCAAACGAGAAACTCATATAATCTTTTTGGTTTGCCCTCTTCTTCTTTAATTCAACGCAAGTTTCAGCCTACAGGTTTATCATGCCCATTCCCGGCGTGGATGCGAGAACTTTCAGTTCGGCTACCCTTTTTTCGTTTAGAATCTGGTTTCCATACTTCAAAAACTATCCTCCAGACCTCTCCAGTGACTAGTCACAATTGCGTATTTTCTTAATGTATGTGTTTTGCAATTTTTTAAATAAGCTGCTTCCAGTAATTTTTAATTCATATACATTTAATAAGGAACAACAGATGCATTTATTTGATTCATTTATTCATTTAAAAAGAAATTCATTTTAAAGCAAATAGTCTATATGTCTTTTCAGTTCAGAAAATTCAAGAAAAATAAGAGTCAAGAAATGTAAATTTATATCTCTCTGCAACAATTAATATATAGCTTATAACAGTTTTCTAACGTGACAGAGCGTCAAGATAACTTTTCAACAGGGGATCATGGGATGGCAGAAGGCTTTTCTATGACCCGTTCAGGTGCCTCTTACTGACAGAAGTTGTTCATTACAACTAACCTCTCCCTTCTGTTAATACGGTGAGATTTTATTTATAGAGTTCATAGAGTTCGTGAGAGCAAAACTGCAATGTTAAATTTTAATTTTTTTTTCTTTTTTACTTTAATTATTAAATATGCAAATAAAAATATTTTAAATTAACCTGAAATAAACCAATTTGCTTGATGCCATTGCGCGCTTAGGAACTTATTTTTGTAATACGCATATTAATAAAAATATTTTTTAAAACTAAATAATGCATCTGCAAAGATCAATACAGCAACAAATTTTTCCCATCATTGTAATTTGGAAACCTAATTCGTTGAATGAGTTTTTCTGATAGTATAATTCATTTGAGGAAATTTATAATAGATATTGTTTATTTGATAAAACTCTTAAGAAACGTTTAATATTGAAATTTAAAAGTTTCCTCAGAATATTCTTTGAATTCTCGAAAGAAAATTTTAATATATTTTTATATTATATAGTAATTCTACTATGCGTGGTTTTTAGAAATAAAAGTATTATTAGAAGGAATTTATAAAGCTTATTTGGTTTTAAATCGTTTTATATATAAGTTTACACATTTGCCTGCAAATGTGCTATTTTTCGTATAAATTTAAATTCATGCTAAATTAAAAAATGTTGATAAAAATAAATTCTTCCCTTATAAGACTTTTTTATAGCATATATATGTCGTGAATGTTTAAACAATTTTTATTTATTTATATAAAAAGTACAATTTCTGTAACCAAATCCGTAAGTTAATGTATTTATGCATTGATTTAGAGACAACATTAGAAGTTACAGTATCTAACTATTTTTTTTTTTTTTTGAACAAAAATGAAGGATTTTCATTTTAACACAAATCCTTGTTTGCAATATTTTAACTATATAAGATATTTAAACTATTATAAATAAGGATATATTAAATTATATTATAAGTTTAAAATGAAATGGTTTGTTTTCCGAAGCTTTAAATTGTTATTATTATTTTTTTATTTTTAAGAATTCATCATTTCAGAATAGTCTACGTTTCTCATTTTCGGAAAATATTTGTAATATTTTTATATTAAACAAAATTCTATGATATTTTTGATAGCAAAACGTTTTATTTAAAGTAAAAACTTTTTTATTTTTGTTGTTTCTAACTATATAGAATTAAATAATTTCATTTTTATTAATTTTTCCTCAAGATATTATTAATTATTTTTTATATCCTGTCTGGAGATGATGTTTTTCAGGTTAAAGGTTCACTGCTATATTAAAAAATGTGTCGGAGAAAATAGCATTCCATGTTGCACGTTGACAAAAAATTGACGAATAATATTGACTATCGTTAATAGATGGCAACTATAGTAGACAGCAACAATGTATAGCCTAATAGTAATAGTATAAAAGCATATAAAAGCAAAAGTATGACAACAGCAACGATATTACAGATAACCGAATTACAGTATAACAGTTTAATCGAATAGTAGCTAATAACAATATAAACTTGATATATTAAAACTTGATTAAAGATACAACAGATAGCATATTTATTCGAAAATTAAAATGTATCAAGTTTTAAATATATTTATTCGATTATTAGATTAATTTAGAGATTTAAATTATTTCATTTAAAAAGGTATAAGGATTCTTTTATTAAGCAAACAAAGTAATTATATTATCGAGATGATTTATACAAAGAAATCTTATTATCGAGATGTTTTATACAAAGTTAAAATAAATGACTTTTGAGCCCAGTTTGCTACTTATCTCAGAATTAAATCTGCAAATGCAGTTTTCAGCCAAAGCTGCTCTGTTTATTTTTGTTTGTATATTCTTTCATTGAAACACGCTAATGAACCATTGAAAAAGTAGAAACGGCATTTTAATATGACTAAAAATATCAGAGAAAACAAGGCAGTATGGAGGCTTTTTTTTCGAATGAAATTGGAGCAGAATTTAAAGCCCCGAAAAACTTATTTTAATGACGAACCATGCGAAAATAAATAAGCATATAAAATGCAGATCGTTAAAAATATTTTTCAGTTAACTTTTATGCCATGAGTATAAAGAAATAAAATAAAAAAATTACATGTGAGGAGAAGAAAAATCTGAATTGGTAAAAAAGATTAGACGACGTGGATACAGGTAAAAGAACGGTGCATACATTCAGTTTCTTTTAATTAGAAAAGTAAATAAGAGATATTGTAATCCCACGTGAATGTCTCTCTCTTTTTTAGATACTTTTTTTTTCTATCTAGGAATATTTCATGGGAAATAATTTATTTCTCGTAAGATATGCATTGTTTAACACAGTCGCTTTTCTTTTAGCAGAAATGAATTAAAGTTACATGATTAAAAAATGTTTTGTTTGAAGTTGGTAGTTTAAATAATGAATAAAAAACTTCACTTCGTTTTAAAAATGAAGTTAAATATTAGTATTCGTAATATTATGATTATTAATAATTTTAGGAATTGCAAATTATACATGTTTTTATTTGTATTTAATTTGTTTGTTTCCATCCGATACAGAAAAAAACCCTAAATTTTTAAAAAAAGTTTAAAAATATTTTTATTTAATAATACAACATTACAGAATTTAAAATTTGATTTAAAAAATCTATTACATTTATAAATTATTTTTCTAACTGCATTGCAACTGGCGAAAAAGAACAATAATTAAATAACAATTTTCAATCATAATTATAATAAAATATGTCCAGTTTAATGTATCAAAATTTATTTCCTCAAACTGGAAATTTTTATTTTATATTTGTAGAATTTTTAAATATGATTTCTTTATTTTAATATTTTCTGCTTAGAATAGTTAAAAGATACATGGTACGAGGGTAACTCTGAAATTTTTTAGACAGTGGCAGACAATAAACGCAGGAAAATAAAATATTCGTTAAATTTGTAAATTTGAATTCTTTTATGGCCGCAGACGATAATTTGTGGCACCAATTGCAATTTAGCTATGTAGAATAGATTTTGGAAGAAAGGAAAATGGAATTGCATTATCGCGCTATGATTTTCTATGATTTTAAAATAGAGTTAAATCAAGAAGAATTCCTTCAATGTCTACAACTAGCATATGGAGACGAAGCTCCATCTCGTGTTACTGTATTTAGATGGTTTACAGAATTTCGTAGAGGTCGAAGTTCTCTGCTGGATCAAGAACATACAGGAAAACCTACATCAGCTGTAGTTTCAGAAAATGTCGGCCATACGAAAAATGTTAGTCGATGATAATCGCTGCACTTACCTAATGATACAGAAGAAACTTAACATTGGATCCGTAGCTATACATAGAATTATTCATGAAGAACTGCATATGAAAAAATTAGTTTGTCGCTGGGTCCCCCATAATTTAACAGAACACCAAAAAACGGATTGTGTCAGAATCTGCAAAGAAACCATAAAGTTACTTAACGATGGTGGACACCGCCTTATTTCTAAAATCATAACGGGGGAAACTGAAAAAAAACTTACATACCGTTTTTTGACGTTCCAACACGACAAGAAAGTAAAGTATAGGTCTTTGAAGATGACTCCAAACCAACAATGGTAAAAAGACAGCGAGCAATAAAAAAAGTAATATTTGCCGTTTTCTTCACAAGTACGGAACTGTTCAAAACCATCAAGCTGGAGGAACAGAAGACAGTCACAGCTAACTGGTACACTACTAAGTGTCTTCCAGAAATTCTTCAAAAAATGAAAAGGGGACTCATGCTTCACCATGATAATACATCTTCTCATACTGAAAATCGGCAGTCGAATTTCTTAAACAAAAACATATCAAAGTGATAGAACATCCACCCTCTTCCCCTGATCTTGCTATGTGTGAATTGTGGCGTTTTTTTAATCACGAGAAAAATTTACATGGTCACCGCTTTCATTCCGAAGATGAGACTGATGAGGCTATAAAAGCATAATTTTCATCAATTACAAGAAATGGGTAGCGTGAAGCATTTAATCTTTGGAAAAATAGTCTGCAAATGTTTATTGTGTTGGAAGGGACTACTTTGAACACTCTTAAAATTTGGTAAGTTAAACTTGTACCATTTAGCCGTATTTCAAAAATTTCAGAGTGATCCAGTATAAACATACACATGATGACCTCACTTTGAAGTATCTTAATTAAAACTGTAAACCTTTTTATAAACTTTATTCTTGTGTTTAGAAAAATGTGGTCTTTTTTCTCTTTTGTTAATAAATGCGAAAAAAATTATTTCTGTATTCTGTATTGTTACATAAATTAACTCCAATAATCATTGAAAATTTAATTAAAAAATGAAGATATGAATTTCTAAACAATGTAGATTTATAACTAGAAAAAAAACCTATTAATTTTTGGGAAAGATTTATACTTTTCCAAAGTCCTGGCCATGAATTGTCCGATAAAATAATATAATAAATTTATGTATACATAAAAGCATGTAAGTTAAATCAATACTTTTTTATACATAACAATCAAAATTTAATAAGTTTATTTTTTCAATTTTTTAAACTTATTGTTATTTCTTAATAAAAAATAATCATAAAAATGTTTTAACTCTATGTTTTAAATACTTTTAGCACAATGTTTAACTAAAGTTTATTAATTTGCAAAACTTCATTATTTTGCAGAAACCTCATAAAAACGGTATTTTATTTAATTCAATATGGCAAAAATTAAAATATAATTTTAAAAAGTTTTTTCGTAAAAATAAAAGTGATGTTAAATTTTTTTAGCTTAATGCTTTAATTTTAGCACAATGCTTAACTAAAAAAAAGTCTATTAATTTGCAAAACCTCATTATTTTGTAAAAACCCCATTATTTTGTGAAAACCTCATTATTTTGTAAAAACCTCATGAAAACTGCATTTGAGTAAACCTCATAAAAACGAAAGTTATATTTTAATTTCCCCAAACTTAATTCAATCAAATGCAGTTTTTATGAGGTTTCGCAGATTAATAAAGTATTTTTAGTTAAGCATTGTGCTAAAATTGAAAAATTTAAAGCATTTAGCTAAAGTATTTTTAAGATTAATTTTTTTTATTACGAAATAGTTTTTTATTGCGAATTAGAAGTTTTAAAATTGTATTTTAATTTTTCCCAAATTTAACTCAATCAATTACAGTTTTTATGAGGTTAAATTTTTTTTAGTTAAGCATTGTGCTAAAATTAAAGCATTGAATTAAAACATTTTTAATATTATTTTTTTTTTTTACGAAATAAAATTTTAAAAATTTTATTTTAATTAAATTTATACTTCAAAAAATCCTATTTCGTAATAAAAAGCAAATCTTAAAAAATCTTGAGCTCAATGTTTTAAATGCTCTAATTTTAGCACAATTTAAAAACTTTATTAATTTGCAAAACCACACTATTTTGAAAATCTCATAAAAATTGTAGTTGTCTGAATTAAATTTGGGGACAATTATACAAACAAATAGAAAAGCATCGGTCAAAACATTAAGCAATTTTTCACCCATATTGTAGACATCACTTAAAAAAAAACTCTCTTTTCGAATTTCATAAAATATTGTTTATTTATTATATATTTTCTTCTTTCACAAAATATGGGACGAATAACAACAATTAATAATTCCATTTTAAATAATTTTAATGTCTTTTCATAGTAGATTTATAATTCCGAAGCAATTAATTTAGACAAATATTCGAAGTGAAAAGTATTTAATAACGATTAAAGTCGTTAAAAAAAAAAGGTTTTTTTCTTGAGGCTCAAACAAAGGATTTTTGCAAAGACCGTTTCACATATCAAATCTCTGGACGAAGTCATCAGCCGAAACATTTAATTAACGTGAGTAAGAGCATTTTTAACGCATCTTGAGGTTTTATTGAGAGCAGAACCTTGCTTCGTCTTTCAATTCTCAAGAAAAGTTTTGCTTTTTGAGTTTTTACTTAATGGTGGTGCCAAATGGATTCAGCCGCAAAATGTTAATCTAACCCGAAATGCACTTGAAATAATCTAACTGTGTGTTTCCAAGGAACAGCACGTATTTGAGCAATTAAAGAGTATTTTGAGAATCGGAGCTTTGTTCTCAGAACAAAAGGCAGTCGATTGGAGGCTTTTGTTTTAACATTCAGCTCAATATTGAAGACAATGAAATATTCACAGAGAAAAGAACTTTCTAATAAAGAAATTAAAAAATTTCTTCATTATAATAGTAACTTATAAAAGCCATGTCTGAAGTATTATTTCTAGAATAGTTAGAACTTGTTCTCTGACAATAGAATATATATGTATGTATACCATGACTGAAACTGTATGTCATTAATAAATTAGAATTATTTTTACCATTTTATTCAATGATGTGATTCAACTTTAATCGAATAATTATAATAAATCCTTTTTTGTTAGTTCAAGCACAAAACTGTCGAATGCAGGGTACTGCGATCTAATTCATTCGCTACTAGAATGGGAGATATGCAGCAGATTCAGTGTCACCCAGGATACTGTGCTGTACCTTTTTTTTCATACTACAATTTTGTACGAAGACTCTCAGAACCAACTGTCACAAACGAATCACTCATAAGATCTGTTCGATTCGCACTCATCTACTTCTGTCCAACGCAAGTCGCTTAACAATCACTTAACGCATGTCGCTTGACGCAAGTCAAGTGACAATTACGTATTTTCTTCAAGTATGTATATTGCAGAGTGACCAGCGCTTTGACCCTCGGTGCCACAGGTTGCGGGTTCGAGTCCCTCCGGTGCTATGGATGTTTTGGTTCGGAATCCACTTTAAACCGTAGGTCGCTATCTACTATGACTGCTGGGCATCTATTGTTTTGGAATCTACCAGTAGGCAGAGAGCCTTGGCCCACTATGGGGCTGTTGTGCCAATGAAGAAGAAGCTTTATATTGCAAATTTTTTTAATAAGCTGTCCAGCTTTCATGAATAATTTAATTTATTTGCATTTAATAGCGAACAACAGTTGCATTTATTTGATTCATTTAAAAAGAAATAGTCGATATGTTTTTCCGTTCAGAAAATTCAAGAAAAGTAAGAGTAAAGAAATGTAAATTTCTATCTCTCTGCAGCAATTAACATAGCGCTTACAACAAATTTCTAACGTGACAGAGTGTCAAGATCACTTTTCAACAGGGGATCATGGGAGGGCAGAAGGCTTTTCTATGACCTATTTAGGTGCCTCTTACTGACAGAAGCTGTTAATCAATAGTTCGTCTCCTCTTCCTTCTGTTCTGTTTATTTATAGAGGACATAGCGTTCGAGAAAGCAAAACCGCAATGTTAAATGTTAAATTTTTAATTTTATTTGAACTAATAAAAATGCAAATAAAAATATTTTAAACTAACCTGGAAAAAACCAACTTGCTTAATGCCATTGTGTACTAAGGAACTTATTTTTGTATTACGCATGTTAATAAAAATATTTTTAAAATTAACTACTTCCATTGCATCTGCAAAGTTCAATGCCTCAATCTTATAATATGCAAACCAAATTAGTTCTATGATTTTTTCCGCTAGTCTAATTCATTTGAGAAAATTTCTAATACATATTTTTTATTTGATATAGCCCTTAAGAAATAGCCCTTACTATATAAAATATTTAAAATATTGTAAATAAGGATATATTAAATTACATTATACGTTTAAATTGAATTACAGTTTGTTTTTTGAAACTTTAAACTATTTTTTTTTTTCAGAATATACCATCACACAACAATCTATGTTTCGTAGTTTAGGAAAATATTTGTTATACTTTTTATCTCAATAATGTTCCATATTTTGGGTAGCAATACGTTTCATTTAAACTTTATATATATATACCTTTTTTTTTGTTTCTAACTTTATAAAATTAAATATTTTCATGTTTTTACATTTTTATTAATTTTTTTCATTATTTTATGATAAAAAAATGCACCGGAGAAAATAAAACTCCATGTTGTCCATGGAATTCCATGTCTTTCCGTTGACAAAAAACAGCCGAATAACAATGCATACTATTGTTAATAGATAGCAACAGTAGATAGCAATGTATAGCCGAATAGTAATAGTATAAAAGTATATAATAGTAAAAGTATAATAACATAACTAACAACAATATCAACGATATTATAGTATAACTGATTAACAGTATAACAGTTTAATCGAATAGCAACAGTATAATAGTATATAGCCGTACAAAATATAGAAACAATATATATCCTAACAGCAACAGTAGTACAGAAACAGCAACAATATAACAGTATATATACCGAATAATATATAGCAACAATACATAGCCAAATAGCAACAATATAACTTTGGTATATTCCCGTGGCTATTAAATTCGTTACAGCTCTGTATAACATTTTGAACAATTGCTTCTTGATAAAGTTCTGTATTTTTCAAACTCTGATATATTTCAGTGGCTACTGAATTTGATAATTCTTGTATTCTGATCAATTGCTTTATAAATTTTTTGGTATATTCCCATAGTTATTGAATTTAGTTGTGCTTATTATAATATTTCGAACAATGGCTTCTTAATGATGTTCTAAAGTTATCAAACTTTGATATATTCCTATGATTATTTAATTTGAATTTGTATTGAATTGTATTTTTCTGACCAATTTCTTCATAAAGTTTTCGGGTTATTGAATATTTTTATACTCCCATATGTATTTGTTCAGCATCGTATGTTTAGTTTATGATTAATTAGAGATAATTATGGACATCCAGATTGCATAAAAATTATAAAGTACCTGCATTTAAGTAGTGAAAACTTCTCAGATGGAAATAAATAAAGTATTCTTGAAATACGGTGAATAAAATAATAAAAATGTGTATTACACTTTTATTTATTTATTATGTTTTTTTTTAATTTAAAAAAAATTTGTTGAGCTTCGCAAGTCTGTAGAACTAAGGAATTAGGCATTTTAAAATATATTATATATTTTTTATTTTTTTTAAATATCTTACTTAAAAATATGTGTAGAATAATTTATTTTTTGATAACTGTGTTCTTTGATGACATCTGTTTTTGATTTTTTCTTGATTGCTCTTGACTTTTCTTTTGCTTCTGCTTATGATTCCTTTCTTTTTTCAATTTTCATAGAGCTGCCGAGTTAACAAAAGCATCATATTAAGCACGTTATTTACTCGAATTGACAAAGTTGTATAGCTAAACAGAAATGGTATTTACTATCGGAAAGTTTATTATCTCATTTCTTTTATTTTATCTTTTTATTTTCAGTTTCATATTTATTTTAACTTGGGAAGTATCAGATTATTTCTATTGATTTAACTTAAACTTCCTGTGAATTATTTATCAAGTGCCAAACTCCGTTTATTTTAAATCAAAAACTAGAAAATTAAAAATTTTTTATTCTCATAATTCGATTAATTATAAAAGATCAGATATCTTATTTAAAAAAACAACAACAACAAAGATCATCCATTTTAAAATCTCATTTATCAAGCGTGAACAAAACGAAAACTAAAGGATTGGTTAGATAAACTTACAGTATAATAATACTTAAAAGTATGATAAATGACTTTCTTTTAAAAAATGGTGATATATCATCTATTCATAATTTATAACTCAAATATACTCAAGACTTTCTTAAAATTACTAAAAGCAATTTATAATTTATGACACAAATGCGCGCGAATCTAAAAAGATTTTAGTATTGAATCACCAAACTATTCAGCTTAATTCTGAAGTATAGTTTATCGATTAATAGGAAAGTACCATTCTTATGTCGACAAAGAGACAGAAAAAATAATAAATAGAAAGCTGAGAGTGATTAGCAATAATGGCAGATAAATACACTGTATGAAACTGGATATTTTCTGTTTATTTTAACTTCCGAAGTGTCAGATTATTTCTGTTGGTTTAATTTAAACTTATTTATACTTACTTATTTATAAAATGGCGAACTCATTTTATTTTAAATCAGAAACTAGAAAATTTAAAAATTGATTTTTATCCTCATAATTGGATAAAAAGCAAAATTTAATTTTTTAGCTATCGTAAGATATTAAAAAAATGAGTACTGTATTTCGTTAATTTTTTCATAGAAAATTTTTATATGTTCTATGTTCGCAGAATTTTTTTTTTTAAATAGAAATCGTAAGGTAAATATCAATTATATTCACTTATTATTTTTTTGAGTTATGGAATAAATTGTTTTTCATATCTCTGAATTTCACGTCACTAATATTCATTGTTATGACTTCCTTTAAAATAATGGAATCGATTTATATACAACGGATAAAATATAACGAATAGCAGCATTATATTAATAACGGAAGGACTTTAAGCGTTTTAGTAAATATATATAATAATATAATTCTTAATTTTTTTTCTCTTTTTAGCTTTTACTTTATGAAATTGAAACAAAATTCACAGAGTAAAACAATTTCCTTCTTTTCAATTAAATTCAAAGCAACTATGATCGTGATTAAATTAACGTAATTTTATGCATATTTTAATTTCTTCTTTAAAAAAATTTGGGGGAGACAGAGACATTCTCATAAATAAAGAATGAGGATTTGATCAAGCAAGTATAAAATATAATCATCCTCAAAATAAAATGTTTTCGAATGTTTGATTAAATTAGATTATTATGAATAAACATCTAGTATGATTGCTTACTCGTTTTTATTAAAGAAAATGAAATACATACGTTTAAATACATAATTTAAGAAGTTTATATTTTCTCAGACTACAACTGATTAGATGATATTGAAAGAGATGATTTAATTAAGAATTCTAAATATAATAAGGCAGAAGGTCTTAGATTTAACTTAAAGATAAGTATTGAATCAGTTTGAAAAGAGAAAATTAGCAGACATTTTTTTGAAATTGACAGAAACTTTTTGAAAACATGTTAACGAGAAATTTCTAATGAAATAAAACTTTACTGCTTTAGTTATAAAATAATAACAAGTATTTCTCGTATAATATGGGATTCCTTATCTAGTATGCATTAATGATATACTGATATATTTTATCGTTTCTTGAAATTTTTTTTTAAATATACAAACTCCCATTTTTAATATAGATACTAACAAGATACTATAAAATAATGAAATATATATATTCTCGTAGTGCTAGGAAATGATGTTAATCATATTTGTAACATTTTCATGAATACTCATCAAATTATCAAATTCAAGCAATTTTCGGGACATTATTTTAATAAGTATTCTACCTAAAATAATGCTAAGCTATTGTTGTTACTAATCCTCAGTGTCCTGCAGCGCGGGATGGACATCCCATGAGTAGTCTACTCATGGAGGGTTTATATTGTCGCACTACTGTCAATTTGTGAATACTTTAGGCTATTTAGATAGAGATCTACAGTTTAATGGGGATTTTAAACCAATAACAACCATGCATGCCATCGCCAGGATTCGAACCTAGAGAGCCTGTGGTACCATAGGCGAGAGTGGAGAAACAATTATCGCACTATTAAAATAAATATTTTTTAATAATTTCATTTTTTATATTTGATTTTTAGTGTTATATATTTCTTCACAGTGTGTGTTTAATATCATTATTAATATCTATGTTCACATGTAAGAAAAATAGTAAACACAATAATAATAACTCATTATGTTTCAATTTTTCAC
Source organism: Caerostris darwini (assembly GCA_021605075.1). Taxonomy (NCBI): domain Eukaryota; kingdom Metazoa; phylum Arthropoda; class Arachnida; order Araneae; family Araneidae; genus Caerostris; species Caerostris darwini. Next base: position 225,481 of record BPLQ01012779.1, read on the forward strand.
TCCAAAAAATGTCTATAGTGGGTCTAAATCTAATATGGGGATACATAACATGCATGGATACATGGATGTATACATAATTTTATATGTGGCCAGAGGAGCTATGATGCATTTCAATAGTGGCCCGCACGATCATTTGGGTTGCCAACCCCGTGCTAAAACATACAAAGGCAAATGTATTGTTTTTGCAGAGTACTTGAGGAATAAAATCGTACCTCCGAAAGGAGAAGTCCGTTAATGGTAGTGCAATGGTTGCTAGAAAAGAAAATTAAAGGAACAGACCAGGCTCGGACCTACAACTTACCACTTCCAGAAAGAACGCGTATGACAAGTTAGTTCGTCTGCTAAAAAATGAATGTGGTTTTCTTGCACGATTCTGGTTTCCTGAAATTCCATAAAACCCAGCATCCATTTGGAGTGGAGAACTATTAAACCAACAAAATCGATCGATATATAAAAATACATATACAGTTTTCGACGTTGGAATTTCATATTTTAAGCGGATGAATTCTAATGCGGCTGTTTATATGTATCGCTTTATTTTCCCCGATAAAAACTGAAACAAAACAAAACACACACACACAAAAAAGACATTGCTCAAAACCTAACATTTTCTCGGGGTAATCTTAAACGAAACAAAACAAAAAACAAAAATATCTCAAAATAAAAAAGAGGAAAAAGAAAGAAAGAAAAAAACTTTTTTTCTTTCCATTCCCTCTTTTTGGTCATAAACTAAAACCCATAAACGAAATTCAAAATAAAGATAATGGAGTGAGGGTTTGAAGAGAGAAAAATATTTTTATTGATTTTACAGCCTCGAGAACCCCCCTTACTCGTAAATCTTTAAGAATTTTCTATAATGCACCCACACGCACCTTTTATTCTTTGATAGGGGGAGTGGGGGGTGAGGAAGCAGCAGATTTCTCGTCTGCACCCAGACGACATAATGCCCCCCCTTATCCATTTGGAATGCAGCAGGTGGGTGCTAGGCGATGTTGGGTTCAATTTTTCTACACCCCCCTCCCCTATAGCACCCTCTCCCCCGGCTATTTATAACAATTTAGAAGCCGTCACGATTCATTAATCTGCCTCCAGCGAACACAATTTATTCCAGAAAAGTGTCATACAGCGCCCCCTATCGCCTAACTGCAACATTTTTCAAAGACAGAACACCCCCTTTCTCTCTCCAAGCGTCTTTGAATTTACTTGCTCCCCTCACATATTTACTGCCTTGCGTTATCTCTCGCAGTGTGTTGCTTTATTGCAGGGGGGTGGGCTAATATGGGGAGTTCTGTCCACACGAGCGGGTAGGGGTGAGGGGGTGGTGCAGTAATGTGCACCCAAGGTAGTGCATCGTGCGGGTACATTACACTAATTTCTAACACTTAAGAGGGTGTATTTTCCATCCCCGTCTGCATCCTGAAAAGGGTGAGGAGTGTTTTATTATTTCTGTCATTATGTGTGCGTGTGCAGGAATTAAAAAGTTTGCGGCATGCAATATATATACTTTGAGGGGAAAAGTCAAAGGGGAAAAAGTTTTTATAACCCTTTACGCGGACGTGACTTGCCCATTTTGGGAAAGTAATACTCTAAGCACATAAAAACAGATTTAGTATTCCTCAAATAAAAATAAAATTGCTCACCAGTTTGTTTAAAATTTAAATATACATTGATTAAAAAAAAACTTATTCAAATATCTTAATAAAAAAAATTTTTTTTAATCGATTTAAAATATAAAAGAGTGAAAATTATTTTGATGACTCATTTTTATTGTGGTTTGGTTTGCCGCTCTAAGGTCATTTTGTGCACACGAGGACTAAACAGACAGGGAACCTACAGTTTTAACGGAGATTCCGAGCCCTTCATAACATCCATGCCACCGCCGGGATTCCAACCTGAAGCCTCTGGTACCAAAGTTCAGAGCACTAGCCAACAGGCCGCATATTCATTTTTATTCTGGAATGGCATGGATGATGGTTGGGAATTCACTTTAAAATTGTACCTACCAAAGGAGAAATCTATTAAGGGATAGGGTAACAAACGCTAGAAAAGATGATTAAAGGAACAGAAGAGGCTCGAACCTACAACTTCGCCACTGTAAGAGCGACTCACATTACAAATGAACCAGGTCGTCTACTAAAAAAATGCATGTGGTTTTTCTTGCATGATTCCAGTTTTTTGAAATTCCATAAAACCCAGCATCCATTTGGGGCGAAGAACTATTAAACCAACAAAACCAATCGATATATAAAAATACATATACAGTTTTCGGTGTTGGAATTTCAAATTTTAAGCGGATGAATTCTAATGCGTCTGTTTATATGTATCGCTTTATTTTCCCCGATAAAAACTGAAACAAAAAAAAAAAACAAAAAAGACATTGCTCAAAACCTAACATTTTCTCGGGGTAATCTTAAACGAAACAAAACAAAAAACAAAAATATCTCAAAATAAAAAATAGAGGAAAAAGAAAGAAAGAAAAAAACTTTTTCTTCTTTCTATTCCCTCTTTTTGGTCATAAACTAAAACCCATAAACGAAATTCAAAATAAAGATAATGGAGTGGAGGTTTGAAGAGAGAAAAATATTTTTATTGATTTTACAGTCTCGAGAACCCCCCTCACTCGTAAATCTTTAAGAATTTTCTATAATGCATCCACACGCACCTTTTCTTCCTTGATAGGGGGAGTTGGGGTGAGGAAGCAGCAGATTTCTCGTCTGTTCCCAGACGACATAATGCCCCCCCTTATCCATTTGGAATGCAGCAGGTGGGTGCCAGCCAATGTTAGGTTCAATTTTTCTACACCCCCTCCAAAGCACCCTCTCCCCCGGCTATTTATAACAATTTAGAAGCCGTCGCGATTCATTAATCCTGCCTCCGGCGAACACAATTTATTCCAGAAAAGTGTCATACAGCGCCCCCTATCGCCTAACTGCAACATTTTTCAAAGACAGAACACCCCCTTTCTCTCTCCAAGCGTCTTTGAATTTACTCGCTCCCCTCACATATTTACTGCCTTGCGTTATCTCTCGCAGTGTGTTGCTTTATTGCAGGGGGTGATCCTAATATGGGGAGTTCTGTCCACACGAGCGGGTAGGGGTGAGGGGGTGGTGCAGTAATGTGCACCCAAGGTAGTGCATCGTGCGGGTACATTACACTAATTTCTAACACTTAAGAGGGTGTATTTTCCATCCCCGTCTGCATCCTGAAAAGGGTGAGGAGTGTTTTATTATTTCTGTCATTATGTGTGCGTGTGCAGGAATTAAAAAGTTTGCGGCATGCAATATATATACTTTGAGGGGAAAAGTCAGAGGAGAAAAAGTTTTTATAACCCTTTACGCGGAATGTGACTTGCTCATTTTGGGAAAGAACATAAAACAGATTTAGTATACCTCAAATAAAATTAAAATTGCTCCCATTTTGTTTAAAATTTAATTTGCTATTGATTAAAAAAAACTTATTATATCTTAATGTGTATTTCTTTATCGATATAAAATATCAAACAGTGAAGAAATTTTAAATGTCATCTTCTTATTAAGGAGTGGGGTATAAAAGTTCAATAGTTGTTGTAGTTCAGTTGCTGTTGTTGTTGCAAAGGGATGTTTACATTGGAAACATTCCGCCAAACATTTGTCTGTCCTGGGTGTTGCAATTTCAACTCGGAAAACAAGGCCAGTTATCTCTCTTTAAGAGCGAGCCTCCAGTCGTCTTCCGGAAGGTAAAAAATCATTTGATGTATGACCAAAAACATTCACCAGATTGAACCTTAATGCTTCCTTGAAATCTGACAAATGAAACCAAATGCGTTTTGATTTCCATCAAATTGCAATAAACCGGTTTGATATGTGGCTCTCAAAAGTTCGAGCCTTGTCTGTAACATATGTGACTGATCGAAAGATGAACTGATTGTGAAAGATCAAAAGAAAACAATTAGCATTACATCTATACTAGTTAAAGAAATTCGTAATTTACACATTGCATATACTTGCTTCCTTTATCCAAACATGGAACACTCGTACTAGTGCGCAGGTTAGCGGCAGTCGTTTCTTTCAGAAATGAGTTGACTCGATGGTGACTGTGAAAGCGATTGTCAATGTCTCGCATTTATAGCCGAACTGCCCGAAGACAATTTTGCGGCTTTACATTCATATTATACACAAATTATGGTCAGTTACCGATGAAGTTCTTACAAAAGATCTATCTACAAAAATTTAGTTTTAGTTACGTATATTATATATATATATTTATAAATATTTAGGTATATTTATATATATTTCGATGGTAATCAGGGTCTTGGGAACATCCGTCAAACGTTTGTTTATCGAAGAATACTATATGAAATGAGATATTCCTAATACAAAATAGAATCAAACTTTCAACGGAGAATGGAAAAAATTTCATTCTAATCCGAATTATTATTTGCTGCATAAGAAATGTTTTTTTTTTTAAATTATCATTCTCGTTGCAGTATAATATTAATAAAACCCCATGATTACGTATACATCAAATCTCATATTACGATATAATACCCTCAAAATTAATTAGCATTAAAATCATTGTACTAATCGAAATTATTTAAATAATTATCAATGTTACAAAAATGAACTGAATTACATCGAGAAATAAAATTACATTTTTTTTATTAATTAAAAAATGTTTCATAATTGATAATAACAAGTGTCTATAAGTGTATATTCATATATTTTTATTATTTAAATTTTTGTCAAATGTAAATAATATATTCAAGTTTTCATAGTTTTTATTAATCGAATAATTTTCAAAATGAGTATACATTGTAATAAAGAGTCAAATACGCATTAAAGAAAATTTATAAACCATTATAATCCAAATTTCTTATCTATAACAATAATTTTGGTAAAGAAATTTGATATGTCAAATTTAGAGCAATCCAAAGAAACACTATTTTTGTTGATTACTAAAGAATTATTAATTTAAAGTAATTATTTTATTTTACATTTAATTTTGTTATTTTTGACGAATTCAATTTTTTTACATATTTTTTTTCTAAGATAAATTCATGTCCCTAAACTTTTTCGAAGTACCTGGGTTTAGTAAATAAAGTAAATAGAAATTAATTAGATTCCAGCATTTCTGATTACACCAACTAAAAAGTATTACATTTATTTTACTCTAAATGTTTCATTTATGTGGAATTTTTTCGACATAAGGCTTAGTTGAAATAAGTTATGCATTTAATTTCTTTCAAATTAGAACTAAAAAGATGAATCTTAAAAGTACTAGAAATAAAAATAGTTTATTTTATAGAGAAATAATTATTAACTTCGCTCAATTTCATTAATATATAGATCTCGAAACTTTTCATTTTGATTTACATTTTAAAACAGCAATACTTCAGCAATCTTTTATCTTTATTATCAAACACAAAGTTCTAGTAATGGATAAAAATAAAATGCTTACTCAGTTTTAAAATAAAGACAGACATATATCAAAGTTTCTCTCATTTCTTTATATTTTATGAAATGTTTGAATCAAATATATAAAATATTTTTTTCAAATATTTTATAAAATGTATTTCTTTGTGGTAAAAGAAAATACAATGTCTTGAATAATTTAACTAATATTAACATTACTCATAACACTTCATAACATACATTTCATAAAGCATTATTCATAAATCAAAATCAAATACGATTTAAAATTTAAGATTGCTTTTCAAGTTTAGGATTTAATGCTTTATACAATTTTATGAAAGCAACGGAAATGGAAGACGGAGAAAAATGATGTAGGAAATTAGGAAGAGCAGAAATGTAGGAAGAGTATAAATCAAACCTCAAATTTATAGGATCTAAAAATCAGAGTTCACTTTTAAACATTCCAAATATTATTACTTATTTCCATATATTCCTTGTTTAAGATAATAAATATGTATAATAAAGTAATAAAAGATTTATTAAGATAATAAATATTTGTGAAGAATCAGAATTTAAAATGAAGTAGGATCATTTGTGTGGTTAAAAATTTCTGAATGCTAACTGTTTTTATGTCATAAGTTCAATTTAATTTCACGTATCTTTTATAAAACCAGTGCATCTTCACAAATTTCAAAGAGAAAATGTTATATTTATATTATATAATATTCACTACCCCTAAAATCTGTTCTGGACCCCACGTGGGTCGGGAACCTCTCTTTTGCTACTGCCTTAAAGGGGGTGTCGTAATTAAGCCATAATAGTTAAAACAGCACTGTAAAAGAATCCAAGTAAACTAATTTAAACATAATATGTATAAATTAGCATATCAGTTATGTATACGATAATTAAGCTTACATATGCATACTGACTTACTGTAGTTATGCTTACACATGCATACTAACTTACTGTAGTTAAGCTCACACATAATATGTAAGTTAAACATAACACTCAAGACGGGAACGCTCACTTTTAAGAACCACTGCTGTAAAGAAAGGTGAATTAATTAAGGCATAATCATTAAAGCAGCATTGTAAAAGAATCCATTGTAAACATAATAGATAAATTGATAGTTATACTTGCAATAAATATGCTTACACAGGCATACTAACTCACTGTAATTATGCTTGCTCATAATGTGTAAGTTAAACGTAATATAGTATGCATAATTTTAAAAGTTAAACTTATTATGTGCAGTTTTAAAATCATAACATGGACATATGGGTATAAGAGCTTCTGCTATGTATTCCATGACAATAAAGCCGTCAACATATTGCAGACGTACACTGGAAATCAGAAACTACCGTCAGCAAATCCGCAATGAAATATGACACCAACAAAGGGAAAACTTTTGAATGCCATCTATTCTCGTATCTCGGTGGGTGACTTCAGATATTTCACAAAATCATATCTCTCTATATCAAATGAGAGGCCGGTTTCGGCCCCAAACTTCGTCTCCAACACTCTTCGCCATCCAAAATCTCACTTCCTCACCAATTACGAAAAGAAAAAGAAGAATGGTACATATATGGTTTCTCCATGTTAAAAGTCCCACTATCTACGACACGATGACAGACCATCGATCAAGTCTAAAATCAACCAATCAGCAGTGATCGATGGGGGGATACGAAGGATGGGGGAATGAATGAAAAGAGGGGGTGGGCTGGGGTTGAGGGATTGAGAAGAGGGTTTTCCCCAACTGCGAAGCGGCGAGATTTTATCCGGCGTGTGCTACCATTTTATTCAGGAATTTTAAAAGCAGAATTCTCCTGTCCTTTCCAGGACCGCGGCGCGCTGACAGATAACTCTGGCTTAAAACGGATCAAGAATTTTCGCGAGCGGCAGAATGCGATATTTCTCTCGTGGAAATGACTATATAAAATGGAAAAGGGATCTGTCTTTGTCATGTGCTATCTGTATAATCCAGTTTGAATTTCAAAGTCCATTTTATAAATTCCAGATCTTTATATTCTGAAAACAAACTAAAATGATTCTTTTTCTGTACAAACTATTCATTTATTTCTGCATTTACAAGTGTGCCCTAATTTTTAAATAATTATATGGCTGTGATCTTTTCTATTCATATCATAATAGGAAAATTTATAGATTTCGGTATGTTCTAATCATAATAGATCTGTGGCATAGATAGAAAATTTTAACACGATCTATATATGCAGAGTGTTTTAAACGTTCGTGAAAGTGTAAAATGTGATAAAAAAATATCTATGAGCGAGAGAGATATGCAATTTGGTGATTGATACTCATCATGGTACGGGATTTGTGCGACACGAAAAGAAAATAAATTAAAAAGTTCTTGGCGATAATTCCATATAATATGTTCATATCATTCACTCAAATGCACAGAAATAATGAGGGTACATTATATTATTGTGATTGAAAACTGTATACGTTTTCAATTTTTTTTTGGCGTTATATAAATGAATCAAACATACATGCAACTGCAGTTTGGAAAACTCTGATCTACATACGAAGACATCCATATAAAATCTAAAACTCTACCAGAGAATTGAACAAAGCGAGAAGCATTTGCATAGTAAACCCCGTGTAACTACCCCGCGGTTGTGTATCGTATGGGAGAAAAGCCAAAAAACTCCCACCAGGTAATCCGACTCACGAGGCAAGATGTTGAACATCCTAAACGCCACCGAGACTCCTTTTTTTTTTTTTTAAAGCAATGTCTACAACAAAGCCGCCAACGGATTGAACCTCAGCCCTAACGCTCATCAGAGGTGCGCGTTACCACTGAGCCACGGGCAAAAAAAGTCTTCGACGTACATATGAAGATATCTCCGCTTCTTAAAAAAAATTATGCAAATTTAGTTAATGTTCAAGAAAACATTTTCTATATTTTCATATATTTCACGCATTTAAAAAGTTTATATATTAAGTTAATCTAATATATAAGCTTCGATATGATATATTTTTTTTGAAATCATTTGCTTATAAGAAAAATAGTTAACTATCACAAACTTTTAACATTAAACTTTTTCTTCCCATAAACTAATGTTCCCTTTTTTTTTAGTTTTAGGGGACAGATGATTTAACTAATGACCAGACGCATTAAGTATTCTTGAGGGAATTCATTTTGACACAGCTAATCGATTTCGATCAAATTTAGTTTTCCAATCGATCTTGACAGGACATGACACATTCTTATCAAAATAAGTTTTTGATAAGTTTGATGCAATTTTCAAATGAGATGTTAATCTTCCCCTGGATATTGATCTCAGAGGGATTCTTTGATAGGTCGCAAAACGAAACAAGCTGCTGTTATTCACATTTTCGTAATTGATTTTAACAGATAACACGGTTTTAATAGGGGCGGATGCATGCGGCAATAAAGTGCAAAACAGTTAGATAGGAAGAACATACTTTCAAGTAATTAATCATGTCTGAAATGATTAGCCCCTTTTAAAAGTGTAAAGTGTCAGCAGAGAATATTTAATTATGCTTTCCATCAAAATTTTTAATATGTGTCCATAATTTTTTAACACGTATTAATATTGAAGCAAGTTTACCATTTTCGATATCCCTTGCATAAGAGAAGCAATTCGTTCAAAATCGTAGTATTACGCATTAAATTATTGGATATAATATATATATATGTATACAATATTCCGAAATAAAATAAAGTTACTCGGAGTTAATAAATTGAATTAGTGTAAATTAATTATGAAAAATAACAATAGTTTAACTATTTTGGTTTACAAAATCATAGTTTTAAGTAGTGATTATTTCTAAATGTTTGAAAAATGTATGCTAAAAATTGGTATCAACGAGGAATTATAGGGTTTAACTAATAGAATGAAGTGGGAAGGTCAATCCATCTTTAACGAAAAAACTATAGGACATAATCTAACCAACAGTTTAAATAATACTTAACACATATATAAAAGTAAATGGATAACTTAACTTATTGATGTGTGTACTTAAATAGAATGCTTGTCGAAAGGCAAAATTACGTTATACAAAAAAAATTTTGAGTGAAAGAATTTCAATAAGTGAAAGAGTCATGTAATTTCTTTTATTTAAAGAAATGAAAATAAAAATGGTTTAAAATTAAAAAAAAATATTCAAAAATTAAAAAAAAAAATCAGTAAAAAAGTTTTTTTATAATGTATATCTTTAAAAATATAGGGCCTGAATGGCCGAGTGGCTAGCGCTCGGTACCATAGGTTTCGGGTTCGAGTCCTGGCGGTGCCATGGATGAGTGTAGGAGTTCGGAATCCACTTTAAACGGTAAGTCCCGGTCTAATAGGATCGTAGAGCGTTGCGGGGGCATTGTTACTCCGCGTCCGTGTCTTATCTTCAAGTTGCACGCGCCTCCTGGGTAATGCAAAGTGAGTAACGTCTGTGCAGCGCTTGCCTTAAGGCATCCAAGACGTCCATGTCTGTTTGCCAGCTGCAATGGGAAAAAAAATCTTTAAAAATATATATAATTTCATAATTTATTTTTTTCTTCATGTAAATTACACTACTAGCGGATAAAAAGTTTGTTGAAATAGTTATTTAAAAAATTAAAATATTTGCATATCTAAACTGATGGGCATTAAAATCCTAGTCATATAGAAAAAAATACTGTCACATCCGAAATTGCCAGCAGTCGGACAGATACATGCTATCTGCATTCTGCAATAAAGGTTGTGTAGAATTTTAGTTGAGCATTCGAAAAGAAAGTATGTACAGTTTTATCTGTAATGATAGAAATATTGGTTAAGCAAATTCAATACATGTTAAAAATTATAATTTAAATATCAATGAAAATATTATTTTAGAAATAATTGGTTAAAAGAACATACATATTAATTTTATAAATATAATTTATGGGGGTGTGTGTGTGTGCATAAATAGAATGTGATCAATCGTTTCTTTGTTTTCTTTTTAAGTAGGATTGGCGTGTTTTGTCGCTCTACGGTCATTTTTCGCACATTTTAGGCTAATTTGACCGGAACCTACAGTTTAACGTGGATTCCGAACCATTAACAAACATCCATGCCACTGCCAGTATTCGAACCTGAAGCCTGTGGTACCAAAGGCCAGAGCTCTAGCCAGTTGGCATCAGGCCGCTTTCCAAGTAAGAAAATCACTAAAAAATAATTAGATACATAAATTTAGCGTGCTTATGCATTTAGATTTTATAAGGAAGTTTTTCTTGTTGAAATTTGTCTATTTGTGTGTGTTTGTTATTTTTTCATGTTATACAAATTCTTTAGCTTAGTATGATAATATTTATTAGTATTCGTGGGAAATTTTAACAAATTTATCTCCGTGTAAGTACAAGATTTGTTATGATTGTAAAGAAAATAATAACGTAGGTAAAATGATTGGTAAGATAATTAGATGTATACAATATTTTGAAATAAAATAGGATAAGAAAGGCATTAATGTAATTCATTATAACTATTTAAACTATTTTGTCTTACAAAATCATAGTCTGCTTACTGAAAAAAAATGCATGCTAAGAAATTTTTTTGTATCAGCAGGAAGTTATAGGGTTAGAATCGAAATAGAATCGAGTAGAAGAAAGAAATATTAGAAGCAAAAAGGGAGTTGAAAAAAATTTCATGAATATATTAATTAAAGTACATTTACGTTAAAAAAAATTCTGCATTTCATTGAAGGTAATTAATTGGTTGAATATATATAAATTCGTAACATTTTCTACGAAGTTGTAACTATTCTGGTATATGATCTTCAAAAAGTTAAACTTACATGTTAAATCTTTCAATACAAATGGTGTGCAGTATTTAATATTGGGTAGAAAATTTGAAACTAATATCGTACTTAAAAAGAAATGCGAGAGATTTTTAAGGAAAACATTAAATGCCAAACAAAGTTTTGGATAATTAAATTTCTAATGAAGTGAAAAAAAATGTTGTAACACACAAGGGAAAAATTATAAATTAAAAAATAGATAAATTCCTTTACAAAAATAAACCAGATTGTAACTGTGTGTGGTTTGGTTGAGATTCTTGAGGCATAGTTTGGAGAACTCATATCTTTATTGACACACGTACAAACACCACACACATATAATTAGAGGCATGATATAAATAACACATTTAAAGATATATAATTGTAGATTCGGGGAATAAAGCTGACCTAAGCTGAAAACCCGATACTCAGAAAGGTGCACGAAAGATACTTCTCCGGGTGAGAGTCTGTAGGCCAACTAATACTCCAAGGTGCGCTAAACATATTTCCTCTTTGGTTGAAAGACTGTAAACTAAACGTATCTTAACAGAAGTACTCTGCTCTGTACTAAGGTTGCTCTGTACTTCCTCATTGGTGAGAGTCTCGAGGCCTACTGGCCATTTCTCCTGAAGTTCATAGTGGTTCGAAATCCACTTTAAATACTTCCTGGTCTAATATGGCTGTAGAGCCCGTAAAACGAGAACATTTCCTGCTCCAAGATCTACTAGTAGGCGAAAGGCTGTAGGCCATAATCGCACCCTGGAGCTGTTGCGCCAATGATGCTGATGCTGATGCTGAGAAATAGATATTAGTAATGATGATCATCTTGTACAGGACTGCAAAAACTGTCGATAAAGGCCACAGCTACAAATTCCAGTCCCCAAATAAATTCTTAAATATCCAGAATAACTAAATAAATCCCATAAAAGTATTTATAACGGCCCCAAATTAAATAACAAGTTTTCCCTTTTGTTAGATAGTGTTTCCAATCAGAATTACCCCCACGAAATATGAGATGTAACGATTCTGATTGGCTGTTACTTAGTATCCGTCCGACAAGGAACGAATTCTAGTACATTAGTTCCGGTTCTTCCGGCACACAATGCAGAAATCGAACCCCAAGACTCCAATTAGACACCCGAAAAGAAATCCGACTGTTTTCGTCCGGTTTACAAGCACCTCTTTGGAAACTTAATTTCTCTTCAAGTTACGGGAAAGATTTAATGAACTTGGCATGTAAACCTCATACATAATTGGAAATTCGATTCCCGCCCTTTTCCTCCCAGTACGTGCAACGAACGACAAGGAAATATATTTCCTTCCCCCTAAGCTTAAAATCGATCGGAAGCGGTTTTGATTTGTATTCCTCGAACAAGAGCGGATACGGTCGCAGATGGCAAAGTGCACTTCATTCATAATTTACAACTTTTGCCCAAGTAGTTCCCAACATTTTGCGTAAATTTCAGCTCTAGTCGGCTAGTCGGACCATGCCGCCATTTTCTGAACAAGTGGAGCGAAGTAAAACTTTTTGGTCTTTTGTTCAGTTTCTGTCCACGCGCTTTGGTTTCTTGCATATTCCATTACCATTCTCAGGTCCAGATGTTTCCGACTCGTTAATCAAGAGCGGGTTAATGTCGCCTGTTTTTATGCAAGAGAGCGCAGAAACGTATACCTAGATGCAGAAATACATATTAATCGCATGTCCCCCATCTTTGGGGATTGTATTACATTCGGTTTCGATAGTGAATAAATTAATGACATCCTTTTGAGATGTCATCTATTTTGATGATTTTATTCATTTTAATAATTCCGATTGCTTCTAGTTCATTAAAATTTTATCGAAGGTCATATCATTAATTCAGTGTAAATCTGTCAAGTTCGTATCGAACAACCGAAATGGATTACACTCATTAAATTTAATGATGCTTCAAAAATGGAGCATATTTATTAATTAATTATAATATAAATTAATATTTGGGAAATTTTATTAGAACTTTATGTTGATAAATGTTTTGTTTTAGTATTTAAAAGCTTTTAGGATTATTAATATTTGATTAAAAAAATTGAAATACTTCTTGATTATTTTTTCTGCAATGCTACCTGTAGAAAGGGCGGCCTAATGGCCAATTGGCGAGCACTCTGGCCTTTGGTACCACTCGTTTTACGTTCGAATCCTGGCGGTGGCATGGACATTTGTTAGTGGTTTGGAATCTACGTTAACCTGTAGGCCCCCGTCTAATTAGTCTAAAGTGTGCAAAAAATGACCGTAGAGCGACAACCAAACCCAGTAGACAGGAAAGCAATCTTATAATTTCCAAACATCTTTATTGGCAACTTAAATTTTTCGTTTTTTAAGTTGAGACAGTTTTGGGATCTAAGCATAATAATGACTTTCGGGTGAATTTTCAGACTTTACCGTTTTGCATTTGCATGTCGTATTGGAGAAAACTCGAAAAAATCTAATAGGACAATCCAGCTGTGTTTAGGATATTCTGCATGAAAATCTCCACTTTTATTTTTAAAAAGTGATTGTAGTGCTTTTGCCATCACTACTTACTGCCTTTGATAGCTAAATCAAAGCTATTGCTGCGGCTATTCAACAATTGTCGATTCGTAGCCCCTGCTTTATAAAAGCAGTCATATTACCTAAATCCAAGAGTACACTTCAAACCATTTAGATTAATCAAAATAGTTCCCAAAGAATCTTGGACTGTTGGCCTTTGCTTAAGACACTAGTGAACAGAATTTCTTTCCATTGGATTCCAGCGACTGTGGAATTATGGGCAACGAAAAAGCTGATATACTGGCTAAGAAAGAAATTTTGATAGAGCAACGCATTAATTGACTGCTTTCATTTCATACGACTAAATTACTTGTTAACTTGAGTCATCAGGAAATTCTTCAACAAGATATGAAGGCGATTCTGGGCTAGGAGAGAATTATTCCTAGTTTTCCAGGAAAGACAGCGATGGATCTATTTAGATGTTTGACTGTTCATGACTGTTTACGTGACCACCTCTCTAGAACTGGATTCCCCAAACTGCGTTTTGTGTGACTCTAGTCGGCCTAGCAACTGGCAGCTGACAACTGGCGTACCAATGGGGATATACCCCTTAACTTCCTCATCTTAATTCATAGATAAGTTTACAATTTTAGTTGGCTGCTTCAGGTTAGTAAAAAAAGATGCAAGATAAAGTTTCTAAAAATTAAAATATGATACTCAAAAACATTAAAAAAATTTAAAAATAAATAAAAGTAAAATAACATTTCAATAATTGTACACTGAAAGTGACAAAAGTCATGGGATAGCAATATGCAAATTTTCAGATGGCAGTAGCATCGCGTAGAACAGGTATAAATGCGCAGTGCTTTCATTTCTGTTCAAGTTATTCATGTGAAGAGGTTTTGACGTGATGATGACCGCACGACGGGAATTAACAGACTTTGAACGCGGAATGTTAGTTGGAGCTAGACGCATGGGTCATGCCATTTCGGAAATCGTTAGGGAATTCAACATTCCCAGATCCACTGTGTCAAGAGTGTGCCGAGAGTATGAAATTTCAGGCATAACATCCCACCATGCACAGCGCAGTGGTCGACCGCCTGCACTTAACGACCGAGACCGGCGACGTCTGCAAAGAGTCGTAAATTCTAACAGGCAAGCTACACTGCGTCAAATAATCGCAGAAATCAATGTGGGACATACAAGGGACTTGTCTGTTAGAACTGTGCGGAGAAATTTGGCTTTCTTGGGCTATTCCAGCAGAAGACCGACTCGAGTGCCTTTACTGACAGAACGACATCGCTTGCAGCGACTCTCGTGGGCACGTGAGCATATCGGTTGGTCCCTAGATGAATGGAAAACCGTGGCCTGGTCCGATGAGTCACGATTTCAGTTGGTAAGAGCTGATGGTAGGGTTCGAGTGTGGCGCAGACCCCACGAAGCCATGGACCCAAACTGTCAGCAAGGCACTGTTCAAGCTGGTGGTGGCTCCGTAATCGTGTGGGCTGTTTTTTCATGGCATGGACTTGGTCCTCTGGTGCGACTGGACCGAACATTGACTGGAAATGCTTATGTTCAGCTACTTGGAGATCACTTGCAGCCATTCATGGACTTCATGTACCCAAACAACGATGGGATTTTTATGGATGACAATGCGCCATGTCACCGGGCCACAACTGTTCGCGATTGGTTTGCAGAACATTCTGGACAATTCCAACGAATGATCTGGCCACCTAGATCGCCCGACATGAATCCCATTGAGCATTTATGGGACATCATCGAGAGGTCTGTTCGTGCCCAAACTCCTGCACCATCAACGCTTTCTCAATTATGGACGTCTATCGAGACAGCATGGCTCAATATTCCTGCAGAAGACTTCCAACGACTTGTTGAGTCCATGCCACGTCGAGTTGCTGCACTTCGCCGGGCGAAAGGAGGGCCGACACGATATTAAGAGGTATCCCATGACTTTTGTCACTTCAGTGTATAACGCACTTTATTGGTATGAGGACATGGTAACTGGAGAGCCTGCAATACTGGACATCAAACAGTACTGGAGAGCCTACGAACTAATGGCTCAGGCGATAAAATTCGGCATTTGTAAAATAAATAAAATAGATTTGACAATGTAGAAACACACTCATGTCCATAAATTAAGGATAATTCAGAATCACACAGAAATTGAAATCTAAAATAAAAATTTCACCTGTAGAATTATCACGCACATCTTGAAGAAGAATATGCAAATTACAGGAAACCACCAAATGGCGTGGATAGTACGTCACATTGACGAGAGTGTAAGAGAGAGGTATATAAGGAATGGTGGCAAAGAAGTAAAATTGATCACAAGCGCTTTAAAAGCCTTTCAGTGCAATAACCGCATAGTTATGGCACAAAGGAAGCATTTGGATGATTTTTACGTGGTAGAATTATCGGACGATTGGAATGTGAACGTACCCAGCTGGAAGTATCCGAGGAACTTGGAATCGCCCAGAGTGTCATCTCCAGGCTTTGGCAACGATTCCAAGATGATGGTAATGTGAGTATATGTTAGAGCACAGGTCGCCCCCGAGTTACAACGCCGAATGAGGACCGGTATTTAGCAGTTACTGCCAAAATAAACAGACGGAGCACAGCATCAGACCTGTCTCGTCAGCTCTCTTCAGCTACCGCTGCGACAGTTTCAAGGCAGACCGTGTACAGACGCTTAGGGCACATTGGTCTATATGCTCGTAGGCCTGTCAGATGTGTTCCACTTCGCAACTCACTGTCCCCTGCGATTAACCTGGAGTACAGAGCAGGCATTGTGGACACCGCAACAGTGGTCTGGTGTGATGTTTTCCGACGAGTCCAGGTTAGGTTTGCACTCTGATTCTCGCCGGACTTTCATATGGAGAGCGCCAGGTACCCGTTACCACCAAGAGAACACCATTGAACGACACCGTTGCGATGGTGCAGGATGGCTCGTTTGGGGAGGAATTATTCTTGGTTCCAGAACTGACCTGCATGTTCAGAGTGTAACGATGACAGGTCACATCTATCGGGATTTATCGGGATTATCACATCTACCGGGTCACATTCTGGAACAACATGTACGTTTGTTTCGGGGCGCCGTGGGTGCTGAATTTTTGTTTATGGATGACAATGCCCGTCCTCACCGTGCAAACATTGTAGACGAATGCCTTCAATTGGAGGATATCACCCGTATGGATTGGCCAGCATACTCATCGGACTTGAATCCAATAGAGCATGTGTGGGATATGCTTGGCCGACGAATTGCAGCCCGTCAACGCCCTCCCACCTGTCAACCGGAACTTCAGAGAGCATTGCTTGATGAGTGGTGTAATATTCCCCAAGATCAGATTGATAATTTGATACTCAGCATGCCTAGGCGTTGTAAGGCCTGTATTGCATCGTCCGGGAGACATACTCCATATTAACCATCATACTAACCATGTTATACTGTTTTTTGTAAATAGGTTCTTTTTTGAAATTTGCTCCAGGGAGTAAAAATTGCAATTTTTAATAATTATATCAAACATACAGCATCTTTTTTGCTCTTTACCTTTTGTTTAATAAATAGACTTTACAAATAAGTAAAATTTGTTTTTCTTCTGTCTCTTTCCTTGCCTGAACTTCATTATCCTTAATTTATGGATATGAGTGTACATTATACTCAATACATTAAAAATAGTTCTACTCCAGAAAAATTAATTTTAAGAAGACACCAAATATGTTTAAGAAATAAGAAAATATATTTTTCTTGATCGTTAAAAAAAAATATGAATAATTTTGACACATCTCTAATAAATAATACTATTTTATTTAATTTTGGAATATGGATGAAAATTTTTAAATATGAAACGTTTCTAATCCAACCCATTTGTGATATTCTTTACGGAAATGGATATAAAAATAATTTATTTTCTAGAATTAATTATGAGGCAAAATAAATATTTAAATCAGCTAGAAGAGAATTGTTATTTTTGAATAAATTAGCTTATTTTGAAGTTCATTAGGAGTATTAATTTAAATCCTTTAAATCCCTTTCTAACTTGTAGTTCTTTTTAGTAATTTAGTTGATGAAGAATATTAAATCCTTGTTAAAAGTTAAATGAATACCAAATGTATATTTGTGATTCCGTACATTTAAAATTCAAACGTACTTTTTAAATTTAAGTAAGGAAATTTCGTTGTCGCTTTATAAAGAAAAGAACATGCAAATTAAACATAAATTAATAAAAGAATTGTTATTTTCAATTAATAATTTTAATGTATTGCTGAAAATTAACAGATCATATCACAAGGTTAAAGGAAAAGCTAATTTTATCGAAATTAAAAAATAATTAAATAAGAAAATATTTAAATAATTAGTTTTACTATGTATTTGCAGTTTATGAATAGATTTATATTCTTGCTGAGCAGTTTTGCTAATATTGAATTGATGGTTGCCAATGTTAAATTAATTGAAGCTCTTATTAAAACAAATGTTAAATGATCACAAAATTTTTTAAATTTTCATTTCGTAAATTTTTATTTAATTAGTGCTGAATACCATTCAAGAAATTAATATTTAATTAATAAATTTAATTTCAGCCACATTCTTGAGGTACCAAAATGCGTTTCTCTCAAGTTTTTCAGGAATCTAATTATTAGTTGAGAATTTCTCCAAAATATTGACAGATTTCAAAGAAATTCCTGCGTCATTTTTAACCTCTTTTTCTTTTTTACATTATAGCATTTTTATCGAATATTTTGACTAAAATGGAATCGATAATGCCAATACTGACAATAATTAATCAAACAAAGCTAGAGATACCTTTATTTAAGATGGATAAAATTTTAAAAAATAGTAATGTACACTACTGGCCATTGAAATTGCTACACCAAGAAGGCGACATGCTACAGACGTGAAATTTAAACGACAGGAAGAAGGTGCTGTGATATGCAAATGATTAGCTTTTCAGCGCATTCAGACAAAGCAGGTGACACCTACAATGTGTTTAAAGGAGGAAATTGTTCAGCCAGTTTCTCATACACAAATTGCATTTGAACGTTGTTGCCTGGTGAAAAGTTGTTGTGATGCCACATATAAGAAGCAGAAATGCGTGCCAGCACGTTTCTGACTTTGATAAAGGTCGAATTATAGCGTACCGGGATTGCGGATTATCGTATCGCAGTATTGCTGCTCGCGTCAATCGAGATCCAATGACTGTTAGCTGAAAATGGAATCGATGGGTTCAGGACTGTAATGAGGAGCGCCGTGCTGGATCTCAATGGCCCCCTATCACTAGCAGCTGAGAAAACAGGCATGTTACCCGGATGGCCTGAATGAATCGTGCAGCCACGTCACGAGCCCTGAGTCAAGAATTGGGGTCGTTTGCAAGACAACAAGTGTCTGCACGAGCAGTTCGACGACGTTTGCAGCAGCATGGACTCTCAGCTCGGAGACCATGGCTGCTGCATCACAAACAGGAGCGTCTTCAATGGTGTGATCAACGGCGAACCTGGGTTCACGAATGGCGAGACGTCATTTTTTATTTTAAGTTCAAGTTTTAAGTTTAAGTTTTTTTTTAAGTTCGTCAAGTTCTATTTACAGCATGAAGATAGACTGTAAACAGAACCAGTCAGTCAAAATTCAGTCAGAAACAGTAAGTCAAAATTCTACCAGACTGTTCTAAGCCATATTGCAAATTTCCGCATTGAAATTCTGACCTCGGTGAAACGGGTAGTAGACACCTATAATATGAATCATCGACACAGAGTAGGAATTTTTAGCTTATCGAGTTTAAAATTCATTTCACTAGTTCAAAATACTACCAGATTGCTCTAGGCCATATTGTAAGTTTCCGTATTGTATATTATGTTTTCACATTGTAAGTTTTGTTTTTTTCTTATGCCATACATTTGATGTGGAGCTCTGTTGTTGAAGATATGTAGTCGATTCAACATTAGTGAGAACTTCGGAAAATTCGCAATTTGGAACTGGTAATACATCACAGAATATAACATAATGGAGAGCCTTACAGATCTACAGATTTATCGTGTAAATCCTTGAAGCAAACGAGTGAAATTTCGGTTTAGCTTGTTGGCCGATTAAAAATCGAGATCATGAAGTCGGAAAAACCCAACAAACTCCTAACCATCAAATTGCTTCAGACAGGCCCTTAATAACATTGTAAATAACTCAGTTGATATACAAAAACATAAATCATAAAACAAAATTTTTGAAATAATTAAAATATTTCTAAATCTGACTTCAAAATAAAAAAATTGTCTATTTAAAACATCAGATACTTTACTAATCTCCAAATATACATTCACAACAGAAAATGCCTATCTCTTCAATCTAGAAACTTCACTATCTGTAGAAAGACGAGAAGTCGCAGTAAGCCGCTTTTTAACTGCTACGGAAACCAAACAAATTCCATCCCGAGGGAATGGGGGAGATTCCTTTCTCGTTTTACATCCCAGAAAAAGGCAATTACTTCCCCGTCGAACACGAGATGGCAGGGATTAAAAAAATCCCGCCGGAATCCTCTCTGAACTCCGGACAGTCCCTGGGCCCGATGACTAATGACACGGACAGAGCGGCAATTACGAAACCCAGTCCGGTTTACGCTCCAGCCGTAATCGCCGACAGCCGAACCCCATCCCCCCAAACAAACCCGCGGGTTTCGGTTTCATTAACATCAATCCAGAAACTGATCCACCTCCTCAACCCCTTCCGAGGGAATCCCCGCTGCTTGATGGAGTGAGAGTCTCGCCAAATGACGTGTTTCGGAACACAAATCCGGCCGACAGGAAAATGAAAAAATTACGTCTCCTGTAGCAAAAAAAAATTAGGATGCGCTAAGGATCTTGATTTGTAATACTTGTTGCTGATGATTTTGATGTCCCAGAGGTAGATTTTGCAGTTGATGCTACACTTCATTAAGTAGGCTTTCAGAGTCGTTTTAAAAAGAATGCTTCAGTTATTTCAGTAATTTGTTTAAGCAGCACCATCTAATCTCACATGATTCACCGTCAGGACGGCCTTAATTCTTTGTGTGTGGGGGTGGGGAGGTGGGAGGGGTTCCAGGCAAGGCAATATAAAAAGGGTTCTAACAAACTCGTACTTTTAAATTTTGATTAATTGTTAGTAATATCCTTCATAACTAAAGCGATTTATATTCAAAACAAATACATGTATGATGCAGAAAGCAGTGTGTCAGTACAATTTTTTTTTTGTACAGAAAGTCTAAATAATTGTGACGCATTTAAAAGGATGATACATCTAAGTTAAAGATAACGCAACTATTTTTATGCAATAAAATCCAGACATGGGCCTGATGGCCAATTGACTAATGCTCTGGCACTTGGTGCCACAGGTTTCGGGTTCCAGTCCCGGCGATGATATTGATGTTCGTAATGATTCGGAATCCACTTTAAACTCTAGGTCTCAGTCTAATATGACTGCAGAAGTTGGGCGTAGGGGTGATAACCCTACCCCTTAAAAAAGAAACATCTCCTGCTGCGGAAACTGCCTATAGGCAGATGGCCCTGGCTCACTATGGGGCTGTTGCATCATTGAAGAAGGAAACTATCCAGACTTATACGAACTCATAGTTAGCGGTTCTAGATTTTTCTTCTTTTCTAGTTCTAGATAGCACTGGCTGATAAATACTTTAATGCTTCCTTTCCTTTACAATATCCTGTAGTTGAAAAGAAAATTCCTTAATTTGGGTTATAACATTGTACAAAACATTGTCCTGTTATTGTAAGAAAGGAATGATAATTGATTTTTCTGATTAAAATAGTGTCACTATATAAAACGCTTGGTGACTCAATTAATTTATCTATTTAATGTGTACGGAATCATTAAAATGAATTTTCAAATCAGAATTTATTATTCAGAATTATTTTTTTATCAATGCAGTTATTATTAATGTAATACTACTGTGCCCAAAAAGTAACACCATTTTTCAATTTAAATTTCCCGGGAATATGGAATTTCAATTTTTTTTTCTTTTTTAGGTTATTGGTACTGTCCTTGACATCCGTGCGAAATTCCACGTTCAAAATATTTATTAGTGTTTGAGTTACGCTTGGTTTTGTGAGACGTTAAAAGTGACTCCGGCAATTTTTGAAATGTCTGAATTAAATGAGCAAAGAACTTGCATTAAATTTTGTTTGCGGACTGAATATTCGTGTGCGTATAGAATGTTGCAGAAGGCATTCGGTGAGCAAACTACAGTAGTATCATCATCATCATCAGCAGCAGCAGTGGTGCAACAGCCCCATTGTGAGCCATGGTCGTCAGTCAATTGACAGATTTCGAAACAGCAGATGCTTTTTTTTACGGGGTAGGGTTGTCAGCACTACGCCCAGCGCTCTATGGTCTATTAGACCGAGATCTACGGCTTAATTCCGAACCACTACAAACATCCATGGCACTGTCGGGACTCGAACCCGAAATTCGTGGCACCTAGCACCAGAGCGCTAAACACTCGCCCATCAATCATCATATATGTAATATAGTATATGCATAAAAATAAGCATTATGCACATTAATTTATTTGAGCAATATTATATTCTTTAAAATAAAATACGTAGATTGAGGAAAAAAAAAAAAAAAAAAAAAAAAAAAAAAAAAGAAGAAGTCATATACTGTAATAGCGAAGTAACCGAATTTATCTAGTTATTAGTTAAATTTTAACAATGATAATAAATGAATGATCTTAATTAGCAAAATTAGAAATGGAGAAGTAATTTTATCTACACTGTTTATAACAACAATAGAAATAAAAACTTCAAGTCATGTTCGTGGGACTTCAAATTTTTAAAAAACAAGTAATATAAAATTTTTTTTAAAAATCAATTCCTACTTTTTTGCACTATATTGCAGAAAGTCCTTTATAAATAAAGTTGAAATTTTTCGCTTACATCTGGCGCCATCTATTGGTAGAGATACATACAACATAAATGTAAAAAAAAACTAAAATTAATTAATTAAATTTAATTATTGAATTAATATTTGACAAAACTGTGTCATTACATCATTACATGTGTGATTTCATTAACATCCAGTGTCATCCACTACAAGTTAAAAAAAAAAATGTATTTGAACTTGAGTGGAGGAATGAAAAGTAGTTTATTAGCGATTGAAAATTTGAACAGGATATATATAGGAAGAGTGTGAGCTAATAGAAGGAATTGAAAAAAAGAATTCTTAAAAAGGGCTTTAAAAATTGTGAAACGTATCACTCAGACAGATTGCCCCCGTATTTATTACCCTGATTACGTAACAAATCCAGACGAAAAGAAAGTGGGTAGCAAGAAAACGTCCACTGCAGATCGTAAAAACAGGACAAAAGATTACTTTCATTAGCTCTGCTGCAATAACGAACCGTATTTAACAGTAATAGAACCAACTCTCCGGGTGGTACGTGGAGGGGGGGGAAGAGATCCTGCACGGGAACAATCAGGACAGAGAAAAAGAGTTTGCTTTCATTAATGTCAATCACGAGAAAAAAGGACTTGCATGCCCTTCAATGTCTGCATATCCTCCAGGGATCCGTGGCAGGAGGGGTGGTGGGGAGAAAGATCATGCACTTCTTAGCAGATGGTAGATCCCATCAAGTAGATTGCTTCCAACTTCGATCGGTTTGGGCCGAACAATGAACAATGTTTTTGCACTTAAAATGAGTTCTTTTCAACTTGTTCTTACTAGGTTCTGGAATCAAAGGCATTAGGTCTGGATGATAATGCAGCTTATTTTACTTGCGTTATCTTGAAATAAAGAAGGTGTTTTTGTTGGTGAGAAAACAAAAGTATCTGTTGATATTTTTTAACCTTAAAACTTTAGGTTAAATATTTTTTGGGATGTGACGTTTTACGATGTTTTTTGAATAATATTAAAAGTATACTGTGTATTAATTTTAGGTGGTATCTTAACGATGAAATGATTGTAATTTACATTAACATTATTTCTTAACCATTATTTACTGTTACTAACCATTGTTTACCATTTTTTATCATTACCAACCTGGAAATGAATGTTATTTTGAATCATTTGGCTTGGATATGAGTAAATAATAACTTGTAAGATATTACTTTTATTATTTGACATAAATTACAATACTATAATACATAAGCTATAATACATCGCACAAACACCGCAAGCATACAATTACAGACAATATGTAACGTATTTAAAAATACATAATTACAGATACCTGGAAGAATTCCACTTCTAAGTCGAAAACCTGCAAATCAGGTACGAGCAGGGTGCTCAAAATATACTTCCTATACGGGTGAGAGTCTATAGGCCAATTAATGCACAGGGTAGTGTTAAATATATTTTCTCTCGGGTTGAGAGATTGTAATCTAAACGTTTCTCAGTGGGAGTATAAGTTGCGCTGTACTTCCTATCTTGTGAGAGCCTTTAGGCCGACCATCCATTTCTCTTTAACGCCACAGGGGGCGTTTTGCCAGTGCGTAGGAGGAAGCTTGGTTACAATTGTAATTTTAGATTATTCTTTAGATAGTAAAATTGAAAAATGAAAAGTGGCGTGACCAGGTAGAATCTTTTTCAATTAGAATTATTTATAATAAAAAATGTAACAAGAATTAAAGTAGACTGGCAAATATAATATAATTTTTATTTTGTAAATAAAATATCCTATCCTTAAGGTATTATAAAGTAGCGCCTTTCTTTCTGATGTTTATGTACCTGGAAGTTCCGCATGACATAATTTCAAAGTAGATATTTTTAAAAAAGCGTTAAAATTAACTTTTTAAAAATAAACCAATACTTATAAAAATGAAGCTAATTAATATTTATTAGATGATATATTTTTTCAAATATAATTCCTTTAATATTCCTTCCAAAATATTAAATAATCTAGTTGTAATTGTAAAACTTCTTTACTTCGACTCAAAAGTTAATTAGATTAAGAGACGTAATTGAATTATGCTAGAAAACGCGAGATTCAAAGAAAATCCCATAAAATTGGATTTATATTCTTATTTTGCGCGTAGATGGATCGTTTAGATAACTCTTAAAACTCATTTCTTCCTCAATATCTCTACAATATATAAAAAAAGAGGAAAAAATAAGTTTAAATCCTCTAATTTGGGGAAAGATATCAGAAAGAAATCTTATAAGTGCTCTTCTGCAGTTAAATTATAAAAATCTTTTCGACTGGAGCAAACAACTAAAGTCCATATTAGAACAGTTGTATTAAGTATATAAGACTCATTTCAAATAAGAAGCCGGTTGACTTTAATAAAAACAACAAAATTTCGTTAATGGTTTCCTATACGTATATACTTTAAACATTTTTCTTTTTATTCACCATTGCCTAGTAAGCACCTTTGATGCAGCGAGATAAGGTTTCTTGGAGACTTATATAGAACATCGAATTGAAAATTCAACTAGTATTTTACTAATAATTTTAACATTTTACTGTTCGATAAAATATCTAAAGCAAACCACATTTTCTGATGAGCAATAAGTAATTAAACAAGTAATATAAAAAAAAAAAAATTTTAAGTCCTACTTTTTTTTTCACTATATTGCAGAAAGTCCTCTATAAATAATTTTCATTCATTTTTTTAAGTTTATCTGGCACCATCTATTGGTAGATATATGCTACTTAAATCTAAAAAAACCTAAAATTTAATTAAATTTAATTACTGAATTAACATCCAGTGTCATCCACTACAAGTTCAAAAAAAATGTATTTGAACTTGAGTGGATGAATAAAAAGCATTTTATTAACGATTGAAAATTTGAACAAAATATATATAGGTAGAGCGTGAGTTAATAGAAGGAATTGAAAAAAAAACAACGAAATTTAATTAATGCTTTTATATACGTATATACCTTAAACATTTTCTTTATATTTGCCATTGTATAGTAAGTAACTTTGATGCAGCAAGATAAGGTTTCTTGGAGACTTATTTAGAACATCGAATTGAAAATTCAGCTAGTATTTTACTAATAATTTTAACATTTTACTGTTCGATAAAATATCTGAAGCAAACCACATTTTCTGATGAACAATAAATAATTAAAAAGGTGCAAGCTCGGGCATGCAAGCTGGGTGATTCTCTAATTTTCCCTCACTCATAATTGCAAGTCCATAAATGATGCATAATTTTTGATGAAATTCTTTTAGCATTATGCGTTTTTACGTAGAGAAA
The DNA here is from genome assembly GCA_021605075.1 of Caerostris darwini. Classification (NCBI taxonomy): domain Eukaryota; kingdom Metazoa; phylum Arthropoda; class Arachnida; order Araneae; family Araneidae; genus Caerostris; species Caerostris darwini. The sequence goes on from BPLQ01012779.1 coordinate 251,335, forward strand.
ACATATTCCTTATTCTCATATTTGGCAGGACTTTTTATTATGGCATCCATTAACCAACTATATAAAAGTAACGATTTTGTATGTGAGCAAAAGATCAAATATCCACTACTATGTAAATGCGATTCGAACAGCGTTGCCTTTCAGTACATCATTTGTAAATAAGATAATATTTAATTTCTGTAAAAACATAAACATTTTATAAGAAATTTCGTTTTATATATTTTAGGCAGTAAAAAAAAAAAGACCAACTTTAAAGTTGAATGAAGAAGGCAGCATTTTAAATATTGCTATCGAACTACCCACAGGATCAATCAGGAATCTTTTATTTGAAAAGTGGCGGTTGAAATCTAGAATACTGTACCGAGGAAGTCGCCAATCTTGCAACCCGGGATATTTAGCCAATTTCTTTAGGGTTACAATACTCTAGAGGAATTCGTAACTTCTTTTTCCGAACAATATAATGACTATTTATTTCTACTTTGATAGTTAATTGCAGAATTTTTAAGTTATAGTAAATAAAGAACATAAATATATATTCTTTTAAATATTTATTCCAATAAATGATTGATTATTCCAGATTGTTCTTGTAATGTATGTTTACAGAATATGTTATAGAAAACAAACATTTTTAATGATTTTGCCACTGAAAATACGAAACAAACAAGAAAAACGATTTTTAAATTTATTAATAACTTATATTTGATTATCAAATAATTATTTTCTTTTTAATGCTGATGAAATAATTAAAGTTTTATAACAACCCTTATTTGAATTCGCATGAAAAATGTTACTTTTTATTTTTAGAACGTTAGTTTGCGGCGAAAACGTCGATGGAACGCATTAAATGTTCTGCTTTTTTGTGATATTTCTTTTCAATGCTGTTGGCATAGTTTAGGTTTTGTGGCAACAGTTATTTCAATTCTAGTGGAAAAATGTAAGTTTTTAATTTTAGAACGTTAGTTTACGGAAGAAAAAGACAGCTTGAATATATTAAATTTCTGATGTTGTTCTTCTTGTTTCCTTCAATCATTTGAAAAGATTATATATGGACAGATTTTGGAAGGTAATAAAAAGAACATTTTCGCCTCCAACAAAGGATATATCAGAATAAAATGTAAGTTATTTTTTAATTTCAATTTTGTTTCATCATTCGAATTCGGCATCTTAAACAACATGAAATTTTTTTTGACATAAAAAAAAATAAAGTGGCGTATTAACGAATAATTTTGACGTAATTTTATTACAACAGCGATTATTAATATTGTGTAAATGATACATTTATGTGAGTTAGCAAAACATAATTCCACATAATAATTTGGCGATAAAGCGATTAAATTTGGCGCAAAGCAATTTAAGAATAAAATTTGGGTAAAATAGTAATATATTTTGGCGTTAAAGCTATAATTTTTAGCATAAAGGCAAATCATTAAAATTTGCCATAACAGTAGTAAAATTTTGGAGGCCAAGCGATATAATTTGGCGAAAAATATATTTTAGGGATAAAATTTCTCTTAATGATAAAATATGGTGGTAAAGCAGTAATTTTTGAAGAAAAGCAATTTACAAATAAAATTTCGCTTACTGAAAAATTTTTGGCGATAAAGCGATAAATTTTGGCGAAAAAGCATTTTATTAATATAATTTTGCAGGATAGTGATAATATTTAACGTTAAAGCGATAAAATTTGACATATAAAATGTAGGTATAAAATATAATAAATCAATGTCCAAAAAATAATTATTTTATATCATTTCTTGTTGCAAAAATTATCGAAAACATACAAATAGAAAATGCAATCCAAAAATAATATATTGGAAAACACTGTCTTTAATGTTAAAAAAGAATTTGATTAGTTTTATAACATGAAATCCATTTATTTTTTTTGAACTTGAATTTTCGGTGCTTTGAATGGATGCCAATTATGGCCTGGGTGTTATTGCAAAAGTATGACTATAGTTAATTATACTTGTTCAGTCAAACAGCTGTATTTGCAGAGGAAGGCTATCAATAATAAAATTGAATTAGATGTTTAACTTCACAGCATGTTTTGTTCTTGATTACCTGCTCAGAAAGAATAATGCATTGTTGTTGTCCCTGATCACAGAACGTCTCTCACTGGCAATTAGTACAGTTCTCATGGAAATAAAATATAGTAAAATATAAAAAAGCATAAATATAATATATTGTATATATATAGTATATTGATGAAATATAGTATAATAAAGGGTATAACTGATTTCATTTTATCTTACAAAAATTATTCAAAAACACACAAATGGAAAGGAAAATACTGTTTCTAAAAAAAATTTTTTTGATTTCATCAAACAATTTTGGAAGAAAATCCGCAAAAATTAACTTTCTTTTCTGTACTCTACGAATATAATCCATTTCAACAATTAACTACTAAAATATACAAAAATTCAAATATATGAAAACATATTTTAAATAAGAGAAAGCCTTACAAACACATACACATGTATATATATATACATGCATCAGTATGCGCTATGCATACTACAGCTCTACTCATGGATTTTAACGAAACCTGTCTAAATTTAAACACAATTTATTTGTATTTAAATATATGGAAAAAGATTTTTTTAAATAAATTATGAGATTTTAATGTTAATTGAAAACAACAATATATATATATTTTTTCTATAATTGGGTTAATGTTTTATTTTTCGTAATTTCACTAAATTTTAACTTACATTTTTTTTATATATTTATAGTTAAGTACAATTTTTTATACTTTCTAATCTCTTTTACTTTTTGTGTAATCTCTTTTTTTTTTTTCAAAAAAATCTAATTAATTTTTTATATTGCAATTAGATATTTTTCATTTTACTTTGTTTTTATACTTTGTTATTTACTTCTCCTATTTCGATATTTAAAAAAACAAAAATTGAAAAACGAAATTTGTACCAAATTACATGTAATTTTAATGTCCCATTCTTTGTACGGGGAGTTAATTGCTATTTTAAAATATTTCAATTATATTTATTTTTTTTAATTATCCTCTACATGTGCATATTATGTGAAACAGCGAAAAAAAATTAATTTAATTTAATTAAAAAGACTTAATCATAAATTTATTATAATTAAATTAATTTTCATAAAAAATAATAATAATCCCAGATTAATAAAAAAACTGCAGAAAAAAAAAAAATTTAATAAAAATTTTTATACATTATCTTACAACATTTTTTTATATTTCGTATAGATTAATTTAATCTTTATGTTTTTTGTAATGCATTTTTATTATTTATAACCAACCTTAAAGTAAAACTATAAAAACAATAATAGTCAACAGAATTATAGCTATTAAATTATTAAAAAAATTTTTATCGAAAACAATTTTTTTAATCAAGATATCAAATAGAAAAGCAATAAAAATTAAATGTAAAGCTCTTTTACTGAAGAAACCGATAGTTTAAAAAAGAAATGGCCCCTTTTTTTTCTACATGTTAGGCGTTATTCTTATGATGTTATTTTTCCTTCGTTATCTTTTATGGTTGTTAATGTTACAGTTTATTTCCCATCTTTTTTTTTAGGAGTTGATTATTAAGTTTTTTACTTCGAATTTATTTTGGATAAAAATATTCGTTGTTGTCATTTACTCAATTTTTAAGCTAATTTATGCAATTAATGTTTTTGTTTATATGACAATCATTTTTATAAATAATGTATAACGGTGCTAATATCAATTTATATATAAGTAGATATTTTTACCTCAATTTTTTGTTTCATAAAAAATGATTTAAATACTCCAAAAAATCTACAGAGTAGATTAAAGAAATTTTTTTTTTATTATTATTTTAAATTATATAGTGAATTAAAAAAAATTAAATAAAAAAAGTGACAAAAATTAGTATAATTTTGAATCAACACAGTATCTTAAAAATTCTTTTATAGAAAAAAAGTGACATAAAAAAATTATTAAAAATTCAGTGTCAAAAATTATTTATATTCTTTTTAAGATACTGTGTTGAAAATACTATTGTTTGTACTGATCATGTTTTTTATTCACTGAAAAAAAGGCATTATATCATAGTTCATGTAAACATTAACATTTATCGTAATTTGTTGAGGGGACAAATATAAGGAAATCAAAATATTGGTGTATATAAGCCTAAAATAATATTATACATTTATATTATTAAAAAATATGAGTATAAGTTTAAGTTAATATAAAACTGCAAAAAAACATTGTTTTGTAAAGATTATATAAGAGAGTTTTTTTTCTATTTTAGTTTTTTTCTAGTACGCGAGTTTTTCAAGGATGATTTTTTTTAAAAGCGTCCATATTTAAGGGTTATTTAAATAGAATATTGACAAAGGCCCGAATGCTATGAATATTTGTCAAGAAAGACAGACACGACATATGATGTGAAGGAACAACACACAACGTGATAATTCTGTAGCACGTGTTTGCTTCATCTAGGAGGCCAATTGAAGCAATTGGCAGTGTGTGCCGGATGCGGTCAGGCAACTATAATGAGGGGCAATTCAATTTCTGTGTAAAGAAGATGCATCGACAACCAAACCATAAACTATTGCGCATCGGGGTGTAACTAGAATATCTCAAGTATATCCTTCTTAGAGGGCATTGTGCCTGGAGAAAAACATGTCATTTCCACGAAAGTGATGAATCAGGAATAGATAGGAAGAGGACGAATAGTGAATGGAGGCATCTCTTTTTCTGTCTCTTTACCAATTGAGAAGAAGGCTTAGTCAGTTGCCTCGATTCACGAAGTCATATTTGATGAGGCTTTTGGATGTCGAAGGATTTTTACTGCTGGAATGGTTATTTCTTGGTGCGCCATTCAACATTCAACAATATTGTGACTCCTTATAGAAAACTTCTGAAAGATTATCAAAAGGCTATCAGGCTAACTAATTATCACAAAACTGCTGGCGGCCTGATAGCCAATTGGGTAGCACTCTGGCTTTTGGTATCACAGGCCAGATTCGAATCCTGGCCTTGGAATGGATGTTTGTTAGTGGTTCGGAATCCACGTTAAACTGTAGATATCAGTTTAATTAGCCTGAAATGTGTAAGAAATGACCGTAGAGTGACAAACGAAACTAAATCTAAAAGACTTTACAAAATTAAATACTTCTAATTTTAATTCATTTAATAGCCCGAATTGTAGCTCAGTGGCAACATACGCCGCTGATGAGCATTAGGGCTGAGGTTTTATCCGCTGGCGGCTTTGTTGTAGACGCAGACTTTGTTTGTTGGTAATATAAAAATTTTCGATGTAATATTTTGTGTTTCATTTAGAATCCACGCTTCAGAATTTTGAGAATAAATCTTTGTAAATTTATATAATGTATGTTAAAAACACATCACATTTTTTGAAGTATTATTTGAAAAAACAAAAAGGCTGATGACAAATCAGGACAAAGATATATGAAGCTATACTTGAAAACAGCATGTCGATTAAGATATTCCCTGTTCAAATTTTTTATGCGAATAAATTTCTTTATATAATTTATTTCCACTTTTTTTATTGTTAAAGTTTTTAATAAAGGGATAACTTAAAATTTTTTTGGTGAAGAATTCGTTCTGAACAGATAGGGGAAAAAAATCAAGGTTATCTTTTATATCAGATAGGCTTTCTATTCCATTTAAACATTTTTAAACATTACAACATTTCACGATAAAATGTTGACCTGGTTTCTAACAAAAAAAAAAAAAAAATTCTTACGAGTAAGTATAAAACATCGAAATATCTATTTTGCGTAATGTTCCTGAGATAGTCAGAGAAATTAGGTGGATGCAAAAATAGGGTCAATATAATTATAATACAAGGGAAAATTTTTGAATTTAGAAAGAAAAGGATATGTGCTTTTAATTTATTTATAAATTTTAAAAGTTTTAATTTCTAATTCATAAATTTATTGAATTGAGCTTTAATGTTCAGACGAAAATTAAAAATTTTCTTAAAGATTTCGCTTTAGGGGGAAAAAATAAATGTTTCACGATAAAGATGTTAAAGCAAGGTTTTATGCACTCAATTCACTTTAATTTCTGTTTTATTACTTTACTTATTGTCAGGCCTGTATAGCTACGACATTGCAAATACTGCCACTCCCATTAATGTACTATGAAATTTTGTATATTATATTTCTTTGTTATAAGTTTTTCTTCTTCATTGGTTTAGTTTGCCAGGCTGCATTCTTCATTGGAGCAAAAGCTCCATGGTGGGTCAAGGTCGCATGCCTACTATCAGATTTCGAGACAGGAGATGCTTTCTTTTTACTGAGTACTGTTGTCAGCCCTACGTCTAAAGTTCTACAGTCATATTAGACAGAGATCTATGTTTTCAAGAGAATTCCAAACCTCTACAAACATCCATGTCATTGCCGGAACACGAACAGGAAACCTGCTTGTTATTAGTTACCATCCATAATACAACAGCATATCCATAATACAACAGCATATCCATAATACAGCGTTTTATTAGAGAATATTTTGTTTCACTATTATAGTTAAGTTAAGCCCACCTGTAAAATCTGCTAGTTTGAAGAGCTCAACTAAATAAGCTCACATACAGTGAAAGATAAGATTTAAAATCAAAATTAATCGCAAGTAAAAACTTTTTATTGTAAGGCATTACTTTTACAGGACGATAAATATTTAACAATCAGCATATGCATCATTATTTATTCAAAGGATAAAATAGCACTCAATGTTTCTAGTATTTTATTTATTTACATTACCTAGTTATTTTTACTACCATTACAACTGAAATCGCTTCTACCTTCCAAAAGCTTCCCATTCTTCCGAGAGCAATTTTAAATACCTCAGCTTTCCATTACCGAAACCCAAACACAGATACATCCGATGTACTTAATTGCAATTCAAAACAAAAGACGCCCAGATTTACACTGACGAGCCAAACAATAAAAGAAAAGGAATTTAAAACCTCAAACACAAGACAGACAGAAAAAAAATCTGCTTCAATACCCGAAAGCCGAAATCAATATACCTCTTCCCGAAACGAAACATGGCCCCCGTGACAAAAGAAGCACTTAAATGAACGATGCCAATTTAAAAATGTCTTTTAAGACTTGAGACAAGAGAGTACAAAAAAAAAAAATAAAAAGGTAAATAAATCTCCTACAAAAGAGGTACCTCGGAAGGATTTTCGGCTTCAGTGACTCCGAATGTTTGTTCGCATGGTATGAAATCGGAATGGAACAACAGTTCCGTTTGATTCGATTCCGAATTGCTTCTCCTGTTCCGAAAGATGTGCAGAGAGCAGTTCCCCCGCCAGCATTCGGGCCAAAGAGGGCAAAAACAATATTAGTTTAAGCGTGTAATAAAAAAATTAGATCATACGCGAAGTTTTAAGTAAATTTGCTGTTTTTAAGAACTTGATATGTGGGTTGGGGAAAAATTGCATTGTGTAGTTGTTGAGAGGGATTCTGTGATACTGGTGTTACATTAAAATAATAAATTTTTTTAAAAAGAAGTATTGTGCTGGATTAAATAGAAGCATTGGGGTAGATGAAATAGAAATATTCTACTGGATTAAGTATAAATATTGTGTTGGATTAAATAGAAGTATTCTGCTAGATTAAATAGAAATATTGTGATGGGTTAAATAGAAGTATTGTTCTAGATTAAGTACAAGTATTGTGCCGGATTACATAAAAGTGTTGTGGTAGATTAAATAAAAGCATTGTGCTGGTGGCTCTGTTATTGTACTTAAGCGATCAACAAAAATTCTAAGCCGTGAAATATATCAACTTATTTAGTAAGTTTTCTTTTTCTGATTTAAAAAAAGCGTTCGGTATTTATTGCTCACGATACTTCATATAAATTAATTTTTACCCAAACACAATGTGAATATTTATAATACGATGTGTATATTTATAATTTAAAATAAAATGAAATAAATTAAAAATTATTATAAATGGACCACAGTTGCCTGGTACCAAACTAAGCTAACTTATCAAACTGAGCAAATTTAATTAAATAAACTAGCCTTAAACTTACTACCACGGCTTAGATTCCAAACTTAGAGAGCTTGGCAAAACCCCTACGGTGGGCCAAGGTCGCATGCCTACTATCAAATTTCGAGACAGCGCATGTTTTATTTTTACTAGGTACCGTTGTCAATCCTACGTCCAACTTTCTACTGTCATATTAGACAGGTATCTTTCAACTCTCTACAGTCGTATTAGACAAGAATCTACTGTTTAAAGTGAATTCCGAACCACTACATTTCATCACCGAGTATCGAACCCGAAATCTATTTGTTATCAGTTCCCATCCATAATAGAAGTGTTCTGTTACAGAATATTTTGTTTTATATTGCAATGAGGCTAAGTCCTCCTGTCAAATCTGCTAATTTGATGTGCTCAATTAAATAAATTCACATACAGTGAGAGTTAAGATTTTAAATCTAAGATAATAACAAGTGAAAAACTTTTTATTGGGCGGCATTACTTTTGCAGGAAGATAAATATTTAACAATCAGCATGTGCGTGTTTAATTCGCATCATTATTTATTCAAAGGATAAAATAGGACTCAATGTTCCTGCTATTTTATTTATTTACATTACCTCACTATTTTTACTTCCTTTAAAATTGAAATCGCCTCTACCTTCCAAAAACTTCCCATCCTTCTGAGAAAAATTTTAAATACCTCAGCTTTCTATTACCGAAACCCAAACACAGATTCATCCGACGTACTTAATTGCAATTCAAAACAAAAGCCGCCCAGATTTACACTGACGAGCCAAACAATAAAGGAAAAGGAATTTAAAACCTCAAACAGAAGACAGAAGAAAAAAAAGAATCTGCTTCAATACCCGAAAGCCGAAATCAATACCTCTTTCCGAAACAAAACATGGCCCCCGTGACAAAAGAAGCACTTAAATGAACGATGCCAATTTAAAAATGTCTTTTAAGACTTCAGACAAGAGAGTACAAAAAGAAAGAAAAAAGGCAAATAAATCTCCTACAAAAGAGATACCTCTGAGGGATTTTCGGCTTCAGTGGCTCCGAATGTTTGTTCGCGTGGTATGAAATCGGAATGGAACAATAGTTCCGTTTGATTCGATTCCGAATTGCTTCTCCTGTACCGAAAAATGTGCAGAGGAGTTCCCCCGCCAGCATTTGGACCAAAGAGGGCAAAAACAATATTAGTTTAAGTGCATAATAAAAAAATTAGATCATACGCGAAGTTTTAAGTAAATTTGCTGTTTTTAAGAACCTCATATGTGGGTTGGGGCAAAATTGCATCGTGTGCATACTGAGATGGATTATTTGATACTGATATTATACTAAGTAATTATTTATTTAAATAGAAGTATTGCGCTGGATTAAATAGAAATATGGTGCTAGTGGCTGTGTTATTGTACTTAATCGACCAGTAACAGTTCTTATTCATGAAATATATCCACTTATTCAGTAAGTTTTCTCTTTCTGATTTAAAAAAAGTGTTCTGTATTTTATTGCTCATGATACTTCATATGAATTGATTTTCAAGCAGATACAATGTATATATTTCTAATTTAGAATAAAATTAAGTAAATTTAAAATTATTTTAAATGGACGAGAGTTGCTTGGTACCAAACTAAGCCAACTAATTAATTAAGCTAATTTTCAAACTAAGCAAATTTAACTAATTAAACTAACTTTAAACTTACTACTTTGGCTTATGTTCCAAACTTAAAGTAAGGCGGAAATTAAGTAATCGATGTAATTAGAAGTTGTTGCGTTTGGGAATGAGATTGCGAACAATGCAAAAGCCCACCAATTTTTATATTAATTTATTATTGGGATAACAAAAAGTATGTAGCTGGCTACCTATGGTTTACTGAATAATGATGTATCTGCCATTCTAATGCCTGTTTCAAAATAATCGTAACTAAAAAGCAACATAATATTAAAATCATCACTTAATAAATAACAATAACACTATAAATAATAAATACTATTATATAATACAATCATCACTTAATAAATAACAATAACAGTGTAAATAATAAATAATAATACATAATCTAATCATCACTTAAAAGCAATATAATATTATCAATTACATATACAAATTTATATCCAAATGATCATATTAAAACAATTTATATTCATAAATAATTTATCTATAATGTTTAAGCTTTTTAAAAAACCTTGTAAAAGGCAAATTCATCTTTTTAAAATTGAAATTAAAAATAAGAGTTTGGATTGAAATATACCTTCCACAATAATTGATTCAAGTAAATACTAAAGTTTTGTTGAGCTAGATGTACTGTTCAAAAACAGTACTTTTTAAATACTTTTCTCTGTTTAAGCTTCAGTGTATATTTGAATCGAAATATTATAAATATTATATAAATAATAACAAGTATTTAAGAAAAAATGCAGAAATCAAACAATTTAATTTCATTAGAAATATCTCCCTCGTTAATTTTCTAAATTTGTACCATGATATTTTAATTTAATTAAGAAATATTACATGAATTATTTATTAGCCAAATAGCTTTATTAAGCCAATTTATATTATATGCGGCGAATTATTTAAAATCTCAAACTTTTAATTCAACACATATTTTTTAAAAATAAAATTCACCAAAAGTAAAACTATTTAATTTTATATAACCGTGAAACACCTGGTAAATAATAAAGCTACCCTTAGTAGCTATACAATACAATACTTGATGTGATGTGGCTCAGTTAGATTCTGCAATAAAGGTATAATTATCATAATTATACCTTTTACATATATACCTTATTACCATAATTATACCTATATATTTTTTAATCTAACTGAGAAACAAACTAATTCAAGGTATTTTGAAATGTATATAGTTTTAGTTTAAGTGATCCCAAATATATTCTCTTTGTAAAAGATTTGACAGGGTAAGCTAAGATGTTTTGACTTCGTGACATTAATGCTCCGTATGTCAAAGTTTCTTCTTAGTGATAAATGGGGTTTTGATAGCATAAGCAGAATCACCGATTGTGAAATGTCTTCAGGGTAGATAAGGAAAGTCAGAGTATTTTTTAAACGACACAGATAATCAACCCAAGCAATTTATTCCCGGAATGTTATCATTATGTGTCATTTTAAAAACATTTATTGTATTGGTAGGCTGGCTTATTTTGCTTCTATAAGAATATTCAATTGCAATCAGCAATAAGAGAAACGCTTAATTTATAACATGAAATAACTTTATCCGTTCATATACAGTCCAACTAGATCAAACAGTTGCCTGTATAAAGAAATCGTTAGTAAAGAATTATTGTGCAAATATGACTATGCTACTAAATGGAAAATCATGTATGCATCTAGGGAGATTGGTTTGTCGCTCTGCGGTCATTTTTGCACACTTTGGGATAATTAGACCGGGACCTAAGCTTTAAAGTTGATTCTGAACCATTAACAAACATCCATGCCATCGCCAGAATTCGAACCTAAAGCCTCTGATACCACCACCACCACCACTACATCTACTACTACTACTACACCACACCACACAATTGTGCCTAGAGCTGAGTTGCCTCTATACAGTTTGGGAATGATGTGAGTGAGATGTCTGATTGGACTCCACTCTACAGTCATATGAGACCAGGACCTATGGATTCCAAACCCCTACAAACATCCTTGGCACAACCAGGAATCAAATTCGAAATCTGTGGCACAGAGCACTAGACACTCGGCCATTCACGCTCCGAAGCCAGTGGTACCAAAAGCCCGAGCTCTATTTAATTAGCATTATGCTGCCTCTAGGGAGAGTCATTATACTATTTGTGATGCCTTTTATTCTTATTTACTATTGCTAGACTGGGATATTAATATTTCGCTCCCACGAAGATCAAAACTTGTTTATCTGTTTGGCTGATCATTTTTCTGAGGCTAGGTGCAACAATTTTCTTAACAACTCATCGAGTTATTTCAATTTCACAGTGTTTTTTGTGTATCTTAATCAACAATGTGGTTTTCATCGCTTATGAATACACGATTGTCTGAAAAAAATTAATCCACTTGTGCCCATCCACCATTTGAAACTAACAATTCAAGGCAACAACTGAGGGAGGGCAGCTTTTCTCCTCCTACTAGAATGCAAAAGAAATCATTTCGTTCCACAGATTTATTGTGGGCCACCCCTAAGATAGACAAAGGAGTTTCAGATTCACCCAATTTTCTGCTGATCTTACTCAGTCAAGACCATAAATTCTGCTTCATTCTATACTCACCGGTTTCTTAATTGCATTTTTAATAATGTGAGCAATAAGCACATGCGACGCAAGGTCAAATATTTGTCAATGTCCTCCATATCGAATTTTAAAGTGACCTTCAATTAATATCCGAGGAATTCTTCGCAAAGCAAGCCCCTTGGAAATTTAATTAACAGCTTTGTCATAATCCCGCCAAGGCCAAGTTTCACCAACGTCCAATCTGGAATATAAGGCGTCCATTCATCGCCATGTCCTTCAGCAACTCAAACCTCCCACCTTTTGTTTTGATAGCGAAGTTTGCTATCCCAACAATCTCTTCCCATTTTTAACAGCGAAGAAGTTCTTGGGTTTTAATTAGAGACCCAGTTCCTTCCGACAACCGGAAAATCAACAAGAGAGGCCTCATCCACCTCAGAGCCCCGAACCTCTCAGAATAATTAGCAGCTACGTCGTGGCCATTTTGACGGAGTACTTACTCGGCGAGCTTTCGTGGAAGTAGTGCACTTGATAACGCATGGCAGGTTTGGTTATGGATTCGAGAGTGAGGGTAAGACTTCAAAAAGACTCGAAGGAAATGAGGAGGGAAGTGGAAGTTCGAAGATTCTTCTGTTTGGAAAGTTTGGCTTTTGTTTATTGGGGAGACATCAGTGCTAATTTATTGCAGTCATTCCGGAAAAACAGTGTAGTTTTAATGTTCATGGCTCACCGCCGGAACATTTCTGAAATGGGTGAAAAATATTTACAATTATTATTATCTCTTAGAATTATATTTACTACCTACATGCATTTTCCCATTCTTAATGCAACTATTCACCAATTCATTTTTAAAAAATTATTAACATTAAAATGCTTTAAAGATAACTGTAATTATCTCTTTCAACTCTGCTTAGAATTATTCTCCAAATTAATGAAGCACAAATGTAAATAAAAGATGTTGTAAATGAATAGCTGAAGAATGAATAGCTATAATAAATGATAACATGAATGAAACAATTACGATGTTTATCATCTCTATCAAGAGGAAAGAAATGATAAAATATTTATTTGTACATAGTACTATATATGTAATATTGAAATCCTTTAATTCAACTGCATTCACATTTTTTACTTTTAAAGCTGGTCTCAATCTCTCGTAAATAGAAACGATTATATAAAAAAATTAAGCTACTTGTGCCCATCAACAATTTGAAACTAACAATTCAAGACAAGTCTGAGAGAACGCACCTATTCCCTTCCTCCTGGAATTCAAAGGAAAGCATTTCGACCCACAAATTTAATTGTGTCCACCCCTAACATAGGCAAAGGAGTTTCAAGGTCATCCAATTACCTACTGATCTTACTCAGTCAAGACCGTAAATTCTGCTTTCTTCTATACTCATGGGTTTCTTAATTGCATTTTTAATAAAGAGAGCAACAAGCACATGCGACGCAAGGTCAAATATTTGTCTATGCCCTCCATATCGAATTTTAAAGTGACCTTCAATTAATATCCGAGGAATTCTTCGCAAAGCAAGCTCCTTGGAAATTTAATGAACAGCTTTGTCATAATCCCGCCAAAACCAAGTTTCACCAACGTCCAATCCGGAATATAAGGCGTCCATTCATCGCCATGTCCTTCAGCAACTCAAACCTCCCACCTTTTGTTTTGATAGCGAAGTTTGCTATCGCAACAATCTCTACCATTTTTCCCTCTTCCCAGCGAACTTCTTGGGTTTTAATTAGATACCCGCGCCTTCCGATAACCGGAAAATCAACAAGAGAGGCCTCATCCACCTCAGAGCCCCGAACCTCTCAGAATAATTAGCAGCTACGTCGTGGCCATTTTGACGGAGTACTTACTTGGCGAGTTTTCTGGAAAGTAGTGCACTTGATAATGGATGGTAGGTTTGGTTATGGATTGGAGAGAGAGAGGGTAAGACTTCAAAAAGACTCGAAGAAAATGGGGAGTGGAAGTTCGAAGATTCTTCTGTTTGGAAAGTTTAGCTTTTGTTTATTGGGGAAAATCAATGCTAATTTATTGAAGCCCTTACGGAAAAACAGAGTAGTTTTAATGTTCATAGCTCCCCGAAGCAACATTGCTGAAATGGGAGAAAGATATTTATAATTATTATTATCATCTAGGATTATATTTATTACCGACTTGTATTTTCCCACTCTTAAATCAAATAGGCTTTCGCCAATCCATTTTTTAAAAATTATTAACATTAAAATGCTTTAAAAGATAACTGTAATTATCTCTTTCAACTCTGCTTGCAATTATTCCCCAAATTAATGAAGGAGGAATTAAATAAAAGATGTAGTTAATGAATAGCTGTAATAAATGGTAACATGAATGAAACAATTATGATGTATATTATCCGTTTCAGTAAGGAAGAAATGATAAAATATTTATGTGTACATAATACTACATATGTAATGTGGAAATCCTTTAATTCAACAGCATTCACACTTTTTACTTTTAAAACTGGCATGAATCTCTCTTAAATAGAAACGATTATCTAAAAAAAAAATTAAATTTCTTGTGGCCATGAACAATTTGAAGCTCACAATTCAAGGCAACATCTGAGAGAACGAATGATTATTCCTTTCCTCCTGGAATGCAAAGGAAAGCATTTCGAGCAACAAATTTAATAGTGTCCATCCCTAACAAAGACAAAGGAGTTTCAGATTCATCCAATTTCCTACTGATCTTGCTCAGTCAAGACCGTAAATTCTGCTTCTTTCTACACTCATGGGTTTCTTAATTACAATTTTAATAATGTGAGCAACAAGTACATGCGACGCAAGGTCAAATATTTGTCTCTGTCCTTCATATCGAATTTTAAAGTGACCTTCAATTAATACCCCAGGAATTCTTCGCAAAGCAAGCCCCTTGGAAATTTAATGAACAGCTTTGTCATAATCCCGCCAAGACCAACCTTCGCCAACGTCCAATCTGAAATATAAGGCGTTCATTCATCCCCATGTCTTTCAGCAACTCAAACCTCCCGCCTTTTGTAGCGAAGTTTGCTATCCCAACAATCTCTTCCATTTTTCTCGGCAAATTTCTTGGGTTTTATTAGAGACCCAGCTTCTTCCGATAACCGGAAAATCAACAAGAGAGGCCTCATCCACCTCAGAGCCCCGAACCTCTCAGAATAATTAGCTGCTACGTCGTGGCGATTTTGACGGGGTACTTACTTGGCGAGTTTTCTGGAAAGTAGTGCACTTGATAATGGATGGTAGGTTTGGTTATGGATTGGAGAGAGAGAGGGTAAGACTTCAAAAAGACTCGAAGGAAATGGGGAGTGGAAGTTCGAAGATTCTTCTGTTTGGAAAGTTTAGCTTTTGTTTATTGGGGAAAATCAATGCTAATTTATTGAAGCCATTACGGAAAAACAGAGTAGTTTTAATGTTCATAGCTCACCGAAGCAACATTGCTGAAATGGGAGAAAGATATTTATAATTATTATTATCTTTTAGGATTATATTTACTACATACATGTATTTTCCCACTCTTAATGCAAATATTCACCAATTCATTTTTTAAAATTATTAACATTAAAATGCTTTAAATATAATTATTCCTTTCCACTCTGCTTACAAATATCCCCCAGATAAATTCAAATTAATGAAACATGAATGTAAATAAAGGATGTAATAAATGGAATAGTTATAAATAGTTATAGCTGTAATAAACGATAGCATGTATGAGACAATTACGATGATTATTATCATCTGCATCAATAGGCAAGAAATGATAAAATATTTATGCGTACATAATACTATATATGTAATATTTAAATCTTTTAATTCAACACCATTCAAATTTTTAATTTTTACGACAATCTTCTCAACAAGCAAAAACCATTAGCACGCCTCCCACTAGTTATTTCTCATTGTTAATCTAAATGCAATTATCGCCATAATGTTTATTCCGTTTCAGTTTATTTTCTATTAGAAATACACGAATAGTTATGCATATTAATAGTTATGCAGAATTAAATTACATAGGATATTTAATTGCGAAATAATCGATATTATTATTTTTAGTTAAATAATACATGCATTGAAACGTAACATAAAAAAAAAAAAACCTGAACAAATATCATTTAACATATATGTGTTATTAGTTGTCAGTTTATTAATTGCTCTGTTTTAAAAAAAATGCCCTTTTTTTACTATGAAGTAATATTAGTGATATATATCTGAATTCATTAGAAATATTTTTTTCTTGAGTTATGATATTGTAGCATTTTTCCAGCGGAAGAGATATATCATTGTTTCCAGGGAAAAAGAATGTATATTCTTTAAACAAATGCATAATAACAACCTATCAATTAAATCTGACAGCAGATAAGCAGTATCGTAGATAGTTATATTACATGCAATTGGTATTTTGTACTAATGAGAACAACCTGTCACTTGAATGTGATAGCAGATATTCAGTGTCATGGATAATGAGACCTCATGAAATTAGCGGTTGTGTGTTCGACCTTCACAAGTCGAAAGAATTACAGATGGAATATGGGCTATATAATGGGCTATCTCATGAGTTGTTGCATCGTGATTGGTGATAGACCATAGGCTGAGGAAATGTCGACTTCATTGAGAAATGAGGAAGGCTTCCCCCTCTTAAAGATTTTCTCAAAGGGAGGCTTTTGGAGAAAGAGAGTTCTGCGACGAGTCTATAAGAAGTGCTTTATTTTTTTTCTGAAAAAGATGGAACATGTCAGAGATTCCACCTGTTTACAAAATCAGCCCTTTGTGGTTTCGTGTATCACACCGTGTGATAATTAAGCCCTTCCGCGGACATGTGGATTCGATTCGATGTAGATTCGAAATCTCCGCCCTTGGAGTAAACTGCACTTGTGAATCAAATTGAACTCTTTATTATTCATTTTTTTTGTAAATAATAATTTGTAATAACCTAGACTTCCATATATATATTAAACCAGAAAGTGGCCCTCTCCCAGAAGCAGTTATAGGTCTAGCATAAGCCTAGGCGTTACAATATCCCCAGCCAAACCAAACAAATATTACAGCGAATTCAACAATGTTCAAAACTATCTGAAACAAACAATAACACTTGTGATAGTTGAATTTTCTGTTTAAAAAACATTTTACATTTTTTTATTAGTCATTAGTTTTCTAATTAATATATAATAGCCTAGATTTATCTACTGCTAACAATTCCTGCCTTCTTTTTCAATCCATTCGATTTTCCTGAGGATTATTCCACAAAGGATAGTTGAGGATACTCATGATAAAAAATATCTAAATATAAAAATCTAGATTTTTAATGTACAGGCTGTGTTTTTAGAGTTTTTAAATTTTTAAATTTGTAATAAATGTTGTTGACTTAACATAATAAGAGGAATATTTATGAACATTAAAGATATAGAAAGTTAAGTTACTTCAAATGGACAAAATTTTATATATTTGAAATCATTTCAATTACATCTTAATTTATGGGTTATCTTTACTGAAAATCCATTGAAAAGTTTTCTAACTTAATATAATCCATCTAAAAATAACTACGATCCTTAATGAATATCACCAATTTGTTTGAAAATTTCTTTATCGATGTGAACCGATTATTCAATAATTACTTATTTGATAAGTTAAATATCCATTTTAAAAAAGTGGAACATGATTGGCCGTCTATACCCATTTCGAGTCGCTCGCCTCAAAAATTTCTGCGGAAGTCATTAAGGTAGAGGTCGATCTTTAAAACCTCATTAGGTACTGATTGTATATTTTTTTTTCATCATCAGACTTAATCACGGCTGCAGTCGATCGTTATTAATGGAAACATCATTTGGGTAAAGATTGTATCAGGCACTTCAATTTACATACAAATCTGAATGTCACAAATGATTATCTGTATCCCCAGGTAAATGATTTATATCATGACTCATTACTCTAAGTAAAAAGAATCATTTAAATTAAGTATATTAATCGAAGAGAAGATTGGTTTAAATGAAATTACTCAATCCGTTGTTATCTTAATGCACATTAAAGTAAATATTAGTACACAATAAATATATTTAAAATTTAGATAATTTGAACTATAATTTATTAATCACTTTTTTAAATTCAGTGAAAAACAATTTATGCATCAGTAGATACCAAACAAGAACATGGAGTGGCTTTGTGGTTAGCGTGTTGGCATTTGAATTAAGAATACTTTATACGAACTCTAACAAGTGGACTGGAAAGAAAGTTCCTTCGTTTATGCCTGGGATGAATACGATAAATTATTGTTCCGCTGGGTTCGAGGTGGTTTGGTTTGTCTCTCTATTATCATTTTGTGCACATTCAAGGATAATTAGACTGGGACCTACAGTTTCACAGGGCTTCCGACCCAGATAAATAACCATGCCATCGCCAGGAATCGAACCTGAAGTCTGGGGTACCAAAGGCCAGAGCGCTATCTAATTAGCCATCAGGCCCATCTATTTTCCAGGATGGAGAGAATAGATTTGATTTGATTTGGGTTGTCGTTCTACAGTCGTTTTGTGTACACTTTAGGCTAATTAGATTGGAACATACAGTTTAACGCGGATTCCGAATCACTAATAAGCATCCATGCCATCGGCAGGAATCGAACCTGAAGTCTGTGGTACCCATAACAAGAGCTGTAGCCAATTTATCTTCAGGGTGCGCTAGTTGGAGGAGGGGAGATATACCTAAGATACCTAAAAGCTATTTTTGGGGCTAAATAAAATTGCGATACAACCATGAGCAAAATTTTGACCTATTGATCCATTTGACCTCAAAGAAGTGGAGATTCCACTATAAATTGGTCAATGATTTGTGGTGTCACAGATCGATTGCTTAAATACCCGTATATAATTTTTTATATATAATTTCACTATTATAATATAATTAATTTGATTTTAATTATTACTTTTTGGTGTTGATATCTGATCATAAATTTTTTGCTACAGATACAGTAGATTTGTAACAAATTTAGCGTTACTCAGGAACTACCTGCTACATTACAGCCTCGATAGGGAAAGAGAATGGTCTAAAATATCTTCTGTGCTGTCTTCTAAAGTCTATTTATAAACCTATATAACCCCATAAACCCTATTATATAATAACTGTTATTTGCCTCTACTGTTATTAACTGTTTTGTTATTAACTGTTATTTGTCTATTAACTGTTTCTGTCTATTTGTTAACTGTTATAAACTGTTATTGCCTCCATGGCTTACGAACTTTTCCGAAATTTAAAATCGACAGACTATTGAAAATATTAATAAATTGAATATTTTTTGTTATTTCTTTATTATTATTTGAATATCATAAATTTTAATTGAAATAATTTTTTGTAAAATTTCATTACATTATATTTGATACACAAGAATTCTTCAAAATTATTCTTGCTCGGGTAAAGGAAACTAATAAATTAAATTAAATCTTTTTTTGAAGTCAGTTAAGCATGAAAATATAAACCAGTTGCTATCATTAAAAATTGTTTTATAATAAATAAAAAAATGTTGATTTAAGAGATAAATTATAACAGTTATTTTAATAGAATTCCCCCTTGAACTTTGTTATTACTCCGCTCTTGATTCTCGATTTTGGAAATTGATAATTCATGACCAGTTTGCGATGCGTAATGCATTCAGTTTGTGGGCCATAAAGGGTGAAAGCACGTTTCACAATAATGGATTTTGTACGATCGCTGTTTTCTTTATGGGCTCGCCACAAACATGCATGTAATGTCAAACATTCTTTGTAACAACCGTTATTTTGTTACGGTGCTATTGGACTCTTGGGAGTAATTAAATACTAATAATACATGACAAAGTGTTCAAAAATGAAAATTAAAAGTATTCTCAAAATTTGTGTTTTAATTTATTTTTAACCTTTAAAGGGCAAAGTATTTTCTTTTTAAAAATTCGAGAAAAAAAAATCCATATAACTTTATTTTACATAACAAAATGTTTTGGACTACATAGAATCTAGACCAAGTTTATGAATCCGTGCGATCTCATGGAAGGATGGAAAGGGAGGGGGGCAACTTCTGTTTTGATGGAGACCAAAGGTAGAAATCTATCTTGGCTAAGCGACGTCGAGCAATAAGGGCAGTGCCTTCCGGGAGGACTTTTAGGAGGAACTACCTCGCATTTGCATATCGTACTCACCAGGTAATCCGAAATAAAATGCGGAACATCACAAACGCTATCGAGTCTTCTCTTGTGAGTAATTAAATACTAATAATACATGACAAAGTGTAAAAAAATGGAAGTTAAAAGCGTTCTAAAAATTTGCGTTTGAAAAAAAACCCCTTCAGAATATTTTGCATAACATCATTTGTTATTTTTTCTTATCACAGTTTGTAGACAGCAACATCTCGACCAAGTAAAAGGACCTGTGTGGTTTCATGGAAGAAGGGAAAGGGGAGGGAGCAGCTTCTATTGGGATGGAGCACCCATTGGTAGAAGTCTCACTTGGCTCCGAATCGCTGAAGAGGGAGGGCAGTGCCTTCTGGGAAGTCTTTTAGGGGGAATTTCCCCCATTTGTGTATCCACATTTGTATTTTCCACATTTTTGAATCCCACATTCGTGTATCGTATGGATAAAAGACGGAAAACTCCCACCAGGTAGTCCGATTAAGGAGACAAGATGCTGAACATCAAACGTCTTCTCGTTTTTGAAGCAGTGTCTACAATAAAGCTGCTAGCGGATTGAACCTCAGTCCTAATGCTCACCCGCGGAGCACGTTGCCATTGAGCCACATTGAAAACATGCACATCATTCATAAAGATACAAATCGAATACAAAATTGCAGAAAGTAAATACTGCAATTTTCCATCAATATATATTATATAATACTTTTATAGCTACGTTCTAAAATAATGCTGTTGCTTAATCATAATAATATTTCTAACTGGCGGGGAAAAAATCATGATATCGTAAAAATTTTAATTGTTCAATGAACTTAAGTAAGAAGGTTGATAAATTATTTCTTTATAAACAAAATAAATTATAAATGTGTATCAAAAACACAAATACTTTGATAGTTTGACTGAGATAAATAAATGATGTAAGCGCGCTTCCTCCTACGCACTGCTCCTCCTATGGTGTTCAGGAGAAATGATCAGTAGACTCGAGACTCTCACCCCAGAGGAAGTACTGCGCAACTGGCGCTTCGTTGAGAAACTTTTAATTTACATTCTCTCACCAAGAGAGGAAATATATTTAACGCAGCACTGCGTATTAGTGGGCCTACAGACTCTCACCCAGAGAGAAAGTATATTTCGCGCATACCTGAATATCGGGTTTGAGCTTAGAAGTGAAATCCTTCCACGAATCTATAATTATATGCTTTAAATCTGTTAAATATTGTACGTGTGTGATGTTTGTGCCTGTGTAAATAAAGCTGTGAGTTCTCCAATATGTGCCTCAAGTATTTCCACACCCAGTTACAATCCAGATGCACAACATGCACACTACAATGGTAATATCAGATTTTATAAAAAAAACCAGCTCATTTTTATTTTTCAATAGGAGATATAGATTCCACAAAGAAAAAAATCATCTAAAAAATATTCGAATTATTTAAAAAATATATTGAATCAAGTGCATTATTTCTAAACATACCCAGTATTTGCCTAAATCATTCTGAAAAAATAAATAAACGTACATTTTTTGAAATATTAGGTAAAGAAATATTTCCAACAAACTCTTTTTTTTTTTCTACAGTTGTTCAATTTATCTACTTAGAAAACATTTCTTTACTCATTACATTTATATATGTATGAAAAAAACAGCTTATTTTTTGTCCTCTCTATCGTATAAAAAAAAAGAATAATTTTTTTTCCCGATTTCTTTTCGCTTCTGGCGATGACACTGTTTTGATGCGATTTTTTTCTCCCTTCCGTCGCCATTTTGACTTAGAAGTCATTTGCAAGTTTTCTTTGCAGCTGCTCCTATCAAGATGATGCCATTCCAGAAGCAGAAAAAATAAATAAATAAATAAAGAGAGACAGAAAAAATATCCGGGAAAAAGAAGATTTTGTTCTTCTGTGTCCTCCGTTCGAAATAAGACAAAACTCCACCAATAAATTATCTTCAGACAAGAGAAGAAACAGATTTTCTTCTTTTTCTGTTTTCTGTTCTTCTGCCCGAAGCTGTGTGTCTGGGAAAAAGTGAGAAAAACAGAGATACTCAATTACACCTGAGAGATGCGACCTGTCACACGAACCACGTTCGAGGTTTATTTTTAGAAATCCCGGATTTTTGTTTTGTTCCCGGTTAAAGGTAGGGAACGGAAGAATCGGGGAACTAACAAAATAAACAATATGTCTCAGCTTTTTTTGACAGAGTTTTCTTGGATTTTTTTGAACGGATTTTAGAAAATCTCCTTGACTAAAAAAAAATATATATTTTTTTTTTCGTTTTTGACAAGAGATGTTTGATCAATAAAGAATTTAACTTAATGAAAACATATTCAGTACAACTGCGAAACAATTGGAAAATCGAACAGTTTTTCTGTCAGTTGTTCGCTAGGTTATTGTACATTATTTATAATATATATGTATAGTTCATTAACATATAAAATATACTTTTATAATAAATATATATATAGTTTATTTTTATTTATAATAAATTTGTTTATGCGTAATAAATATGTATAGTTTATTAACATATAAAATATGTATAGTTTATTTTACATTATTTATAATAAATATGTCTAGCTTATTAAATGGATCATGCTAAAATAATTATTAATTAAGATAAGAATATTAACATTTTTTAACAATCAGTATTAATCAGTGCCTGAATAATAATATAAAAATTCATTATGAAAGATTTTATCATAGAATATGTTTTAGATATGTGTTTATGTATTCCCACTGTTGAAGCCTTATTCGAAAAAGAGAACAAACCAATGTTTTCATGTTCGAAATTTTAATTCAAATATACAAATCTTTTACTTTTACTTTTTAACTTTCATAATTAAAAAATCTTTTATTCCAAAACTAGCAATATGACCCACTGTCGTCATTTTGCTGAACATTATTAGTTTTAGTAAATTTTATTAAGGTATCTGTAGGCCAACTGACTATTTCTCCTGAACGCTACAGGGGGGCCACTTCGTTAAAATTATGCCAATGCTTTAGGAGGAAACATGGTTACAGCCTTAATTAATATAAATCGGCTAAATAAAGCAATCCTTCTTATCCACGAATTCCCAATATTTTTTTCCATCTTTAAAAAGTTAGTATTTATTTTTAAGAATATAATAGAGTTAGGCTGGAAAATAAATTTACTAATACTATAAAATTTGTATCTTTTGTATTTATTTTTTTTAATGATGGCGCCAGCAGTTTCCGAATGCTGGCGGCATCTGGTGGCAAAAAAAATGAAAATAAAAAATATTTGTGTTTAATCTAAAAGTAATTAACAAAAATATTTTCGTAAATTTTCGTTGCAAATTTGTCAAATGAAATAATGAATAGCGAGAAAATTACTATATATACAAGTACCTATTTTTTATATACATAGAATTTACATTTTACTTGCAAATAGAACCATATGATTTATTAAGGGGAATATTAAAACTATTCAGTTTATTCATAATATAAAGTTCAGTTTATTCATCTTTACCTGCTAAACCAGTTAAGTTATAATAAGTTCTCATCGTTAGAATGGAGAATTAATTTTGAATGTCTAAACTGAGATTTTAATGTCAAGCTTGCTCTAAATAAGCTGAGGAATTAAGAGCAGACGTAGTGAGTAAAATTTAGAATGAATTATTTAGTTACCAAGCAACAATTTGATTCTTGGAAAAGTTTTTGATAGTAGAATTCAAGAGTGCTGTCGATTTCGAATGAGTTTATCTAAACCCAGATATTTCGATGAATGAGAATGAATCAATTCGATAGAAAACGGTTGAATTTCAAAGCAGTCTAAAATCATTCTCATTCATATGATTCGATCCATTTTAAGGGAAGGATTTGAAGTTGCACTTAGAAAAATTAAATAATTATAATGAATTCAGGCTTTAGGGTAATATATTTAATACTATATTACTGATATTACTTCATAGTAAACAAGTAATATAAAAAAAAAATTTAAAGTCAATTCCTATTTTATTTCACTCTATTGCAGAAAATCCTTTATCAATAATTTTCTTTCATTTTTCTAAGTTTATCTCTATTGGTAGATATATGCAACTTAAATCGAAAAAAAAAAAAAAAACTAAAATTAATTAATTAAATTTAATTACTGAATTAATATTTGAAAAACTGTATTAAACATCAAATGTCATCCCCTACAAGTTAAAAAAATGTATTTGAGTGGATGAATAAAAAGTATTTTATGAACGATTGAAAATTTGAACGAGATATATATAGGGAGAGTGTGAGCTAATAGAAGGAATTGAAAAGGGGATTTTTTTTTTTAAACGGAGCAATTAATAGACTGACAACTAATGACGCATTCTACGTTACATTTCAATGCACATATTATTTAACTGAAAATAATAATACCTATTAGTTTGTAATTAAATATTCTATGTAACATAATTCTGCATTGAATAACATCTATTCGTGTACTTCTAATAGAAAATAAACTTAACAGAATAAACATCTTGGCAATAATTGCATTTAGTTTAATAATGAGTAATGACTAATGGGAGGCTTGACAATGTTTTTTCTTGTTTAGAAAATTGTTGTAAAAGTAAAAAGTTTGAATGCTGTTGAATTAAAAGATTTAAGTATTACATAGATAGTATTATGCGAACATAAATATTTTATGCTTTCTGCCCTATTGATACAAACAATAAACAACATAATTGTTTTATTCATGCGATCATTTATTACAACTATTCATTAACTACATCTTTTATTTGCATTCTTCCTTCATTAATTTGGGGAATGTTTCCAAACAGAGTTGAAAGGAATAGCTATATTTATATTTTAGAGCATTTTAATGATATTAATAATTTTAAAAAATGAATTGGTAAATATTTGCATCAAGAGTGGGAAAATACATGTAGGTAATAAATATAATCCTAAAAGATAATAATAATTATAAATATGTTTCTCCCATTTCTGCAATGTTTCTCCGGGTGAGATATGAACATTAAACTTACTCTGTTTTTCCGGAATGACTGCAATAAATTAGCACTGATGTTTCCCCAATAAACAAAAGCTAAACTTTCCAAACAGAAGAATCTTCGAACTTCCACTCCCCATTTTCTTCGAGTCTTTTTGAAGTCTTACCCTCTCTCTCTCGAATCCATAACCGAACCTACCATCCATTATCAAGTGCACTACTTTCCAGGAAATCTCGCCGAGTAAGTACTCCGTCAAAATGGCCACGACGTAGCTGCTAATTATTCTGAGAGGTTTGGGCTCTGAGGTGGATGAGGCCTCTCTTGTTGATTTTCCGGTTATCGGAAGGAACCGGGTCTCTAATTAAAACCCAAGAACTTCTTCGCTGGGAAGAGCGAAAAATGGAAGAGATTGTTGGGATAGCAAACTTCGCTATCAAAACAAAAGGTGGGAGGTTTGAGTTGCTGAAGGACATGGGGATGAATAGACGCCTTATATTCCAGATTGGACGTTGGCGAAACTTGGTCTCTGCGGGATTATGACAAAGCTGTTCATTAAATTTCGTAGGGACTTGCTTTGCGAAGAATTCGTAGCGTATTAATTGTAGGTCACTTTAAAATTTGATATGAAGGACATAGATAAATATTTGACCTTGCGTCGCATATGCTGCTTGCTCACATTATTAAAAATGCAATTAAGAAACCCATGAGTATAGAAGGAAGTAGAATTTACGGTCTTAACTGAGTAAGATCAGTAGGAAATTGGAGGAATCTGAAACTCCTTTGTTTATGACAGGGATGGACACAATTAAATTTGGGGGTAGAAATGCTTTCTTTTAACTTTACCAGGAGGATGGTAAAAGTTAAAAGCTTCCCTCAGATGTTGCCTTGAATTGATAGGCACATGAAGTTTAATTTTTTTTAAGACAATCGTTTGTATGAGCGATTAAAACCACATTGTTGATTTCGATACACAAAAAATACTGAGAAATTAAATTGAATTGACCTTGCTGATGATGTTGGAATTTCAAAAGGATCGGTCAATTCCATTTTGGGCCTCAAACGTGTCAAATCTCGATTGGTACCGAAAACACTTTCTGCGTCAAATCACACTGCATTGATTCTATGTGACTGTTTCGCCAAAAATGAAACCCATATTGTTTTACAACCCCCCTATTCCCACCGTGCAACTTCTGGCTATTCCGTAAACTCAAAAGACCACTCCCGAGACCCCTTTGAAGTCGATTGAAGAGATTCAACGTGAATCACCATGCGCTTTGAAGGTCCTCCCCGCCGATGACTTTTTAGTATGCATTGGGGATTGGGAAAAAAGTTGACATAAGTGCATTGTGTCCGGAGGGGATTTCTTTGAAGGCGATGAAATAAATTTGGAAGAATAAATAAAGAGTTTTTGAAACAAAATTGGTCTTACTTTTTGGGCACAATTGTAAGTGGTTGAATAAGGAGTAATATATGACGATCTGATATGAATAAATATTTCTAATGCTAATTATAGACAATGATAACAGAACATTTAAAATGTAGTCTTTAGGTATTAATTGCCATGAATTCAATCTTTACTGATTCACATTTTCTTTTTCTGTTCATAGTCATTAGTTAATTATCCAAAAATGCTGTTTGCTTAATGGATAATTGATTATACCAGAGAGAATAATTTATATAAAAATCCCTCTCAACTCCTGTACTTTTTTTGACAGAGTTTTCTTGGATTTTTTTGAACGGATTTTAGAAAATCTCCTTGACTAAAAAAAAAATATATATATATTTTTTTCGTTTTTGACAAGAGATGTTTGATCAGTAAAGAGTTTAACTTAATGAAAACATATTCAGTACAACTGCGAAACAATTGGAAAATCGAACAGTTTTTCTGTCAGTTGTTCGCTATGTTATTGTACATTATTTATAATATATATGTATAGTTCATTAACATATAAAATATACTTTTATAATAAATATATATATAGTTTATTTTTATTTATAATAAATATGTATATGTGTAATAAATATGCATAGTTCATTAACATATAAAATATACTTTTATAATAAATATATATATAGTTTATTTTTATTTATAATAAATATGTATATGTGTAATAAATATGCATAGTTCATTAACATATAAAATAGGTATAGTTTATTTTACATTATTTATAATAAATATGTCTAGCTTATTAAATGTATCATGCTAAAATAATTATTAATTAAATTAAAAATATTAACATTAATAAATCAGATTCAATTATCATGGAATAAGTTTTATATATGCGTCCATGTATTACCCACTGTTGAAGCCTTATTCGAAAAACAGAACAAACCAATGATTTTATGTTCGAAATTTTAATTCAAATATACAAATCTTTTATTTTTACTTTTTAACTTTCATAATTAAAAAATCTTTTATTCCAAAACTAGCAATATGACCCACTGTCGTCATTTTGCTGAACATTATTAGTTTTAGTAAATTTTATTAAGGTATCTGTAGGCCAACTGACTATTTCTCCTGAACGCTACAGGGGGGCCACTTCGTTAAAATTATGCCAATGCTTTAGGAGGAAACATGGTTACAGCCTTAATTAATATAAATCGGCTAAATAAAGCAATCCTTCTTATCCACGAATTCCCAATATTTTTTTCCATCTTTAAAAAGTTAGTATTTATTTTTAAGAATATAATAGAGTTAGGCTGGAAAATAAATTTACTAATACTATAAAATTTGTATCTTTTGTATTTATTTTTTTTAATGATGGCGCCAGCAGTTTCCGAATGCTGGCGGCATCTGGTGGCAAAAAAAAAAATGAAAATAAAAAATATTTGTGTTTAATCTAAAAGTAATTAACAAAAATATTTTCATAAATTTTCGTTTACAAATTTGTCAAATGAAATAATGAATCGCGAGAAAATTACTATATATACAGGTACCTATTTTTTATATACATAGAATTTACATTTTACTTGCAAATAGAACCATATGATTTATTAAGGGAATATTAAAACTATTCAGTTTATTCATAATATAAAGTTCAGTTTATTCATCTTTACCTGCTAAACCAGTTAAGTTATAATAAGTTCTCATCGTTAGAATGGAGAATTAATTTTGAATGTCTAAACTGAGATTTTAATGTCAAGCTTGCTCTAAATAAGCTGAGGAATTAAGAGCAGACGTAGTGAGTAAAATTTAGAATGAATTATTTAGTTACCAAGCAACAATTTGATTCTTGGAAAAGTTTTTGATAGTAGAATTCAAGAGTGCTGTCGATTTCGAATGAGTTTATCTAAACCCAGATATTTCGATGAATGAGAATGAATCAATTCGATAGAAAACGGTTGAATTTCAAAGCAGTCTAAAATCATTCTCATTCATATGATTCGATCCATTTTAAGGGAAGGATTTGAAGTTGCACTTAGAAAAATTAAATAATTATAATGAATTCAGGCTTTAGGGTAATATATTTAATACTATATTACTGATATTACTTCATAGTAAACAAGTAATATAAAAAAAAAATTTAAAGTCAATTCCTATTTTATTTCACTCTATTGCAGAAAATCCTTTATCAATAATTTTCTTTCATTTTTCTAAGTTTATCTCTATTGGTAGATATATGCAACTTAAATCGAAAAAAAAAACTAAAATTAATTAATTAAATTTAATTACTGAATTAATATTTGAAAAAACTGTATTAAACATCAAATGTCATCCCCTACAAGTTAAAAAAAATGTATTTGAGTGGATGAATAAAAAGTATTTTATGAACGATTGAAAATTTGAACGAGATATATATAGGGAGAGTGTGAGCTAATAGAAGGAATTGAAAAGGGGATTTTTTTTCAAAATGGAACAATTAATAAACTGACAACTAATGACGCATAAACATTAAATGATTTTTGATCTGTTTTCTACGTTACATTTCAATGCACATATTATTTAACTGAAAATAATAATACCTATTCGTTTGTAATTAAATATTCTATGTAATATAATTCTGCATTGAATAACATCTATTCGTGTACTTCTAAAAGAAAATAAACTTAACAGAATAAACATCTTGGCAATAATTGCATTTAGTTTAATAATGGGTAATGAATAATGGGAGGCTTGACAATGTTTTTTCTTGCTTAGAAAATTGTTGTAAATGTACAAAGTTTGAATGGTGTTGAATTAAAAGATTTAAGTATTACATAGATAGTATTATGCGAACATAAATATTTTATGCTTTCTGCCCTATTGATACAAACAATAAACAACATAATTGTTTTATTCATGCGATCATTTATTACAACTATTCATTAACTACATCTTTTATTTGCATTCTTCCTTCATTAATTTGGGGAATGTTTCCAAACAGAGTTGAAAGGAATAGCTATATTTATATTTTAGAGCATTTTAATGATATTAATAATTTTAAAAAATGAATTGGTAAATATTTGCATCAAGAGTGGGAAAATACATGTAGGTAATAAATATAATCCTAAAAGATAATAATAATTATAAATATGTTTCTCCCATTTCTGCAATGTTTCTCCGGGTGAGATATGAACATTAAACTTACTCTGTTTTTCCGGAATGACTGCAATAAATTAGCACTGATGTTTCCCCAATAAACAAAAGCTAAACTTTCCAAACAGAAGAATCTTCGAACTTCCACTCCCCATTTTCTTCGAGTCTTTTTGAAGTCTTACCCTCTCTCTCTCCAATCCATAACCGAACCTACCATCCATTATCAAGTGCACTACTTTCCAGGAAAGCTCGCCAAGTAAGTACTCTGTCAAAATGGCCGCGACGTAGCTGCTAATTATTCTGAGAGGTTCTGGGTTCTGAGGTGGATGAGGCCTCTCTTGTTGATTTTCCGGTTATCGGAAGGAACTGGGTCTCTAATTAAAACCCAAGAACTTCACCGGGAAAAATGGAAGAGATTGTTGGGATAGCAAACTTCACTATCAAAACAAAAGGTGGGAGGTTTGAGTTGCTGAAGGACATGAGCATGAATGGACGCCTTATATTCCAGATTGGACGTTGGCGAAATTTGGTCTTGTCGGGATTATGACAAAGCTGTTCATTAAATTTCCAAGGGGATTGCTGTGTGAAGAATTCCTAGGGTATTAATTGAAGGTCACTTTAAAATTTGATATTTAGAACATAGATAAATATTTGACCTTGCGTCGCATATGCTTGTTGCTCACATTATTAAAAATGCAATTAAGATACCCATGAGTACAGAAGGATTCAGAATATACGGCCTTGACTGAGTTAGATCAGTAGAAAATTGAATGAATCCGAAACTCCTTTGTTTATGACAGGGATGGACACAATTAAATTTGGGGGTAGAAATGCTTTCTTTTAACTTTACCAGGAGGATGGTAAAAGTTAAAAGCTTCCCTCAGATGTTGCCTTGAATTGATAGGCACATGAAGTTTAATTTTTTTTAAGACAATCGTTTGTATGAGCGATTAAAACCACATTGTTGATTTCGATACACAAAAAATACTGAGAAATTAAATTGAATTGACCTTGCTGATGATGTTGGAATTTCAAAAGGATCGGTCAATTCCATTTTGGGCCTCAAACGTGTCAAATCTCGATTGGTACCGAAAACACTTTCTGCGTCAAATCACACTGCATTGATTCTATGTGACTGTTTCGCCAAAAATGAAACCCATATTGTTTTACAACCCCCCTATTCCCACCGTGCAACTTCTGGCTATTCCGTAAACTCAAAAGACCACTCCCGAGACCCCTTTGAAGTCGATTGAAGAGATTCAACGTGAATCACCATGCGCTTTGAAGGTCCTCCCCGCCGATGACTTTTTAGTATGCATTGGGGATTGGGAAAAAAAGTTGACATAAGTGCATTGTGTCCGGAGGGGATTTCTTTGAAGGCGATGAAATAAATTTGGAAGAATAAATAAAGAGTTTTTGAAACAAAATTGGTCTTACTTTTTGGGCACAATTGTAAGTGGTTGAATAAGGAGTAATATATGACGATCTGATATGAATAAATATTTCTAATGCTAATTATAGACAATGATAACAGAACATTTAAAATGTAGTCTTTAGGTATTAATTGCCATGAATTCAATCTTTACTGATTCACATTTTCTTTTTCTGTTCATAGTCATTAGTTAATTATCCAAAAATGCTGTTTGCTTAATGGATAATTGATTATACCAGAGAGAATAATTTATATAAAAATCCCTCTCCTTCTTAGACTATTTCTATCACAGCAAAAGCAATAATAATAAATAAGCATCTTGAATTAACATTGCTTAGAAATGCTTTTCAAGCTAGCAAAAAAAAAATAATAATAATAATAATGATATTGCAGAAATGCTTTTTCATTTTGGAAGATTTTAAAACCGTTTTTAACATTACTTTTAATTTTTTTACTGGAACACACTGTGAGAATAACACATTATTTCTAAACATATTAATAATTCAAGATTTTCAATAATATTAATAATACAGTATTAAAGGATTTCTCTTCCCTTTAAAAATATTATGTTACTTAATGTTGTTTCTTAGAAATTCTTGTAATTCGGAAACTAAATTTATGAATCAGCGTTATTTTCTACGGTTGATTTGAGAATCGAAAACTCTAATCATAAATAAAAAAACTGAAATAAGAATTTCTTCAAGAGTAGGGGAAAATGAAGTGTGGGAGAAAACCCGGAAAATTCCCATCCCACAGTCCAACTGTTAATCTACTGAATTTTCAGTGCAATATCAATAGTGCCTGCCACTGTGGTGATGGAACCTTCGTTCTCTTGTTCGAGTTTCATGTCTAGCTTGAATAATAAGTCTGACGAATATGCATATATATATACCATGGCTACTAAAATTTAGTATATATTACTCTTCCTATACTTCAAAGATCTAAAAGAATAAAATTTAAATTCCATTTATAATTAATGCAAATGTGTTCCTTTCTACGCACTGCAAGAGCGCCCCCTGTGACATTCAGGTGAAATGATGAGTAGGCCTCAAGATTCTCACCCGAGAGGAAGTAAGGCGTAACCTGCGCAGAAACGCAGAGAAACGTTTAGTTTATAGTCTCTCATCCTGATAAGAAATATATTTGACGAAACTTGCGTATAATTTGGCCTACAGAAACTCACCCGGAGAGGAAATATATTTCGCGCATCCCCCACGTATCTGAGTATCGGGATTTTGGCTTAGAAGTGGAATCCTTCTACGAATCTATTATTATATATTTTTAATTATGTTACTTTTGTATGCCTCTAATTGTATGTGTGTGGTGTTTTGTGCTTGTGCCAATAAAGCTGTGTGTTCTCCAACCTATGCTTCAAGTGTCACCGCAAACAAACCTCACCCAGTTACAATCTGGTTGCCCAATCTGCTTTAAGAATCCATCTCTATCGTGTAAATGAAAATAAAAATTTGCGGAAATCAAAACGAGCTTCAGAAGGGATTTGGTTTGGTTTGATGCTCTACGGACATTTTGTGCACAATTTGGATTAATTAGATCGGGACCTACAGTTTAACGTGGATTCCGAACCCCTCACAAACATACGTGCCACCGCCAGGATTCGAACCTGAAGGCCAGAGCATTAGCCAATTGGCCATCAGGCCGCTCTCTAGAAGTGAAGCGAAATCCAGAAACTTATTATACAGTTGTCTAAACGGAGTAAATCTCTATATAAAATTGTGATAACATGAATTATGGTCTATGTATGAATTGTGATCTCTGTAAGAAATTCAATGCGTTTAAAAAGGTATACAGAAGTATAATAATGGATAATATATACAAAATAATATGTAGAAATATAGTAATGAGAAAAAAAAAAACTTCGTAGAAAAAGAAAAGCAATCCTCACTTTCATGATTAAGAATAGAATACTCCAAGATGTAACACAACATCCCAAAGTGAGTGCTATACGAATTGCTATATCTATTTCCAGAACGATAAGAATGTGTGTTTCAGCAGAAACACTTCGAAGAGTATTCCGAAAAGCAAATGACAATGGTGGCTTTGTCAAAAGAAAAAAATTTTCGTTTTCGTGGAAAAAAGGATTTCATTCGTTATTTCAAAGTTTCATGACTTTTGGAATCAAGTTACCTTCCAGTGGCGAAAGTAAATCCGATATTGTGACAGTCGATATTATTCTTATGTACAGGCTAACTTGATCTTCAAAATACAAATTCCACTGTAAAACAGTATTTTGTGAATTTTATATAATCACAAAAGGAATGTGATGTTTATGATTAAACAACATAAAATAATATTTCGTAATAATAAAATTAGGAGCCTAATGGCCGAGTGACTAGCGCCACAGGGTTCGAGTTCCTGCGGTGCAATGGATAATTGTAGTGGTTCGGAATCCACTTTAAACCGTAGGTCCCGTTCTAATATGAGGGCTGTTGCGCGAATGAAAAAGAATAATAATAATAAATTAATACTTCATAATGATGAAATAAATTACTCAAAAGAAATTCTTTAACTTTGTATTTTTTAAGAAATGCATGCAAATTTTCTCATTATACATGATAATACTCATCTCTAATTTTCTGACAGAAAACCTATCAGAAAGTATGAAATTCCCCCAGACTCCAAAGAATAATCCCCAGAGATTTTCGCCCATAAAAAATGCTTTAAAAAAACGCATATTTTATTATTCTCGGAGCAACTGCTAAAGACAGAGAGAGAGAGATTAAGAACTTTTTATCGCCTTAAAAAGTTCTAAAATCGAAATTAACAGGATCCTAAGTCACGGCAAATTTTGTGAGATTATCACTTTAATAAGGCCCCCTTTTTTTCTTGCTTTTTTTAAACAGTTGTTTACCGAGCCACTGTTGTTCACTTGGAGATTTTCCATTATGTCTAATTAGTAGCATCCGTCTGAAGCAAACGCAACGCCGGTTCACAAATTTGCTTTATTCTAGACGTTGATTAATTTGTTAGAGAAAGGAGAAAAAAATTAGTTTGTAAAATATTTTGTCTAAAATATTAAACATCTATTTAAATTGCGGGATTTATCATCTCGTACTGTTGACATAATGACGGAGAAAATTTAAAAAAAAAGATATTCAGATTAAAAATTATTAAATTAAATATTTGCGAAAAAGAAACTTATGAATCTAATTTTTAAAGATCTCAGTATCAAAGATAAATAAAGTAAAAAAGCAAGGCTTTTAAATGACTTTAAATTTTATAAGTAATTAATGGTTTTAATTAAATTTGTTCACTGGATAAATATCTTCCCTTTTTTTGGTTAAATAAGTAGATCTTTAAATATTTACAATATGGAAAAAAAGGTGTATATTGATGAATAATCACCTCGTTATTCGAAAGATCCAAATTATTAATCCTACAAAAACTGAAATATACTGGAAATCAAATAAGAAAAGTTGAAATTTTTTTGGCCCGACGCGGGGCTCAGTGGCAAAGTGTGCCGCTGGTGAGCAATTATTGCCGCGATTCAATCCGCTGGCGGATTTATTGTAAACACTGTTAAAAAAAACGAGAAGACTCGATGGCGTTTAGGATGTTCAGCATCTTGCCTCGTTGATCGGACTATCTGGTGGAAGTTTTAAAAGTTTCTTCTATACGATAAACAAATGCGGGGTAGTTCCAAAAGTCCTCCAGTAAGGCACTGCCCACCATCTTTAGCAACACGAAGCCGAGTCAGACTTCTACCTACTAGACTACGGGTGCTTCATCACAACACAAGCAGCCGCTTTCCCTCCTTCCATGAGAACACACAGTTTCTTGGACTTGTAGATGTTGCTGTCGACCAATTGGGATACGAACAACAAAATTTTCTTGTTTAATTTACTAGAAAATGCTTTGTTTTCAGTAAAACGTTTAGAAAACAATACAAATTTATCATTGAAAGAAATTCGAAACTTTTTTTTATGAAAATAAACTAGGCACTCCGATGAACGAATATAAATAATTGAAATTAAGTTTTATTTCATTACTAAATAACTTCTTACTAATGGCAATTAATTTTTATTTATGATATTTATTAAGCTATCGTTCATTATTTTGAAACTTTAAAGTAATAGAATAATTTGAGCATAACTGAAAATTGGAACTGAAATCATTGTAAAAGTTGGAAATGTTTTCAATAGCCAGAGAATGTTATGTGGTTTCGGATTCGAGTCTCTGCGAAGCAGTGGATGCTTGTAGTAGTTCTAAATCCATTTTAAACAGTTGTTTCCGGTCTAATATCTGTGGAGCAATGGGAGTGGGTGTGACAACCCTACGCTATAAAAAGAAACATCTCTTGTCTCTGAATTTGCCAGTAGGCAGACAGCAATGACCCATCATTGGACTGTTGCACCAATGAAGAAGAAGGAGAATAATAAAATAATACTTCGTAATGATAAAATTAATTACTCGAAGAAATTTTTTCAACTTTGTATTTTTTAAGAAATGCATGCAAGATTCTCATCATCTTGATGATTTTTATCTCGAATTTTTTGAGAAAAAAACTTATCAAGATGAATGAAATTCTCCCAGACTCCAAAGAATAATCCCCAGAGATTTTCACCCATAAAAAATGCTTTAAAAAACCCCATATTATATTATTCTCGGAGCAGCTGCCAAAGACAGAGAGAGATTAAGAACTTTTTATCGCCTTAAAAAGTTCTAATATCGATATTAACGGGATCCTAAGTCACAGCAAATTTTGTGAGATTATCAGTTTAATAAGCCCCCCCCTTTTTTTTTTCTAGCCTTTTTTTAATACTTGTTTACCGAGCCACTGTTGTTTACCGAGCCATTGTTGTTCACTTGGAGATTTTCCTTAATGTCTAATTAGTAGCATCCGTCTGAAGCAAACGCAATGCTAGCTCACACATTTGCTTTATTCTAGAAGGTGATTAATTTATTAGAGGAAGAAGAAAAAAAAATAATTGTTCCAATATTTTGTTTAAACTATTAAACATCTATTTAAATTGCAGGATGTATCATTTCGTGCTGTTGACATAATGACGGAGAAAGTGAAAAAAAAAAGATATTCAGATTAAAAATTATTAAATTAAATATTTGCGAGAAAGGAAACTTATGATTCTAATTTTTAAAGCTTTTGGTATCAAAGATAAGTAAAGTAAAAATGACTTTAAATTTTATCAGTAATTAATGGTTTTAATTAAATTTGTTCACTGGATAAATATCTTCCCTTTTTTTGGTTAAATAAGAAGATCTTTAAATATTTAAAATATAGCAAAAAAAAGGTGTATAATAATTAATAATCACCTCGTTACTTAAAAGATTCAAATTATTTTTAAAAAAAGCTTTCAATAATCCTGCATTAACTGAAATATATTGGAAAATAAATAAGGAAAGTTAAAGTTTTCTTAGCTCGACTCATGACTCAGTGGTAATGCATGCCGCGCCATTAGGACTGAGGTTCAGTCAGCTGGCAGCTTTATCTTAGAAACTGTTTCAAAAAATGAGGAGTCTCGATGGCGTTTGTAATGCTCAGCATCCTGCCTGATTAATCGGACTATCTGGTAGGATAGGTATTTCCTCCAATACAATACGCAAATGCGGGGTAGTTCCCCTAAAAGTTCTCTCAGAAGGCACTGCCCTCCTTCTTCAGCTACAAGACGCCAAATCAGGCTTCTACCTACGGGTAATGTGACCAAAGAGCTATACCAGCGGTAACTTAGCTACTGGTAGGACCACCCATGCCGGGCAGGTCTGTGTGAAGTTACCAGAAGAAGAGCGGTACCCTGGTCCTCCAGGTTGGTTGTTGGGCATAGGGCTGATCACCTTATGTTATAAAAAAAAAGCCCGATTCAGAAATACGCAGGAGCAAATTCCAGATTGACTACTCCCATGGAATGAATAAAGATTTGCCACAAGGAATGCTCGAATTTCGTTTAAGAGTGTGCTTTTTCGTGCTTTAAGTTTTAAGTGTCTGTTATTCGTGCTTATTCGTTTAAGAGTGCGTTTACTTCGTGCTTTGAGCAACGCTATAGATGTTTTCACCAAATATAATTTGGACTTTTTCAACAATTGAAGGCACCCGAAGAAGAGGAAGGCCTCCCACCAGATGGGTTGATTCAGTCGACAGAGATCTCAAGGGTCTGGGAGTCAACAGATGGCCATTTATATTGCCCCGGACAGAGTCAGATGGAGGAAGCCTATGGACACTGCTTGGCCTGTAACAAGTTATAACGCTGACGAAGAAGAATCTGATAACAATAGAAAAAAATTATTTTGAATAACGCAGATAATCTCAGCTACAAAAGGATTTTTACAGTATTACAAAAAATTTAAGAATTAAAACAATTTTAGCAGGTGTCTATTTAACACTAATACCATTTATTAATTTAATATTATTTGCTTACAATCAACTTCTTTATATTACAATAGAGTTAAAATTTTATAAAATAATGTTGTTTTCCTTTCTGGGAGTCTGACTTCCCCTTATATTTTCTTAGATTTTGTGAGATTTTATTTCAAAATTTTATTGAAAAGTAACATATCATTTATTTACCATCAAATTAAAATATTACACCAAGCAGTATTTCATGCAGAATCAGGAAAAATTTTCAATATGCAAAAGTTTTGCCACAAAAATGTCTTTTAAATTGTTAAGTTTATGTAGGATTTCGATTAATATAATTGAAAATGTATCATCATTTTATGCACATCTAATTGTCAAGAAAAGAAAAAACAAATATGGAAATAGAACCATAGCTTCTAATTCTTACCTTCGACGTTTTAATCGATTAATTCATTCTTGGGTCACTATAAATTAACTTCCATAATTTTCTGTCTATTATTAGAGTTCGATTCACGTCTCTTTCTCTGAAATATTATTTACCAATCGTTATATTTTTATTTCAACGGCCTACAATTATCCAAATGTTTTCATTTATAAACAACATTTTTGATACCACAATTATATAAAAAAAAATGTTATTATAATCTTACCATGGTGCAAATAAGAAAGAACACATGCATTTAAAAACCAAGATTTTTTTCTTAAGTTTTGCAATTTTATGTTTCCTAAATAGATAAAAATTTATGAATATCACAATTAATTATTGAATAAGCCTTCTGTCAAACGTTTTTAATTCTTACCTATAATTGCATTCCAAATTTTTTTCATGCATAATAGACACTGATGGACTCCTTGTATTTGTAAAAGTATAGGCTTTTTCCCATCATTCCCTGAGGCTTGGTGGCTAAAGTTCTGGCCTTTGGTATCACAGGCTTCAAGTTCGAATCCTGGCTATCTCGTGGATGTTTGTTAGGGGTTCGAAATCCCTTTAAACTGTAGGTTCCGGTCTGTTTAGCCCTCGTGTGTATATGATGACCGTAGAGCGACAAACTAATCACATCATTCCCAACAGTTAGGTTTTTGTCAAATGTTTCGAACATTGCTTATTTTTCTTTCACACAAAATTTTGTCAATTTTTCTTTAAAAACACATTTATGTATTGGAGTTCATATGAAGTCTTTTTATGTAGCTTGGTTCGGGTTGGATTGCCACTATACGGTCATTTTTTTGCACACTTAAGGCTAATTAGTCTGTAATGTACTGTTTAATGTGGATTCCGAAACACTAACAAACATATACGTACATGTATATTTCGTACCTAAAGCCAGTGGTATTAAAGGCCAGAGCGCTAGGCAATTGGCATCCTGGTCGCTTTTTATGTGGCGGAATAGAATTGAATTTTATAAAATTTCAAATATATATATACTAACAGAACCCGGAACACGTTGTCCTGCCAAAAAAAATGCATTGTAGAAAATTCATATCTCGAATATATTCTCCGTATTCCAATATATGATAATTTAATGGCTATCGTTCGAACGGTAAGTTTAATCAAAATCGTTCCCCCCCCGTTTAGGAGGAATTCAGTGACCAACACACGTACAGAAGAATTATGTCGATTAAAGTGCTACCTAATGGGCCCAATTGTGAATCTAAACCATTCAGGGACCCACTCAAACACACACAAATAATTTCATCAAAATTGGTCCAGCCGTTTAGGAGGAGTTCAGTGACAAACACATGTATGGAAGAATTATATATATAAAGATATATTTTACAGATTAGACAGTTATAATCCGCAACATGAAACTATAAGATCTACAATCCACTGCATTGAAATTAAGATATCTAAAAAAAATATAAATATCGAGAACAAAACAAAAACATATTTAAAGACTTAAAAACTTATTGACTGAACTTTCAAAACATCGAATCGATATACGCTGTTAGAAATAAAAAAGAAGGTTGTCCTATTGCCTGAAGTGGGCAATCGCTATCCTCACTAAAAGTGTCAGAATCATCATAAGTGGATATAAGTTATTTATAGCTGCGTGATGCTGGCTAGCAGGTGGACTGCTTTTATCACGACAACTCGTCGGGTGAAAAAAAAAACATGAAATATACAGCAAAAGAACTTTTTCCTTTAAGAACTTACGAGTTCGAAAAAGTTCTTTTGCAATATGGAATTCTTTTTCAGCTGGAAGCTAGAATTCGAAATGGCTGACACTGCCGTGAAATACAGAAAATCGGTTAAGCCAACTTTTGTTGAAAATAAATTGAAAGAATTAAGAATTTATGGCCTTGAGGGTGAAATATCTGTTCCGTAATAATTCTGCTAGTGTTTTGATTATGTTATAATTAAAAATATATCATTTGATTGGCTCATTTGTAAGAAATGTGATACAATTAAAATATATTTTATTTCATAAATCAGATCTTTTGTATTGGTTTATAAATGAGAAAAATATCAGAAAAATTGCAACTGAATAAGCTTTTAAAGTTTTCTGAGTAACATCATGCTTTTAATTATTATATTCCAGAATGGTTAAATAAAACACAAAAAAATCAATTTACTCATCAAAATTGATTTCGTCGCCTTCAAAGTAGACCCTATATAGTACAATATATCTATAACAGAAAGTTTGGTTTGTCGCTCTACTGTCATTTTGTTCACACTTTAGGCTAATTATACTGGGACCTACTGTTTAACGTGGATTCCGAGCCACTCGCAAACAGCCATGCCACCGTTAATATTCGAACCTGAAGCATGTGGTATTGAAGGCCAGAGAGTTAGCTATTCAAGCCATCAGTCCTCATCAATAAAGCTTCATCCAATCCTCCATAAATTAACTTAGGGCCTCTAATTCCTTCAGCGACTCGGACTTAGGCCCATTTTCGAAGCACCATTCCGAAGACAGTTGGCTTTTTTTTATGTCATACTCGATATCCATGTATCGTCAACAATGTTTCAGGAAGGTGGGTGGCCTGATGACCAATTGGCTAACACTTTGGCCGTTGATACCACAGCTTCAGGTTCGAATCCTGGCCGTAGCATGACTGTTTGCTAATGGTTCGGAATCCACGTTAAACAGTAGGTC
This sequence comes from Caerostris darwini, assembly GCA_021605075.1. Lineage (NCBI taxonomy): Eukaryota > Metazoa > Arthropoda > Arachnida > Araneae > Araneidae > Caerostris > Caerostris darwini. The sequence goes on from BPLQ01012779.1 coordinate 291,970, forward strand.
CCGGTCTAATTAACCTAAAGTGTGAACAAAATGACCGTAGAGCGACAAAGCAAATCATGAAAGTGGAGTCAGTGGAAATTCGGGAAATCATTTCAGCGACATACTTTCGAGGTTCTTTTTGGACAAAATTGAACTCTTTAGGAATCAGTCGAACGACTACGTGTTCCTTCCCGAAAAAATCCGCCATAGTAGAGAGTTTTTGCATACCGTATTTCAGACATGCGTTATTTTTTTCTCTCTAGCGCGCATGCTCATAGGTAACATTATTACAGATACGCATGCGCAATTTCCTATGAACATGCGAGCTAGGGAGAAAAAAATAACGGTAAATAACGTCCAAAATACGGTATGCAAAAACTCTCTAATGTCAAAAACGGAAATTCCTCCTTAATAACGTCATAACGTCAGATGCGTTCATCTCTTGAGCCAATTCATTAAGACTCATTTGATGATTTTTCACCAAGCTCTTTATTTTAGCGATATTTTTGTCCGTCTTAACAGTTGAATGTCGACCAAACTATCATAAATCTACTATTTGTCTTTTTTATACCATAGTATGCTTGTGTTTTTAGCATGCACGATTCACCGTAGTTTTAATGCAACATTTTTAATGATTAGGCACACGAAAGTTCGTTTCAAACACAAAATTTAAGGCAAGCTCTTAATCTCAACTAATTTTTCCATTGTAAAAATCGCAGAGAACTCAAAATATTTCATTGTAAAATTAACTTTTGCCGATACACTGAGTGACAGATAAACATTATTTAATTTTCAAGTAATAAACAGACTGAATTTTTACGTATAATATTCCCTTCAAATAAAAAATAGTTCGTCGTTTTTCAGATCGCCTAAAATATTAAACATAGCTCATCTCCATTATATAATTTATTTAAATCTAACTGTTCAATTGTATTACGTATGGTTATGCAGAAATATACATTTAGGAGTCCGATTCGTGACTCAGTGGCAACACGTGTAACTGGTGAGCATAGGGCGGAGGTTCAATCCGATGACGGCTTTGTTGTCGACACTGTTTCAAAAATCGAGGAGACACGATGGCGTTTGGGATGTTCAGCTTCTTACCTCATTAGTTGGAAGACTACTTGGTGGGAGTTTTCCACGTTTTCTCCATATGATACGAAAATGCTGAATAGTTCCTCCTAAAAGTCATCCCGGAAGGTAATGCCCTCCTTCTTCAGCAACACGGAGCAGTAGTCAGACTTCTACTTAAGGGTGCTCCATCACAACAGAAGCTGCCGTCCCCCCTCTTTCCACATGGGTTCTTGCACTTAGTCGAGATGTTGCTGTCAACCAAGTGGTATAAGGAAAAAAAAAAGTATAGCTCTTGAAATTACGTGGTACTTCAGTATTTTAATAAAATTTTCATATAAGTTTAAAGGATTTTCTTCTTTATCAAGCAGCTACTTGTATTTAAAATTAAATAACATTAAATTTTAAACATTTTGTAGCAAGCGCTTCTCTTATACTAAATCCCGTTTTTTTAAGTTAATAATTAATAGTAGCTTAATATTTCTTGTTTGAATTCAACAGGCTTAAAAAAATGCGATACGAAACTACTTTGTCGAGAATTTATACTACGAAATATTACTTGTCTTTAATTTGGTTGTTCTTAATAGTTGCACGGAATAGCATGCTTAATCTTTTCTTTCTTTTTTTCAACAAAAGTATCAAAAAAAGAAGAACAGAGAATAAATCTTTTAAGCTGCTTATTTCCTTCGCTGTGTTTAAGATAAATTCGGAGTATTAAGTTTATGAAAGAACGTGATATTTCCGCAGTAACGCGAATGGATACTTAATAGATAGACTGTCTGTATTCAACAAAGATTACACCGCTTGCAGTTTTTTCTTGAAAAAAATTAACAAATTGTTTTTCAGTGGGAATAAATTTAAATTTCGAATAGTTGATTTAATAAAATTAATTTCAAACTCACATTTGAAACGTATTTTGTGATTATTTTAATTTCTTTCTTTTCTTTATTTCATATATATCGCTATACATTATAAAAGCTTTCTGAAAAAGATGTATTTATGAATATATAGTAAATTTGAGAAAAAGACGGATATTTTTCTCATCAACGTTTGGGGGAGGGGGGGCGGCTCTTCTTTCTTAGAAGTATCGTCTGCATTCATCAAAATGGTATTGCTCATATGAAAATGTAGTAAATTGTTTTAAATAAGAAAAAAATTATTTTAAAAATAACAGTGATATGTTTTTAACAGAATAAGTTTTAAATTCACGTTGGATATGCATTTAGTGATTGCTGCTTTTCTTTTTCAATCATTTTATTTAAAATATAATATTTAATAAGAAAATATAAAATATTCATAACTAATACAAAAGTACGCTTAATACATTACAAAATAAAGCAGAACATACCTATAACAAAAATAGTTGATAATGAATAAAATAAATAAATAATAATATTAATATTACTAATTTATTGTATAATATATTTAATATATACAAATTAAAAAATAATAACGTATAGCATAATAAATAGTAATAATAATTGTTATAAAATTACAATTTATTTTGTATTATATAAAAATTATAATGAATAAAATAATAAAATAAGAACAATAAATTCTGTAATACATTTAATCGATATAAAATTTTTTTTATAGCGATTATCGATTAAAAATATATATATATATATATATATATTTTAAGTTTTCCAATTCCAGCCCTTTTAAACATTTCAAACTTTTTAAAAAAACACTCCACACAAAACACTTCGAAACCGAACTCTTCTAAACAAAACTCATCGATATCGCTCTGGGATTCCTTTTAAAAGTATTGGAGTATTTCATCACCTAATAGAGCCAAGACGCATCATCATTTCCTTCCACATTCCCATTTTAAAGACGGCCCTAATGGTTCGGACACCGGAATTCCTGAAGCCGCACAATGTCCGCCAGCTCAGCGCTTTCAAACTCATTCCAACCAGCAGTCCGGCACTCGGCCTGTCCGAGTCCGTCCGAAAATGGAGTCTTCTGATAATTAACAGAAGTCGAACAGGAATAAATGTGGCATGAATGGAGTCATGCGGTGGAATTGAAACCATTTCTAACAATGAGCCATTTCTAATGACCTTCGTCAGGCATCATTATTCGACTATTATAGTTCGAACAGCAATTGCATGGAAAATTGGCAACGAGTCAGAGAGATTCAAACAGAGCAGTGTGACAGGGAACAAAGGTAATTTCGGAGGAGTTTTAATTGCAATAAAAGTAACTTAAGTTTTTAATAATTAAAATTATAAAATTACATCATTTCAAAATATAAATTAGATAAAAAAAAAAAATTCCACAGTATCAACTGAACCTTTTGTTTTTCAAAATTTCTTTGTGCCACTTATGTCTGATTAGCTACCACCCCTAAAAAGTAATCGATTCGTCCATTTTCTTCCGTTATGATTATCTTTCATCAAATAGCCGGTAGAACTTACGTATTGTTTTCTTCCTGATTATATCAAAGAAGATTTCGTTTCCTTTGTAATAACGAAGATATTTTTATTGCATTTATTTTGCTTAGAATATTGTATTTTTAAGACATTATTTTTATATTTTTGAGTTTAACAAATTCATTTTTATGTGAATAAAATAATTTAAAAGATTTTATTGGAGAGTTTTAGAATTTTAAAATTTTATGAATCTTCAACATCTTAATAAACCATTAGAATTAATATAAATGTCTTTTTTTATACATTAGTCTTGTTTTTATTAAATGTATATTTAAATAAAAAGAATTGTTATATGGTTAATAGAACAATACATGCATTCTTCTTCCTCTTCATTGGCGTAACAGCCCCATGGTGGGCCAAGGCCATCTGCCTACTGATAGATTTCGAGACAGGAGATGTTTTCTTCTTTCAGGGTAGGGTTGTTAACCCTCTGCCCAATTCCCTACAGTTAAATGAGACTGGGACCTATGGTTTAATGTGGATTCCGAACCCTACAAATTAACATCTAGCCTAAAACCCGACACTTGTGCCATCGAGCGCCAGCCACTCGGACATTAGGCCAATATTTAATACATACAAAATTAAAATAATAGTGAATAAAGCAATAAATAATAATAATTTATTTTGTAATATATAAATATATACAAACTAAACAATAATAATGAATCATTTTAAAAATGAATTATTTTCACTTTAAAACTGCCAGATAACTCTTAAATTAGTTTTTTTTTTTTTTAATTTTCCAATTCCAGCAACTTTAAACATTTACAACTGACTACACAAAACACTACGAAACCGAACTCTTATTAACAATATTCATCGATACTAAACTCAGGGATTCCTTTTAAGAGTATTGGAGTATTTCATTACCTAATAGAGCCAAGAAGCATTCTCATTTCCTTCCACATTGCTGCTCTGCTCCATTTTAAAGACGGCCCTCCTGGTTCGGACACCGGAATTCCCGAAGCCGCAGAACGTTAGCCGACTCAACGCTTTCAAACTCATTCTAACCAGCAGTCCGGCACTCGCCCTGTCCACCCGCGGTTTCATAGTCCGGCCGTGAATGGAGTCTTTTGATAATTAACAGAAGTCGAACAGGAATAAACGTGGCATGAATGGATTCATGCGGCGGAATTGAAACCTATTTCCGGTGTGCCATTTCTAATAACCTTCGTCAGCCTTCATTATTCGACTATTATAGTTCGAACAGCAATTGCATGGAAAATTGGCAACGAGTCAGAGAGATTCAAACAGAGCAGTGTGACAGGGAACAAAGGTAATTTCGGAGGAGTTTTAATAGCAATAAAAGTAACTTAAGTTTTTAATAATTAAAATTTCCAAATTACATCTTTTCAAAAGATAAATTAGATAAAAAAAAATTCCACAGTACCAACTGAACCTTTTGTTTTTCAAAATTTCTTTATGCCACTTATGTCTGATTAGCTACCACCCCCAATAAGTTATCGATTCGTCCGTTTTCTTCCGTTATGATTATCTTTCATCAAATAGCCGGTAGAACTTACGTATTGTTTTCTTCCTGATTATATCAAAGAAGATTTCGTTTCCTTTGTAATAACGAAGATATTTTTATTGCATTTATTTTGCTTAGAATATTGTATTTTTAAGACATTATTTTTATATTTTTGAGTTTAACAAATTCATTTTTATGTGAATAAAATAATTTAAAAGATTTTATTGGAGAGTTTTAGAATTTTAAAATTTTATGAATCTTCAACATCTTAATAAACCATTAGAATTAATATAAATGTCTTTTTTTATACATTAGTCTTGTTTTTATTAAATGTATATTTAAATAAAAAGAATTGTTATATGGTTAATAGAACAATACATGCATTCTTCTTCCTCTTCATTGGCGTAACAGCCCCATGGTGGGCCAAGGCCATCTGCCTATTGATAGATTTCGAGACAGGAGATGTTTTCTTCTTTCAGGGTAGGGTTGTTAACCCTCTGCCCAATTCCCTACAGTTAAATGAGACTGGGACCTATGGTTTAATGTGGATTCCGAATCCTACAAATTAACATCTAGCCTAAAACCCGACACTTGTGCCATCGAGCGCCAGCCACTCGGACATTAGGCCAATATTTAATACATACAAAATTAAAATAATAGTGAATAAAGCAATAAATAATAATAATTTATTTTGTAATATATAAATATATACAAACTAAACAATAATAATGAATCATTTTAAAATGAATTATTTTCACTTTAATAAAAACTCTCCAATAACTCTTAAATTATTTTTTTTTAATTTTCCAATTCCAGCAACTTTAAACATTTACAACTGACTACACAAAACACTACGAAACCGAACTCTTATTAACAATATTCATCGATACTAAACTCAGGGATTCCTTTTAAGAGTGTTGGAGTATTTCATTACCTAATAGAGCCAAGACGCATTATGATTTCAATTCCACATTGCTGCTCCTTCCCGTTTTAAATGGTTCAGACACCGGAATTCCCGAAGCCGCAGAACGTTAGTCGACTCAGCGCTTTCAAACTCATTCTAACCAGCAGTCCGGCACTCGCCCTGTCCACCCGCGGTTTCATAGTCCAGCCGTGAATGGAGTCTTTTGATAATTAACAGAAGTCGAACAGGAATAAACGTGGCATGAATGGAGTCATGCGGCGGAATTGAAACCTATTTCCGGTGTGCCATTTCTAATAACCTTCGTCAGCCTTCATTATTCGACTATTATAGTTCGAACAGCAATTGCATGGAAAATTGGCAACGAGTCAGAGAGATTCAAACAGAGCAGTGTGACAGGGAACAAAGGTAATTTCGGAGGAGTTTTAATAGCAATAAAAGTAACTTAAGTTTTTAATAATTAAAATTTCCAAATTACATCTTTTCAAAAGATAAATTAGATAAAAAAAAATTCCACAGTACCAACTGAACCTTTTGTTTTTCAAAATTTCTTTATGCCACTTATGTCTGATTAGCTACCACCCCCAATAAGTTATCGATTCGTCCGTTTTCTTCCGTTATGATTATCTTTCATCAAATAGCCGGTAGAACTTACGTATTGTTTTCTTCCTGATTATATCAAAGAAGATTTCGTTTCCTTTGTAATAACGAAGATATTTTTATTGCATTTATTTTGCTTAGAATATTGTATTTTTAAGACATTATTTTTATATTTTTGAGTTTAACAAATTCATTTTTATGAATAAAATAATTTAAAAGATTTTATTGGAGAGTTTTAGAATTTTAAAATTTTATGAATCTTCAACATCTTAATAAACCATTAGAATTAATATAAATGTCTTTTTTTATACATTAGTCTTGTTTTTATTAAATGTATATTTAAATAAAAAGAATTGTTATATGGTTAATAGAACAATACATGCATTCTTCTTCTCTTCATTGGCGTAACAACCCCATGGTGGGCCAAGGCCATCTGCCTACTGATAGATTTCGAGACAGGAGATGTTTTCTTCTTTCAGGGTAGGGTTGTTAACCCTCTGCCCAATTCCCTACAGTTAAATGAGACTGGGACCTATGGTTTAATGTGGATTCCGAATCCTACAAATTAACATCTAGCCTAAAACCCGACACTTGTGCCATCGAGCGCCAGCCACTCGGACATTAGGCCAATATTTAATACATACAAAATTAAAATAATAGTGAATAAAGCAATAAATAATAATAATTTATTTTGTAATATATAAATATATACAAACTAAACAATAATAATGAATCATTTTAAAATGAATTATTTTCACTTTAAAACTCTCCAATAACTCTTAAATTATTTTTTTTTTTAATTTTCCAATTCCAGCAACTTTAAACATTTACAACTGACTACACAAAACACTACGAAACCGAACTCTTATTAACAATATTCATCGATACTAAACTCAGGGATTCCTTTTAAGAGTGTTGGAGTATTTCATTACCTAATAGAGCAAAGACGCATTATGATTTCAATTCCACATTGCTGCTCCTTCCCGTTTTAAATGGTTCTGACACCGGAATTCCCGAAGCCGCAGAACGTTAGTCGACTCAAGCGCTTTCAAACTCATTCTAACCAGCAGTCCGGCACTCGCCCTGTCCACCCGCGGTTTCATAGTCCAGCCGTGAATGGAGTCTTTTGATAATTAACAGAAGTCGAACAGGAATAAACGTGGCATGAATGGATTCATGCGGCGGAATTGAAACCTATTTCCGGTGTGCCATTTCTAATAACCTTCGTCAGCCATCATTATTCGACTATTATAGTTCGAACAGCAATTGCATGGAAAATTGGCAACGAGTCAGAGAGATTCAAACAGAGCAGAGTGATAGGGAACAAAGATAATTTCGGAGGAGTTTTAATTGCAATAAAAGTAACTTAAGTTTTTTAATAATTAAAATTTCCAAATTACATCTTTTCAAAAGATAAATTAGATAAAAAAATTCCACAGTACCAACTGAACCTTTTGTTTTTCAAAATTTCTTTATGCCACTTATGTCTGATTAGCTACCACCCCAATAAGTTATCGATTCGTCCGTTTTCTTCGGTTATGATTATCTTTCATCAAATAGCCGGTAGAACTTACGTATTGTTTTCTTCCTGATTATATCAAAGAAGATTTCGTTTCCTTTGTAATAACGAAGATATTTTATTGCATTTATTTTGCTTAGAATATTGTATTTTTAAGACATTATTTTTATATTTTTGAGTTTAACAAATTCATTTTTTTATGTGAATAAAATAATTTAAAAGATTTTATTGGAGAGTTTTAGAATTTTAAAATTTTATGAATCTTCAACATCTTAATAAACCATTAGAAGGAATATAAATGTCTTTTTTTATACATTAGTCTTGTTTTTATTAAATGTATATTTAAATAAAAAGAATTGTTATATGGTTAATAGAACAATACATGCATTCTTCTTCCTCTTCATTGGCGTAACAGCCCCATGGTGGGCCAAGGCCATCTGCCTACTGATAGATTTCGAGACAGGAGATGTTTTCTTCTTTCAGGGTAGGGTTGTTAACCCTCTGCCCAATTCCTACAGTTAAATGAGACTGGGACCTATGGTTTTAATGTGGATTCCGAATCCTACAAATTAACATCTAGCCTAAAACCCGACACTTGTGCCATCGAGCGCCAGCCACTCGGACATTAGGCCAATATTTAATACATACAAAATTAAAATAATAGTGAATAAAGCAATAAATAATAATAATTTATTTTGTAATATATAAAATATATACAAACTAAACAATAATAATGAATCATTTTAAAATGAATTATTTTCACTTTAAAACTCTCCAATAACTCTTAAATTATTTTTTTTTTTTAATTTTCCAATTCCAGCAACTTTAAACATTTACAACTGACTACACAAAACACTACGAAACCGAACTCTTATTAACAATATTCATCGATACTAAACTCAGGGATTCCTTTTAAGAGTGTTGGAGTATTTCATTACCTAATAGAGCCAAGACGCATTATGATTTCAATTCCACATTGCTGCTCCTTCCCGTTTTAAAATGGTTCGGACACCGGAATTCCCGAAGCCGCAGAACGTTACTCGACTCAGCGCTTTCAAACTCATTCTAACCAGCAGTCCGGCACTCGCCCTGTCCACCCGCGATTTCATAGTCCGGCCGTGAATGGAGTCTTTTGATAATTAACAGAAGTCGAACAGGAATAAACGTGGCATGAATGGAGTCATGCGGCGGAATTGAAACCTATTTCTAACGGTGTGCCATTTCTAATAACCTTCGTCAGCCTTCATTATTCGACTATTATAGTTCGAACAGCAATTGCATGGAAAATTGGCAACGAGTCAGAGAGATTCAAACAGAGCAGTGTGATAGGGAACAAAGATAATTTCGGAGGGGTTTTAATTGCAATAAAAGTAACTTAAGTTTTTAATAATTAAAATTTACAAATTACATCATTTCAAAAGATAAATTAGATAAAAAAATTCCACAGTACCAACTGAACCTTTTGTTTTTCAAAATTTCTTTGTGCCACTTATGTCTGATTAGCTACCACCCCTAAAAAGTAATCGATTCGTCCATTTTCTTCCGTTATGATTATCTTTCATCAAATAGCCGGTAGAACTTAGATATTGTTTTCTTCCTGATTATATCAAAGAAGATTTCGTTTCCTTTGTAATAACGAAGATATTTTTATTGCATTTATTTTGCTTAGAATATTGTATTTTTAAGACATTATTTTTATATTTTTGAGTTTAAAAAATTCATTTTTATGTGAATAAAATATTAATTAAATTTATTTGAGAGTTTTAGAATTTTAAAATTTTATGAATCTTCAACATCTTAATAAACCATTAGAATTAATATAAATGTCTTTTTTATACATTAGTCTTGTTTTTATTAAATGTATATTTAAATAAAAAGAATTGTTATATGGTTAATAGAACAATACATGCATTCTTTTTCCTCTTCATTGGCGTAACAGCCCCATGGTGGGCCAAGGCCATCTGCCTACTGATAGATTTCGAGACAGGAGATGTTTTCTTCTTTCAGGGTAGGGTTGTTAACCCTCTGCCCAATTCCCTACAGTTAAATGAGACTGGGACCTATGGTTTAATGTGGATTCCGAACCCTACAAATTAACATCTAGCCTAAAACCCGACACTTGTACCATCGAGCGCCAGCCACTCGGACATTAGGCCAATATTTAATACATACAAGATTAAAATAATAGTGAATAAAGCAATAAATAATAATAATTTATTTTTTAATATATAAATATATACAAACTAAACAATAATAATGAATCATTTTAAAATGAATTATTTTCATTTTAAAATGCCCGATACAAGTTTGTTTGTTTTTTTTAATTTTCCAATTCCAGCAACTTTAAACATTTACAACTGACTCTACACAAAACATTTCGAAACCGAACTCTTATTAACAATACTCATCGATACTAAACTCAGGGATTCATTTTAAGAGTATTGGAGTATTTTATTACCTAGTAGAGCCAAGACGCATTATTATTTCCTTCCACATTGCTGCTCCTTCCCATTTTAAAGACGGTCCTAATGGTTCGGACACCGGAATAATTATTATTATTATGAAAATAATAATAACTTAATTTGCAATATATTTAATATAAGCAAAGTAAAAAAATAATAATGAATAATTTAAAAATAATTTGCTTTTACTTTAAAATGTCCGATACAAGTTATTATTATTTTTTTTTAATTTCCCAATTCCAGCAACATTAAACATTACAAACTGACTCTTCATAAAACATTCTACACAAAACCCTTCGAAACACTTCTACAAAACTCATTGAAAGGATCGCTCAGGGATTCCTTTTAAGAGTATTGGAGTATTTCATTACCTAATAGAGCCAAGACGCATTATGATTTCAATTCCACATTGCTGCTCCTTCCCGTTTTAAATGGTTCAGACACCGGAATTCCCGAAGCCGCAGAACGTTAGTCGACTCAGCGCTTTCAAACTCATTCTAACCAGCAGTCCGGCACTCGCCCTGTCCACCCGCGGTTTCATAGTCCAGCCGTGAATGGAGTCTTTTGATAATTAACAGAAGTCGAACAGGAATAAACGTGGCATGAATGGAGTCATGCGGCGGAATTGAAACCTATTTCCGGTGTGCCATTTCTAATAACCTTCGTCAGCCATCATTATTCGACTATTATAGTTCGAACAGCAATTGTAGAGAGATTCAAACAGAGCAGAGTGATAGGGAACAAAGATAATTTCGGAGGAGTTTTAATTGCAATAAAAGTAACTTAAGTTTTTAATAATTAAAATTATAAAATTACATCTTTTCAAAAGATAAATTAGAAAATAAAAAAAACTTCCACAATAACTATTTAATTTTTTTCTAAATTTCTTTGTGCCTCCGATGTCTGATTAGCTACCACTCCTAATAAGTAATCGATTCGTCCATTTCCGTTTTTAAACCGGATGTTGATCTTTAGTTAAATAGCCGGTAGAACTTATATATGGTTAGCTGATTATATCAAGGAAGGTTTTGTCTGCTTTGTAATAACAAAGATATTTTATATTGCATTTATTATGCTTAGAATTTTTTATTTTTAAGACATTATTTTTATATTTTTGAGTTTAAAAATTCAATTTAACATAAATAAAATGATTTAAAAAGATTGTATTTAGATTTCATTTTAGATGTTTAGAATTTTAAAATTAAATAAAGCTTCAACATCTTAATAAACCATTTGAATTAATATAGATGTTTCTTCTATACAATTCTCTTGTTTTTTTTAAATGTATATTTAAATAAAAAGAATTGTTAGATGGTTTATATAACAATACATGCATTTACATGCATTCTTCTTCTTCATTGGCGTAATAGCCCCATGGTGGGTCGAGGCCATCTGCCTAATGGCAAATTTCGAGACAGGAGATGTTTTCTTCTTTTGAGGTAGGGTTGTCAACCCTACTCCCAACGCTCTACAGTCAAACGAGACAGGGACATATGGTTTAATGTGGATTCCAAACCCTAAAAACTGCACATAGACTGAAACCCTACACTTGTGGCATCGAACGCCAGCCACTCTGCCATCAGGCCCCATATTTAATACATACAAAAAAATAATAGTGAATAAAATAGTAAATAATAATAATTTAGTTTGTAATCCAAAAATATATACATAAAATATATATTTACGATATATTTATAATATATAATGATATATCATATATTATGATATATTACATGATACATTTATGATATATTTAATTAAATTAATTTCATTTTAAAAGCCCGATACAAGTTATTTTGTTTTAAATTTCCGAATTCCAATAACTTTAAACGTTTCTGACTATCTATTTATTTTATATTCCACACAAAACATTTCGAAACCGAACTCTTATAAACACAACTCCTCGATATCGTTCGGGGATTCCTTTTAATAGTATTGGAGTATTTCATTACCTAATAGAGCCAAGACGCATTATCATTTCCTTCCCCATTGCTGTTCTGCTCCATTTTAAAGACGGCCCTAATGGTTCGGACACCGGAATTCCCGAAGCCGCAGAACGTTAGCCGACTCAGCGCTTTCAATTAATTCTAACCAGCAGTCCAGCACTCGCCGTGTCCACCCGCGGTTTCATAGTCCGGCCGTGAAGGGAGTCTTTTGATAATTAACGAAACGGCACAAGTCGAACAGGAATAAATGCGGCATGAATGGAGTAATGCGGCGGAATTGAAACAATTTCTAACAGAGAGCCATTTCTAATGACCTTCGTCAGGCATCATTATTTGACTGACAAAGTAGTATAGTTTGAACAGCAATTATGTGGAAAATTGGCAAGTCGACCAGTCAGAGAGATTCAAACAGGGCAGTGTGATAGGGGACAAAGATAATTTTGGAGAGGATTTAATTGCAATAAAAGTAACTTAAGTTTTTAATAATTAAAATTTCCAAATTACATCATTTCAAAAGACAAATTAGATAAAAAAATTTCCGCCTATGTTAAATTTCCTAATTTTGCCCCATCTATGTCTAGCGACACGGAGCCAAGTCAGTTGTCTACCTACAGGTGCTCCATCAGAACAGAAGCTGCGCCTTTCCATCCAATCATGAGTAGATTACTCATGGGATGTCCGTCCCGCACTGCAATTTCACTGAGGATTAGATACAACACACGACACATACATAAATACATTATTGACAAGTTGTTGCGGCCTATAGTGAAGCTTGAACTGTTTTGCGAACATTTTTTAATTTGTCACACATTTTGCGCCAGCTCTTAAATGTAACTCTTAATATTATAACACGATAAAAAAAAAACTATGGTACATTAAGTTTATTATGTTTAACAATCAAACAATTATTTTTAAAAATTGTCTGTTTGAAGATAAAGTGTATTTTAATGAATGCATGAGTCAATACTTCCCATCAGGGAAAACTCGAATGACTCACTGGATACCAGCCAAAAATCTTCTAGGAATTCATTTGTATTTTCGAAATCCCGATAAAATATTTTCAACCACATACTTCTATTTTTTTTTGGTATTTTTTTCAATAAACATCTGTTGGGTTTTAATTTTACTTTTTTTTCTGTTTAGGTTTTGCATTTAATATTTCAAAGTGCATGAAGAGTAAATTATTATACAGTCAATAACCTAATCTTTAAATAGTAATTTCATCCAATTATAATGATGGTAATTTGTATATGCATAATGCAAGTGCTGCTGAAATTTATATCGAGTCTCTAAAAATTGAAAACAATTTCAATCAAAGAAAAAGAAACCTGTTATTAGAACTGATTTGTTTTGGACTTGGTGCAAAACGGAAAAATCTAATGAATACTCGATATCGTCGAAATAATGGATACTTTAATAAAAGCAGTCACTTAATTAGTAACATAAAACACCCTAAATTAATGGATATGTATTCTAATTTGAGAAGATGGTTAATAAAGGTGAAAGGAGAGTTCTTGAGAGGGTTTTCTTCATTTATTTGCTCGGTTATTAAACACTCGCATCCATAAAGTTGGGAAAATATCCCCCCCTTCCCCATCTGCTAAATGGAGTGACCTATTTGGTGATAAAGGAAGAACTTAAAATAATATTTATTTTTTTTTTTTTTTGTCTGAGTAACCCCATGGGAGCAAATATTCACCATCTTAATTAATATTTAAATTATTCGCGCCGTGAGGTTATTAAGTTTTCCTGTTGTTTTTGGACGCATTCGTTAATATGAAAAATTAAAATGGATGGAAGCAAATTTTTGTTTGCGTTAATGAAAAATATATTAAATTTATAACACGCAAGTGCCTTTATATTAGTTCATTAATTATTTTTTAACTTTCACTGCATTGCATCTTTACTGCTTTTAATTTAAATATACTCTTTAATAATTAACAATTAATTAATTGAAACATATTGTAATTAAATGCGGTAATAATAAATATGAAAATAAAAATAACATAAAACTATGAAAATAATTTATTGCATTTTTAATGCAATATTTTTATTTATATAATATATATTTTTATTATTTATGATATTTATATTTTTATTTTATACATTTAACTACAATATCGCATTTATAATAACATTGAAATTAGGATGATAATTTTGAAATAGATTAATTTCATGATAGATTTAATATACTACATAATTTTCAACATATATTTTTTTTAACTGAAGTACATGTATTTTTTAAAAATTTATTCATTGTTTTAGTGTGCAGTTATTTTTATTTTATATTACGTATGTATAAGATTCAACTGTAAAAATTGCCAGGAAATTAAGATGAGAATAAACTAAATTTTAAAAACATAAAATTATTTTAGTAACAAATTCCTACAACCACCATCCATGCCACCGCCAGGATTTGAACCTGAAGCCTGTGGTACCAAAGGCCAGAGCGCTAAGCAATTGGCCATCAGGCTGCATTCTTTATTAGAGCAAAAGCCCCATGGTAGGCCAAGGTCGCATGCCTACTGCCAGATTTCGAGACAGGAGATGTTTTCTTTTTACTGAGTACTGTTGTCAGTCCTACGTGAAATATTAGGCAGGGATCTACGGTTTAAAATGGATTCCAAACTACTACAAACACCCATGTCATCGCAGAGACTTGAACACTCACACACGGATGATAAAACTGTTTGTTATTAGTTACCATCCGTAATATAAGCGTTTAATTAGAGATTATTATGTATTAGAGATTTATTTTGTTTTACCATTCCGTTAAGTTAAGCCCACCTGTCAAATTTACTGGTTTGAAGTGCTCAACTAAATAAACTCACATACAGTGACAGATAAGATTTAAAATCTAAGTTAATGGCAAGTAAAAAACTTTTTATTGTGAAGCATTACTTTTACAGGACGATAAATATTTAACAACCAGCATGTGCATGATGTTTAATTTGCATCATTATTTATTCAAAGGATAAAACAGCACTCTGTGTTTCTGCTATTTTATTTATTTACATTACCTCGCTATTTTTACTTCCTTTAAAATTGAAATCGCTTCTACCTTCCAAAAACTTCCCATTCTTCTGAGAACAATTTTAAATACCTCAGCTTTTCTATTATCGAAACCCAAACACAGATTCATCCGACGTACTTAATTGCAATTCAAAACAAAAGACGCCCAGATTTACACTGACGAGCCAAACAATAAAGGAAAAGGAATTTAAAACCTCAAACACAAGACAGATAAAAAAAAATGTCTGCTTCTTCAATACCCGAAAGCCGAAATCGATACCTCTTCCCGAAACAAAACATGGCCCCCGTAACAAAAGAAGCACTTAAATGAACGATGCCAATTTAAAAATGTCTTTTAAGACTTCAGACAAGAGAGTACAAAAAGAAAGAAAAAAAGGTAAATAAATCTCCTGCAAAAGAGATACCTCTGAAGGATTTTCGGCTTCAGTGGCTCCGAATGTTTGTTCGCGTGGTATGAAATCGGAATGGAACAACAGTTCCGTTTGATTCGATTCCGATTGCTTCTCCTGTTCTATAAGATGTGCAGAGAAAGGAGTTCCCGCCAGCATTTGGTCCAAGAGGGCAAAAACAATTTTAGTTTAAGCGTATAATAAAAAAATTAGATCATACGCGAAGTTTTAAGTAAATTTGCCGTTTTTAAGAACTTGATATGTGGGTTTGGGCAAAATTGCATTGTGTAGTTGTTGAGATGGATTCTTTGATACAAATATTATACTAAAATAATTATTTTTTAAAATAGAATCATTGCGTTGGATGAAATCCATTGATCAATAAGAGATTTAATTCCTGAAATATATCGACTTATTCAGTAAGTTTTCTTTTCTGATTTAAAAAAAGCGTTCTTTATTTTATTGCTCATGATACTTCATATGAATTAATTTTCACGCAGACACAATGTAATTTTTTATAATACAATGTGTATATTTATGATCTAAAATAAAATGAAATAAATTTAATATTATTATAAAGGGACTAGATTTGCGTGGTAACAAACTAATCTAACTTAACAAACTAAGCAAATTTAACTAACTAAGCACATTTAACTAACTAAGCACATTTAACTAACTAAACTAATCTGAAACTTACTACCTTGGCTTAGGTTCCAAACTTAATGAGCTTGGCAAATGCCCCATGGTAGGCCAGGGTGGTATGCCTACTATCAGTTGTCGAGACAGGAGACGTTTCCTTTTTACTGGGTACTGTTGTCAGTCTGACGTCCAATGTTCAAATACAGTCATATTAGACAGGTGTCTTCCAACGATCTACAATCATATTAGGCAGGGATCTACGGTTTAAAGTGGATTCCAAACCACTGCAAATATTGATGGCACCGCCGGAACTTAAATCCGAAACCGTTTATATAAGTTACCATTCATAATAGAAGCATTTCATTACAGAATAATTTGTTTATATATCAAAGTTTATGTGTTCAAATAAATTAAATAAACTCACAGACAGTGACAATCAAGTTTTGATATCTAAGGTAATATCAAGTAAAAACCTTTTTTATTATTATGTTGCATTACTTTCGGAGGACGATAAATATTTAACTACCAGCATGTGCATCATGTTTAATTTGCATCATTATTTATTCAAAGGATAAAACAGCACTACATGCCTACTATCGAATTTCGAGACAGGACATGTTTTAATTTTTACTGGGTATGTCCTACGTTCATATTAGAAATCTTTAAATTACAGTCAATTAGAAAGAATCTACAATATAAAATGAATTCCGAACTACTGCAAATCCCCATTTCACCACCGGGGATCGAACCCGAAACCTGTTTGTTATTAGTTCCCATGCATAATAGAAGTGTTTTGTTAGAGAATATTTTGTTTTATACTGCAATGAGGCTAAGCCCACCTGTCAAATCTGCTAATTTAATGTGTTCAATTAAATAAATTCACATACAGTGGCAGATACGATTTTAAATCTAGGGTAATGGCAAGTAAAAAACTTTATTGTCCAATGACGATAAATATTTAACAACCAGCATGTGCATCATGTTTAATTTGCATCATTATTTATTCAAAGGATAAAACAGCACTCTGTGTTACTGCTATTTTATTTATTTACATTACCTCGCTATATTTATTTCCTTTAAAATTGAAATCGCTTCTACCTTCCAAAAACTTCCCATTCTTCTGAGAACAATTTTAAATACCTGAGCTTTTCTATTATCGAAACCCAAACACAGATTCATCCGACGTACTTAATTGCAATTCAAAACAAAAGACGCCCAGATTTACACTGACGAGCCAAACAATAAAGGAAAATGAATTTAAAACCTCAAACACAAGACAGACAAAAAAAAGTCTGCTTCAATACCCGAAAGCCGAAATCGATACTTCTTCCCGAAACAAAACATGGCCCCCGTAACAAAAGAAGCACTTAAATGAACGATGCCAATTTAAAAATGTCTTTTAAGACTTCAGACAAGAGAGTACAAGAAAGGAAAAAAGGTAAATAAAGCTCTTGCAAAAGAGATACCTCTGATGGATTTTCGGCTTCAGTGGCTCCGAATGTTTGTTCGCGTGGTATGAAATCGGAATGGAACAACAGTTCCGTTTGATTCGATTTCGATTGCTCTCCTGTTTCGAAAGATGTATGAGAAATCGAGTTCCCCCGCCAGCATTTGGACCAAAGAGGGCAAAAACAATATTAGTTTAAGCGTATAATAAAAAAATTAGATCATACGCGAAGTTTTAAGTAAATTTGCTGTTTTTAAGAACTTGATATGTGGGTTGGGGCAAAATTGCATTGTGTAGTTGTTGAGATGGATTCTTTGATACGGATATTATACTAAAATAATAATTACTTTTAAATAGAAGTATTGTGCTGGATTAAATAGAAGCATTGTGCTAGATTAAATAGAAATAATGTGCTGGATTAAATAGAAGCATTGCGCTACATTAAACAGAAGTATTGTGCTAGATTAAATAGGAGTATTGTGCTGGATTAAATATAAATTGTGTTGTATTAAATAGAAATATTCTGATGGCGGCTGGATTATTATACTTGTCAACCAATAAGAGTTCTAAGCCATGAAATATATCAACTTATTCAGTAAGGATTTTTTCTGATTTAAAAAAAGTGTTCTGTATTTTATTGGTCATGGAACTTCATATGAATTAAATTTCACGTAAACACAATATGAGTATTTATGATTTAAAATAAAAGGAAATAAATTTAATATTATTATTAATGCACCAGAGTTGTCTGGTACCAAACTAAGCCAACCGAACAAACTAAGCAAATTTAACAAACCAACCTTAAACTTACTACCGTGGCTTAGGTTCAAACTTAGAGACCTTAGCAAAAGTCCCATGGTGGGTCAAGGTCGCATGCCTACTATCAGATTTCAAGACAGGAGAGGTTTTCTTTTTACTGTGTACTGTTGTCAATCCTACGTCCAACATTCTACAGTCATATTAGACAGAGATCTTCCAATGCTCTACAGTCATATTAAACAGGCATCAACGGTTTAAAGAGGATTCCAAACTACTACAGACATCCATGCCATCGCCGCTACTCGAACATGAAACCTGTTTGTTATTAGTTACCATCCATAATACAAGCGTTTTATTAAGGAATATTTTGCTATACCATTCCAGTTTAAACCCACCTGTCAAATTTGCTAGTGTAAAATGCTGAATTAAATAACATTTTACACTAGCAGATAACATTTAAAATCTAGGGCAATGGAAAGTAAAACACTTTTTATTTTGAAGCATTACTTTTACAGGACGATAAATATTTAACAACCAGCATGTGCATGATGTGTAATTTGCATCATTATTTATTCAAAGGATAAAACAGCACTCTGTGTTTCTGCTATTTTAGTTATTTACATTACCTCTCTATTTTTACTTCCATTAAAACTGAAATCGCTTTTACCTTCCAAAAACTCCCCATTCTTCTGAGAACAATTTTAAATACCTCAGCTTTTCTATTAAAGAAACCCAAACACAGATTCATCCGACGTACTTAATTGCAATTCAAAACAAAAGACGCCCAGATTTACACTGACGAGCCAAACAATAAAGGAAAATGAATTTAAAACCTCAAACACAAGACAGACAAAAAAAAGTCTGCTTCAATACCCGAAAGCCGAAATCGATACTTCTTCCCGAAACAAAACATGGCCCCCGTGACAAAAGAAGCACTTAAATGAGCGATGCCAATTTAAAAATGTCTTTTAAGACTTCAGACAAGAGAGTACAAGAAAGGAAAAAAGGTAAATAAAGCTCTTGCAAAAGAGATACCTCTGATGGATTTTCGGCTTCAGTGGCTCCGAATGTTTGTTCGCGTGGTATGAAATCGGAATGGAACAACAGTTCCGTTTGATTCGATTTCGATTGCTCTCCTGTTTCGAAAGATGTATGAGAAATCGAGTTCCCCCGCCAGCATTTGGACCAAAGAGGGCAAAAGCAATATTAGTTTAATTGTATAATAAAAAAATTAGATCTTACGCGAAGTTTTAAGTAAATTTGCTGTTTTTAAGAACCTGATATGTGGGTTGGGGCAAAATTGCATTGTGTACTTGTTGAGATGGATTCTTTGATACAGATATTGAAGGAAAATAATAATTACTTTTAAATAGAAGTATTTTGCTGGATTAAATAGAAGCATTATGCTAGATTAAATAGAAATAATGTGCTGGATTAAATAGAAGCATTGCGCTACATTAAACAGAAGTATTGTGCTAGATTAAATAGGAGTATTGTGCTGGATTAAATATAAATTGTGTTGTATTAAATAGAAATATTCTGATGGCGGCTGGATTATTATACTTGTCAACCAATAAGAGTTCTAAGCCATGAAATATATCAACTTATTCAGTAAGGATTTTTTCTGATTTAAAAAAAGTGTTCTGTATTTTATTGGTCATGGAACTTCATATGAATTAAATTTCACGTAAACACAATATGAGTATTTATGATTTAAAATAAAAGGAAATAAATTTAATATTATTATTAATGCACCAGAGTTGTCTGGTACCAAACTAAGCCAACCGAACAAACTAAGCAAATTTAACAAACCAACCTTAAACTTACTACCGTGGCTTAGGTTCAAACTTAGAGACCTTGGCAAAAGTCCCATGGTGGGTCAAGGTCGCATGCCTACTATCAGATTTCAAGACAGGAGAGGTTTTCTTTTTACTGTGTACTGTTGTCAATCCTACGTCCAACGTTCTACAGTCATATTAGACAGGGATCTTCCAATGCTATACAGTCATATTAAACAGGCATCAACGGTTTAAAGAGGATTCCAAATTACTACAGACATCCATGCCATCGCCGTTACTCGAACATGAAACCTGTTTGTTATTAGTTACCATCCATAATACAAGCGTTTTATTAAGGAATATTTTGTTCCAGTTTAAACCCACCTGTCAAATCTGCTAGTGTAAAATGCTGAATTAAATAAGTGACAGATAAAATTTTAAATCTAGGGCAATGGAAAATAAAACACTTTTTATTTTGAAGCATTACTTTTACAGGACGATAAATATTTAACAACCAGCATGTGCATGATGTGTAATTTGCATCATTATTTATTCAAAGGATAAAACAGCACTCTGTGTTTCTGCTATTTTATTTATTTACATTACCTCGCTATTTTTACTTCCATTAAAACTGAAATCGCTTTTACCTTCCAAAAACTCCCCATTCTTCTGAGAACAATTTTAAATACCTCAGCTTTTCTATTAAAGAAACCCAAACACAGATTCATCCGACGTACTTAATTGCAATTCAAAACAAAAGACGCCCAGATTTACACTGACGAGCCAAACAATAAAGGAAAAGCAATTTAAAACCTCAAACACAAGACAGACAGACAAAAAAAAAGAATCTGCTTCAATACCCGAAAGCCGAAATCAATACCTCTTCCCGAAACAAAACATGGCCCCTGTGACAAAAGAAGCACTTAAATGAACGATGCCAAATTAAAAATGTCTTTTAAGACTTCAGACAAGAGAGTACAAAAAAGAAAAAAAAAGATAAATAAATCTCCTACAAAAGAGATACCTCTGAGGGATTTTCGGCTTCAGTGGCTCCGAATGTTTGTTCGCGTGGTATGAAATCGGAATGGAACAACAGTTAAGTTTGATTCGATTCCAAATTGCTTCTCCTGTTCCGAAAGATGAGCAGAGAGCAAGTTCCCCCACCAGCATTCGGACCAAAGAGGGCAAAAACAATATTAGTTTAAGCGCATAATAAAAAAAATTAGATCATACGCGAAGTTTTAAGTAAATTTGCTGTTTTTAAGAACTTGATATGTGGGTTGGAGGAAAATTCCATTGTGTAGTTGTTGAGATGGATTCTTTGACACAGATATTATACAAAGTAATTATTTTTTAAACAAAGTATTGTGCTAGATTAAATAGAGTATTGTGCTAGATTAAATAGAAGCATTGTGCTAGATTAAATAAAAGTATTGTGCTGGTGGCTGTGTTATTGTATCTAATCGATCAATAAGATTTCTAATCCATGAAATATATCAATTTATTCAGTAAGTTTTCTCTTTCTAGTTTAAAAAAAGCGCTCTGTATTTTATTGCTCATGATACATATAGACAAATTTATTTTCAAGCTGACACAATATGAATATTTATAATAAAATTAAGTAAATTTAATATTATTATAAATGGACCAGAGCTGAATGGCACCAAGCTAAGCTAAGTTAACATATCAAGCAAATTTTACTAACTAATCTAACCTTAATCTACTTTAAACGGTAAGTCCCGATCTAATATGATTGTAGAGCGTTGGGCGTAGGTCTGACAACCCTACCTCTTAAAAAAGGGAAACATCTTCTGTCTCGAAATCTTCCAGTAAAGTCCTTGGCACATCTTGGGGCTGTTGTGCCAATAAAGTAGAAGAAGAATCTAACCTTAAAACTATTACCATGGCCTACGTTCCAAACTAAGAGAGCTTGGTTCAAAACTTGGCAAGCGATGAAAAAAATTGCTGTGGCTTTGCCGGGGATAGTCAATAAATTCGTAAGCGGGAAATTAAGAAGCCAATAGAATTAGAAGCCGTTTGGGAAGAGGTTGCGGAAAATGCAAAAGCCCATCATTTTTGAATTTTTTCTTATTGGGATAACAAATTGTATTGGGTACGGTGTAGTAGGCCCCCGGTGGCTTATTGAATAATGCTGTATCTGCTGTATATCTGCCATTATTATTAGAAGCCATTGCATTTGGGGAAAAGTTGCGGACAATGCTAACGCCCACTTTTATATTAATTTCTTACGGGATATCAAAATGTAGTGGCTACGGTGTAGTAGGCCCCTGTGGTGTACTGAATAATGCTGTATCTGTTATATAATTGCCATTTTAATGGGAGATTCAAAATGATCATCATTTAAAATCACCATAATATTATCAATTACATATATAAATTTAGATCCAAACGATCATATTAAAATAATTCATATTCATAAATAATTTAAACATAATTTTTGATCTTTTAAAAAAGCTGTAAAATGCAAATTCACTTTTTTTAAAAGTGAAATTAAAAATGAGTGTATAGATTAAAATATACCTTCCTTTAATTATTGATTTAAATAAATACCAAATTCTTGCCGTTATCAAATCATATAAAAATTAATAAAATTAGTTTCCTTAGTTCATTTAACAATAATTTTAAATGAACTAGATAGTAATGCACAAAAAACAGTATTTTTAAAGTAATTCTCTCTGTTTAAGCTCGAGTGTATATTTGAATCAAAAATATAATAAATATTACATAAATAATAACAAGTATTTACGAAAAAAAATCATAAAATCATATAATGTAATTTCATTAAAAATATCTGCCTCTTTAAATTTGTAACTTTACCATGCTATATTAACTTTTTAAGAAATATTAGCCAAATAGCTTTATTAAGCCAATTTATATTATACAAGGGGAGTTATTTAAAATCTCAAACTTTTAATTCTGCGCGTAATTTTTCTTAATATAATTTATCAAAAGTAAAACTGTTTAATTTTCTATAAGCGTGAAAAGCCAGGTGATAATTGCTAGTAAATAATAAAGCTACCCTTAGCAGCTATTTATACAATAAGATATTTGACGTGGTGTGGCAGTTATACCATTGATGTCTTTCTTTATTCTGCTATAAAGGTATAATTATGATCATTATATCTTTATAGCAGAATCTAACTAAGAAAGAAAACTAAGTCAAGTGTATTTCGAGATGGATACTGTTTTCGTCTTAGTGTATCCCAAATATATTCTCTTTGTAAAAGATTTGACAGGGTAAGCTTTGACAGGGTAAGCATTAATGTCACGAAGATGTTTTGACTTCGTGTCATTAATGCACTCTGTGTCAAAGTTTCTTCTTGATGATAAATGGGGTTTTTGATAGCATAAACAGAATCACCGATTGTGAAATGTCTTCAGGGTAGATAAGGAAAGTCTGAGTATTTTTAAACGATACAGATAATCTACCCAAGCAATGTATTCCCGGAATGTTACACTATATGTTATCATTATATGTCGTTTTAAAAACATATATTGTATTAGTAGGCTGGCTTAGTTTGCTTTTATAAGAATATGCAATCGCTATCAGCAATAAGAGAAACGCTTACTTTATAACATGAAATCACTTTATCCGTTTGTATATAGCACAGTCCGACTAGATCAAACAGTTGCCTGTATAAAGAAATCAGTAGTAAAGGATTATTGTGCAGATATGACTATGCTACTAATGAATCCTGTATGCATCTAGGGAGATTGGTTTGCTGCTCTACTAATATTTTTTGCAAATTTTGGCCTAATTACCTATCGTTTAATGTTGATTCTGAACCATTAACAAGCATCTCTACCACCTCCAGGATTCGAATCTAAAGCCTGTGGTGCCACTACTATTATTATTATTCCACATCATATCACTGTGCCTCGAGCTGAGTTACCCTATATAGTTTGGGAATGATGTGGGTGAAAAGTGGGATTGGGCTCCGTGACGCTCTAGTCATATGAGACCGGGATCTACGATTTAAAATGAATTCCGAACCATTACAAACGTTCTTGGCATTGCCGGACGAATCCAAAACTTGTGGAACCGAGCGCCAAAGCGCTAGACACTCGGCCATTTAGTGCCCGAAACCAATGGTACAAAAGGCCAGAGCGTTAACCAATTGATCATCAGGCTGATAGGGAGAGTCACTATATCTGTAATAGGCTTTGCTCTTATTTACTATTACCGGACTGAAAAATTAATATTTCGCTCCTACCAAGATCGAAACTTATTTATCTGTTTGGCTGAGCCTTTTTCTGAGGCTTAAGATGCAGCATTTTTCTTAACAACTCACAGTGTTAATTCGATTTCACAACATTTTTTGTGTATCTAAATCGACCTGAAGACATATGACCTGAATCGCTCTTGAATATAAACGATTGTCTCAAAAAAATTAAACTTCTTGTGCCCATCAACAATTTGAAGCTAATAATTCTACGAAACATCTGATGGAAAGCTCCATTTCCCCTTCTCCTGGAATGCAAAGGAAAGCATTTCGACCCACAAATTTAATCGTGTCCATCCCTAACATAGGCAAAGGAGTTTCATATTCTTCCAATTTCCTACTGATCTTACTCAGTCAAGACCGTAAATTCTGCTTCCTTCTATACTCATGGGTTTCTTAATTGCATTTTTAATAATGTGAGAAACAAGCATAAGCGACGCAAGGTCAAATATTTCTCTATGTCCTCCCTATCGAATTTTAAAGTGATCTTCAATTAATACGCTACGAATTCTTCGCATAGCAAGCCCGTTGGAAATTTAATGAACAGCTTTGCCAACCATAATCCCGTTAGACCAACTTTTGCCATCGTCCAATCTGGAATATAAGGCGTCCATTCATCCCCATGTCCTTCAGCAACTCAAACCTCCCACCTTTTGTTTTGATAGCGAAGTTTGCTATCCCAACATAATCTCTTCCATTTTTCCCTCTTCCCGGCGAAGTTCTTGGGTTTTAATTAGAGACCCAGTTCCTTCCGATAACCGGAAAATCAACAAGAGAGGCCTCATACACCTCAGAGCCCCGAACCTCTCAGAATAATTAGCAGCTACGTCGTGGCCATTTTGACGGAGTACTTACTTGGCGAGCTTTCGTGGGAAGTAGTGCACTTGATAATGGATGGTAGGTTTTGGTTATGGATTCGAGAGAGAGGGTGAGACTTCAAAAAGACTCGAAGAAAATGGGGGTTGGGGTGGAGTGGAAAGTTCGAAGATTCTGTTTGGAAAGTTTAGCTTTTGTTTATTGGGGAAAATCAATGCTAATTTATTGAAGCCATTACGGAAAAACAGAGTAGTTTTAATGTTCATAGCTCACCCGAAGCAACATTGCTGTAATGGGAGAAAGATATTTATAATTATTATTATCTTTTAGGATTATATTTACTACCTACATGTATTTTCCCACTCCTAATGTAAATATTCACCAATTCATTTTTTAAAATTATTAACACTAAAATGCTTTAAATATAATTATTCCTTTCAACTCTGCTTACAAATGTCCCCAGATAAATTCAAATTAATGAAACATGAATGTAAATAAAGGATGTAATAAATGGAATAGTTATAAATAGTTATAGCTGTAATAAACGATAGCATGTATGAAACAATTACGATGTTTATTATCTGCATCAATAGGGAAGAAACGATAAACTATTTATGCGCACATAATACTATATATGTAATATTTAAATCTTTTAATTCAACATCATTCAAATTTTTAACTTTTACGACAATCTTCTCAACAAGCAAAAACCATTAGCACGCCTCCCACTAGTTATTTCTCATTTTTAATCTAAATGCAATTATCGCCATAATGTTTATTCCGTTTCAGTTTATTTTCTATTAGAAATACACGAATAGTTATGCATATTAATGGTTATGCAGAATTAAATTACATAGGATATTTAATTGCGAAATAATCGATATTATTATTTTTAGTTAAATAATACATGCACTGAAACGTAACATAAAAAAAAATCTGAACAAATATCATTTAACATATATGTGTTATTAGTTGTCAGTTTATTAATTTCTCTGTTTAAAAAAAAATGCCCTTTTTTTACTATGAAGTAACATTAATAATACATATCTGAAGTCATTGAAATATTTTTTTCTTGAGTTATGATATTGTAGCATTTTTCCAGCGGGAAGAGATATATCATTGTTTCCAGGGAAAAAGAATGTATATTCTTTAACAAGTGCATAATAACAACCTATCACTTAAATCTGACAGCAGATAAGCAGTGTCGTAGATATTTATATTACATGCAATTGGTATTCTGTACTAATGAGAACAACCTGTCACTTGAATGTGATAGCAGATATTCTGTGTCATGGATAATGAGACCTCATGAAATTAGCGGTTGTGTGTTCGACCTTCACAGGTCGAAAGAATTACAGATGGGATATGGGCTATATAATGGGCTATCTCATGAGTTGTTGCATCGTGATTGGTGATAGACCGAAGGCTGAGGAAATGTCGACTTCATTGAGAAATGAGGAAGGCTTCCCCCTCTTAAAGATTTTCTCAAAGGGAGGCTTTTGGAGAAAGAGAGTTCTGCGACGAGTCTATAAGAAGTGCTTTTTTTTTTTCTGAAAAAGATGGAACATGTCAGAGATTCCGCCTGTTTACAATATGAGCCCTTTGTGGTTTCGTGTATCACACCGTGTGATAATTAAGGCCTTCCGCGGACAGGTGGACTAGATTCGATGTAGACTCGAAATCTCCGCCCTTGGAGTGAACTGCACTTGTGAATCAAATTGAACTCTTTATTATTCATTTTTTTTGTAAATAATAATTTGTAATAACCTAGACTTCCATATATATATATATACATACACTGAAGTGACAAAAGTCATGGGATAGCAATATGCAAATTTTCAGATGGCAGTAGCATCGCGTAGAACAGGTATAAAGGCGCAGTGATTTCGCAGAGCTTTCATTTCTATTCAAGTTATTCATGTGAAGAGGTTTTGACGTGATGATGACCGCACGACGGGAATTAACAGACTTTGAACGCGGAATGTTAGTTGGAGCTAGACGCATGGGTCATGCCATTTCGGAAATCGTTAGGGAATTCAACATTCCCAGATCCACTGTGTCAAGAGTGTGCCGAGAGTATGAAATTTCAGGCATAACATCCACCATGGACAGCGCAGTGGTCGACCGCCTGCACTTAACGACCGAGACCGGCGACGTCTGCAAAGAGTCGTAAATTCTAACAGACAAGCAACACTGCGTCAAATAACCGCAGAAATCAATGTGGGCCGTACAAGGGACTTGTCTGTTAGAACTGTGAGGAGAAATTTGGCTTTCTTGGGCTTTTCCAGCAGAAGACCGACTCGAGTGCCCTTACTGACAGAACGACATCGCTTGCAGCGACTCTCGTGGGCACGTGAGCATATCGGTTGGTCCCTAGATGAATGGAAAACCGTGGCCTGGTCCGATGAGTCACGATTTCAGCTGGTAAGAGCTGATGGTAGGGTTCGAGTGTGGCGCAGACCCCACGAAGCCATGGACCCAAACTGTCAGCAAGGCACTGTTCAAGCTGGTGGTGGCTCCGTAATGGTGTGGGCTGTTTTTCATGGCATGGACTTGGTCCTCTGGTGCGACTGGACCGAACATTGACTGGAAATGCTTATGTTCAGCTACTTGGAGATCACTTGCAGCCATTCATGGACTTCATTTACCCAAACAACGATGGGATTTTTATGGATGACAATGCGCCATGTCACCGGGCCACAACTGTTCGCGATTGGTTTGAAGAACATTCTGGACAATTCCAACGAATGATCTGGCCACCTAGATCGCCCGACATGAATCCCATCGAGCATTTATGGGACATCATCGAGAGGTCTGTTCGTGCCCAAAATCCTACACTATCAACGCTTTCCCAATTATGGACGTCTATCGAGACAGCATGGCTCAATATTCCTGCAGAAGACTTCCAACGACTTGTTGAGTCCATGACACGTCGAGTTGCTGCCTTCGCCGGGCGAAAGGAGGGCCGACACGATATTAAGAGGTATCCCATGACTTTTGTCACTTCAGTGTATATATATTAAACCAGAAAGTGGCCCTTTCCCAGAAGGAGTTATAGGTCTAGCATAAGCCTAGGCGTTACAATATCCCCAGCTAAACCAAACAAATATTACAGCGAATTCAACAATGTTCAAAACTATCTGAAACAAACAATTGCACTTGTGATAGTTGAATTTTCTGTTTAAAAAACATTTTACATTTTTTTATTAGTCATTAGTTTTCTAAATAATATATAATAGCCTAGATTTATCTACTGCTAACAATTCCTGCCTTCTTTTTTAATCCATTCGATTTTCCTGAGGATTATTCTACAAAGGATAGTTGAGGATACTCATGATAAAAAATATCTAAATATAAAAATCTGGATTTTTAATGTACAGGCAATGTTTATAGAGTTTTTAAATTTTTAAATCTGCAATAAATGTTTTTGACTTAACATATTAAGAAGAATATTTATGAGCATTAAAGATATAGAAAGTTAAGTTATTTCAAATGGACAAAATTTTATATATTTGAAATCATTTCAATTACATCTTAATTTATGGGTTATCTTTACTGAGAAAATCCATTGAAAAGTTTTCTAACTTAATATAATCCCTCTAAAAATAACTTACGATCCTTAATGAATATCACCAATTTGTTTGAAAATTTCTTTATCGATGTGAGCCGATTATTCAATAATTACTTATTTGATAAGTTAAATATCCATTTTAAAAAAAGTGGAACATGATTGGCCGTCTATGCCCATTTCGAGTCGCTCGCCTCAAAAATTTCTGCGGAAGTCATTAAGGTAGAGGTCGATCTTTAAAACCTCATTAGGTACTGATTGTATATTTTTTTTTCATCATCAGACTTAATCATGGCTGCAGTCGATCGTTATTAATGGAAACATCATTTGGGTAAAGATTGTATCAAGCACTTCAATTTACATAGAAATCTGAATGTCACAAATGATTATCTGTATGCCCAGGTAAATGATTTATATCATGACTCATTTATCTAAATAAAAAGAATCATTTAAATTAAATATATTAATCGAAGAGAAGATTGGTTTAAATGAAATTACTCAAGCTATTGTTATCTTAGTACACATTAAAATAAATATTAGTACACATTTGGTATATTTAAAATTTAGCTAATTTGAACTATAAATTATTAATTGTTTTTTTAAACTCAGTGAAAAAACAATTTATGCATCACCATATACATTATGCAAATACCACACAAGAACATGCAGTGGCTTTGTGGTTAGTGTGCTGGCATTTGAATTAAGAATACTTTATACGAAGTCTAGCAAGTGGACTGGAAAGAAAGTTCCTGCGCTTACGCGTGGGATGAATACGATAAATTATTATTCCGCTAGGTACGAGGTGGTTTGGTTTGTCGTTCTACAGTCATTATGTCCACACTTTAGGCTAATTAGACCGAGACCTACAGTTTAACATGTATTCCGACCCATTAATAAACATCCATGTCATCGGCAGGAATCGAACCTGAAGTCTGTGGTATCAAAGGCCAGAGCGCTACCTAATTAGCCATCAGGCCAAACTAATGTTCTAGGAGAGTAGATTTGGTTTGATTTGGGTTGTCACTCTTGAGTTTGTTTTGTGCACTGTTTAGGTTAATTAGATCGGAACTTACAGTTTGACGCGGATTCCGAACCACTAATAAGCATCCTTGCCATCGGCAGGAATCGAACCTGAAGCCTGTGGTGCCCATAACCAGAGCTGTAGCCAATTTATCTTCAGACTGCACTAGTTCGTGATGGGGAATAGAGTGCAGATACATAAAGGCTATTTTTGGGGCTATTTGCATAAAATTGCGATACAACATGAACAAAGTTTGACCCATTTGATCCCAAAGAAAGGAGATCCCATTGTAAATTGGTCAACGATTCGTGGAGTAATCGATTGGAGTAATCGACGTGGAGATTCGTCGATTGCTTAAATACTCTCATATAATTTTTTAATATAATTTCACTATTATAATAGAATTAATTAGATTTTAATTACTAC
Organism: Caerostris darwini; assembly: GCA_021605075.1. Classification (NCBI taxonomy): domain Eukaryota; kingdom Metazoa; phylum Arthropoda; class Arachnida; order Araneae; family Araneidae; genus Caerostris; species Caerostris darwini. The sequence continues at coordinate 322,495 of BPLQ01012779.1, forward strand.
TTTGTAGTGTTGATAGCTGATCATATATTGTTTGCTACAGAAACTTTAGATTTGTAACAAATTTAGCGTTACTCAGGAGCTACCTGCTACATTGCAGCCACAATAGGAAAAGAGGAGGGTCTAAAATATCTTCTGTAGAGTACAAAATCTATTTTTAAAAACTGTTATTGCCTCCATAGATTAGGACCTATTTTCAAAATTTAAAATCGTCATACTATTCAAAATATAAATAAATTGAATATTTTTTGTTATTTCTTTATTGTTATTTAAATATGATAATTTTTAATTGAAATAGTTTTTTTTTTGTTATTTCTTTATTATTATTTAAATATGATAATTTTTAATTGAAATAGTTTTTTGTAGAATTTCATTACATTATATTTGATAAAAAATGTATCAATATTATTTAAAAATGCCTAATCATTTAATTTATTAATTATGCACTAGAATTCTTCGAAATTATGCTTATTTAGGTAAAGAAAACTAATAAATTTGATAAATCTTTTTTGGAGTTAGTTAAGTATGAAAATATAAGCCAGTTGTTGTCCACATAATAATAATAAATAAATAAAATGTTGAATTAAAAGATAACTTATAACAGTTATTTTAATAGAATTCCCCCTTGAACTTTGTTATTACTCCGCTCTTGATTCTCGATTTTGGAAATTGGTAATTCATGACCAGTTTGCGATGCGTAATGCATTCAGTTTGTGGGCCATAAAGGGTGAAAGCACGTTTCACAATAATGGATTTTGTACGATCGCGGTTTTCTTTATGGGCTCGCTACAAACATGCATGTAATGTCAAACATTCTTTGTAACAACCGTTATTTTGTTTCGGTGCTATTGGACTCTTGTGAGTAGTTAAATACTAATAATACATGATAAAGTGTTCAAAAATGAAAATTAAAAGTGTCCTCGAAATTTGTGTTTTAATTTGTGTTTAACCTTTAAAGGGCAAAGTATTTTCTTTTTAAAAATTTGGGGAAAAAAACCACATAATTTTATTTTACATAACATCCATTTATTTATTTTTTTCTTATCCCACTCGGTAGACAGCTCCATCTAGATCAAGTCCATGAATCCGTGCGGTCTCATGGAAGGTAGAAATCTGTCTTGGCCAAGCGACGTCGAGCAAGAAGGACAGTGCCTTCCTGGAGGACTTTTAGGAGGAACTACCTCGCATTTGCATATCGTACCCACCAGGTAATCCGAAGTAAAATGCGGAACATCACAAACGCTATCGAGCCTTTTCGTTTTTTGAAACAGTGTCAACAGCAAAGCCGCCAAAGGATCGAACCTCCACCCTAATGCTCACCAGAGGCGCGAGTTGCCACTGACTTACGAGTCGGGCATATCATTTATAAAGATACAAGTCGAATAAAAAAAAATGCAGAAAGTAAATACTTCTATTTTCCATCAATGTATGATTAAAAATAATATTTGTACATCTCTACTCTACAATAATACCGTTGCTCTATCATACTAACATTCTAAATGTCTTGAAAGAAAAAGGACATGGTAGCTTAAAAATTTAATTAAGAAGGTTGATAAATTATTTCTTTATAAACAAAATAAATCATAAATGTGTATCAAAAACACAAATACTTTGATAGTTTTATTGATATACATAAATGGTGTAACCGTGCTTCCTCTTACGCACTGCAACGGCGCCCCTGTGGCGTTCATTAGAAATGGTCAGTAGGTCTCGAAACTCTAAACCGAGAGGAAGTACAGCGCAACCATGCGCTGCCGCTCAGAAACGTTTAGTTTACAATTTCACCCTGAGAGGAAATATATTTAGCACAATCTTGTGTATTAGTTGGCTTACAGACTCTCCCCCGGAGAGGAAGTATATTGCGAGTATCCCGCGCGTACCTGAGTATCGGGTTTTTGGTTTAGAAGTGGTATCCTTCCCCGAATCTATAATTATATGTCTTAAATGTGTTAAATATTGTATGTGTGTGGTGCTTGCGCGTGTCTCAATAAAGTTGTGAGTTCTCCAACCTGTGCTTCAAGTATTTCAACCCAACCACACCCAGTTACAATCCAGCTGCACAACATGCACACTACAATGGTTATATTAGATTTTTAAAAAAAAATTTAGCAAAAATTTTATTTTTTATATGGAGATATAGGTTCTACAACGAAAAAATTAATTAAATTTCTAAAAAAGATTCGAGATTAAAAGATGTAAAAAGATTCGATTATTTAAAAAATATATTGAACTAAGTGCATTATTTCTAAACATACCCAGTATTTGCTTAACTCATTCTGAAAAAAAATAAATAAACGTACATTTTTGAAGTATTAGGTAAAGAAATATTTCCAACAAACTTTTTTTTCTACAGTTGTTCAACTTATCTACTTAGAAAACATTTCTTTACTCATTACATCTATATATGTATGAAAAAAATCTTATTTTTTTGTCCTCTCTATAAAAAATATCTCTGTATAAAAAAGAATAATTTTTTCCCCGATTTCTTTTCGCTTCTGGCGATGACACTGTTTTGATGCGTTTTTTTCCCCTCCGTCGCCATTTTGACTTACAAGTCATTTGCAAGTTTTCTTTGCAGCTGCTCCTATCAAGATGATGCCATTCCAGAAGAGAAAAAAAATAAATAAATAAATAAAGATGGTACAGAGAGAGAGAGAGACAGAAAAAATATCCGAGAAAAGAAGATTTTGTTTCTTCTGTGTCCTCCGTTCGAAATAAGACAAAACTCCACCAATAAATTATCTTCAGACAAGAGAAGAAACAGATTTTCTTTTTTTTCTGTTTTCTGTTCTTCCGCCCGAAGCCGTGTGTCTGGGAAAAAGTGAGAAAAACAGAGATACTCAATTACACCTGAGAGATGCGACCTGTCACACGAACCACGTTCGAGGTTTATTTTTAGAAATCCCGGATTTTTGTTTTGTTCCCAGTTAAAGGTGGGAACGGAGAATACTAACAAAATAAACAATATGTCTCAACGTTTTTTTGACAGAATTTTCTTAGATTTTTTTTGAACGGATTTTAGAAAATCTCCCTGACTAAAAAAAAAAAATAAATATAGTTTTTTTTCGTTTCTGACAAGAGATGTTTGATCAGTAAAGAGTTTAACTTAATGAAAACATATTCAGTACAACTGCAAAACAATTGTTAAATCGAATAGTTTTTCTCTCGTTGTTCGTTATTTACAATAAATATGTGTAGTTTATTAACATATAAAATATGTGTAGTTTATTTTACTGCATTTATAATAAATATGTAATTATTAATATAAAATATGTATTGCTTATTTTATATTATTTATAATAAATATGCATAGTTCATTAACATATAAAATATCTTTTACATTAATTATAATAAATATGTATAGTTCATTAGATAAAATATGTACTGTTTATTTTACATAATTTATAATTATGTATAGTTCCTTAACATATAAAGTATGTATAGTTTATTTTACATTATTTATAATAAATATATACAGTTCATCAACATATAAGTTATGTATAATTTATTACATTATTTATAATAAATATGCACAGTTCCTCAACATATAAAATATGTACAGTTTATTTACTTTATTTATAATGAATATGTATAGTTCCTTAACATATATAATATGTATTATTTATTTTACTTTATTTATTATAACTATCTATAGTTTATTAAAATATGTATAGTGAATTTTATATTATTTATAATAAAAAGGTATATGTGTAATAGTTCATTAAAATTTATCACGCTAAAATAATTATTAATTAAATTGAAAACGTGAACATTAATAAATCTTTTTTTTATATCCAGCATTAATCAGTGTCTAAACGTTAATATAAAAATTCATTATGAAAGATTTTATTATAGAATAAGTTTTATAGATGTGTCCATGTGTTCCCACTGTTGGAGCCTTATTCGAAGAGCAGAGAAAACCAGCGATTTCATATTTGGAAATTTTAATCCAAATATGCAAACCTTTACTTTTACATTTATATTTCACTTTTTATGATTAAGAATATTTTTATTTAAAAATCAGCAATATGGCCCACCGTTGCCAGGTTATAGAACATTATCGATTTTGGGAAATCTTATTAAGAAAAGTGCAGAATAAAAAGTTTCAGATTTCAAATAATTCGCTTTGGAATAGGTTGGGTTGAGATACTTGAGGTACAGGATTGAGAACTCACACCTTTATTTACACCATGCACACACAATTAGAAACATACAATATTTAACACATTTAAAGACAAGATAATTATAGATTCGTGCGCAGAAAGAAGCTTGGTTACAGCCTTAATTAATATAGATTGACTAAATAAAACAATCATTCTTATCCCCCCCATCTTTTATCAGTTAACACTTATTTTTAAGAATGTAATAGAGTTAGGTTAGGAATTAAATTTACTAATACTATAAAATTTCCATCTTTTGTATTTTTTTTTTAATTCCTTCCATTAGCTCACCCTCTCCCTATATATATATCTTGTTCAAATTTTCAATCGTTCATAAGACACTTTTTATTTATCCACTCAAGTTCAAATACATTTTTTTTGAACTTGTAGTGGATGACGTTTGATGTTAATATAGTTTTTTCAAATATTAATTCATTCATTAAATTTAATTAATCAATTTTAGATTTAAATTGCATGTATATACCAATAGATGGCGCCAGATAAAATTAAAAGAAAAAAGAATGAAAATTATTTATAAAGGACTTCCTGCAATATAGTGAGAAACAAAAGAAGGAATTGATCTTAAATTTTTTTTTTTATATTACTTGTTTTTAATGATGACGCCAGTCATCTGGTGGCAAAAAAAGAAAATAAAAAATATTTTTGTTTAATTTAAAAGTAATTAACAAAAATATTTTTGTAAATTTTCGTTACAAATTTGTAAAATGAAATAATAAATCGCAAAAAAATTACTATACACTGAAGTGACAAAAGTCATGGGATACCTCTTAATATCGTGTCGGCCCTCCTTTCGCCCGGCGAAGTGCAGCAACTCGACGTGGCATGGACTCAACAAGTCGTTGGAAGTCTTCTGCAGGAATATTGAGCCATGCTGTCTCGATAGACGTTCATAATTGTGAAAGCGTTGATGGTGCAGGATTTTGGGCACGAACAGACCTCTCGATGATGTCCCATAAATGCTCGATGGGATTCATGTCGGGCGATCTAGGTGGCCAGATCATTCGTTGGAATTGTCCAGAATGTTCTTCAAACCAATCGCGAACAGTTGTGGCCCGGTGACATGGCGCATTGTCATCCATAAAAATCCCATCGTTGTTTGGGTACATGAAGTCCATGAATGGCTGCAAGTGATCTCCAAGTAGCTGAACATAAGCATTTCCAGTCAATGTTCGGTCCAGTCGCACCAGAGGACCAAGTCCATGCCATGAAAAAACAGCCCACACCATTACGGAGCCACCACCAGCTTGAACAGTGCCTTGCTGACAGTTTGGGTCCATGGCTTCGTGGGGTCTGCGCCACACTCGAACCCTATCATCAGCTCTTACCAACTGAAATCGTGACTCATCGGACCAGGCCACTGTTTTCCATTCATCTAAGGACCAACCGATATGCTCACGTGCCCACGAGAGTCGCTGCAAGCGATGTCGTTCTGTCAGTAAAGGCACTCGTGTCGGTCTTCTGCTGGAATAGCCCAAGAAAGCCAAATTTCTCCGCACAGTTCTAACAGACAAGTCCCTTGTACGTCCCACATTAATTTCTGCGGTTATTTGATGCAGTGTTGCTTGTCTGTTAGAATTTACGACTCTTTGCAGACGTCGCCGGTCTCGGTCGTTAAGTGCAGGCGGTCGACCACTGCGCTGTCCATGGTGGGATGTTATGCCTGAAATTTCATACTCTCGGCACACTCTTGACACAGTGGATCTGGGAATGTTGAATTCCCTAACGATTTCCGAAATGGCATGACCCATGCGTCTAGCTCCAACTAACATTCCGCGTTCAAAGTCTGTTAATTCCCGTCGTGCGGTCATCATCACGTCAAAACCTCTTCACATCAATAACTTGAACAGAAATGAAAGCTCTGCGAAAACACTGCGCATTTATATCTGTTCTACGCGATGCTACTGCCATCTGAAAATTTGCATATTGCTATCCCATGACTTTTGTCACTTCAGTGTATATACAAGTACTTATTTTTATATAAATAGATTTTACATTTTACTTGCTAGTAGAACCATATGATTTATTAAGAGGAATATAAACTTAAAAAGCAGGTGCCATATACAATATTATATTTTGCTACTATGTGGTGTAAGAAATTATATCATGTACTGAAACGTGGAAATATTTTTACAATAAGACAAAAGATTTAGAAATCTGATCTGAAAATAAATCTTTACTTTGAGCCTTTTGATTTCATAACATTAAATGTATGCTCTTTTGTGAATTATTTCTTCCAATAATTTAGCACTCAAATGTATATTATTATTATTTTAATGTAGAATATGAAACAAAATCCAGGTTTTCACATTTACTTGCTTAACCAGTTAAGTTACAATAAGTTCTCATCGTTAGAATGGAGGATTAATTTTGAATCTCTAAACTGAGATTTTAATGTCAAGCTTGCTTTAAATAAGCTGTGGAATAAAGAGCTGACGTACCGTGTCAAATTCGAAATAAATTACTTAGTACCATGCTACAACAACTTGATTCTTGAAAATTTTTCGAGAGAGGAATTCAAGAGTGCTTTCAGTATTGAATGAGTTTATCTAAATCGAGATATTTGATGGAACTTGAATGAGATTGTAGAAAATCGTTGGAAAATAGCCGAATTTCAAAGCAGCTTGAAAGCATTCTCATTCATATGATTGGATCCATTTTAAGAGAAGGATTTCAAGGTGCACTTAGAAGAATTAAATAATTATAATGACTATAAATAACTGTTATTTAGTCACCATGCTACAAATTGATTCTTGACAATTTTTCGAGATAGGAATTCAAGAATGCTTTCAATTTCGAATGAGTTTAACTAAACTGAAATGTTTGGTTGTAGCCAGAATGAGATGAGTTTGGGTTTATCCCTCTATTGTCCTTTTGATCCCACGAGGGCTAAATATATCGGTACCTACAGATTAAATTGGATTCCGAACCACTAACAAATATCCATGCCACCGCCAGGCTGAAGTATCTGAATGAGATTGAAGCAATTCGATGGGAAAGGGTCAAATTTCAAAGCAGTCTAAAATCATTCTCATTCATATGATTGAATCAATTTTAAGGCAAGGATTGGAAGGTGCACTTAGAAGAATCAAATAATTAATGTGATTATAAATAATAATTACTTAGTTACAAAGCTACAATTTCACCATCATCATCATCAATGGCGCAACACCCCCATGGTGGGCCAAGACAGTCTGCCCGTTGGCATATTTCTAGACAGGAGATATTTTCTTTTTACGGAGTAGGGTTATCAGCACTGCGCCCAACGCTCTAGAGCCAATCAGCACTATGCCCAACGCTCTAGAGCCATATTAGACCGGGATCTACGATTTAAAGTGGATTCCAAACCATTACAAACATCCACGTAACCCCGGGAATCGAACCCAATACCTGTGGCATCAAGCGCCAGACCGCTAGTCACTCGGACATCATTTCCCCATGCAATAACTTGATTCTTGAAAATTTTTCGAGAGAGGAATTCAAGAGTGCTTTCCGTATCGAATGAGTTTATCTAAATCGAGATAGTTGGATGAATGAGATTGAATCAATTCGATAAAAAATGGTCCAATTTCAAGACAGTCTGAAAGAATTCTCATTCATATGATTGTATCAATTTTAAGGGAAAGATTTGTAGGTGCACTTAGTAGAATTAAATAATTATAATGAATTCAGGCGCTTTAAGGGTAATATATCTAATTCTATATTACTGATATTACTTCATAGTAAAAAAGGGATTTTTTTAAAACGGAGCAATTAATAAACGGACAACTAATGACGCATAAAAATTAAATGATTTTTACTTTGCTTTCTATGATACATTTCAATGCACGTATTATTTAACTGAAAATAATAATACTTATTAGTTTGTAATTAAATATTCTACGTAATTTAATTCTGTATTGAATAACATCTATTCGTGTACTTCTAATAGAAAATAAACTGAACATAATAAACATCATGGCAATAATTCATTTAGTTTAATAATGAGTAATGATTAATGGGAGGCTTGTCAATGTTTTTTCATGTTTTGAAAATTGTTGTAAAAGTAAACAAGTTTGAATGCTGTTGAATTAAAAGATTTAAGTATTACATAGATAGTATTATGTGAACATAAATATTTTATCCTTTCTTCCCTATGGCTGCAGATAATAAACATCGTAATTGTTTTATTTATGTGATTAGTTATTGCAATTATTCATTTTATAACTTTTCAAGCCAACGGCCGTACCATGCTGAATATACCGGTTCTCGTTAGATCACCGAAGTTAAGCATCATTGGGCGCGGTCAGTACTTGGGTGGGTGACCACCTGGGAACACTGCGTGCCGTTGGCAAATTTGGGACCTGAATGGCCGAGTGGTCTAGCGCTCTGGCGCTCGGTGTCACAGGTTTCGGGTTCGAATCCAGGCGGTGCCATGGATGTTTGTAGTGGTTCGGAATCCACTTTAAGCCGTAGGTCCCGGTCTTCTATGACTGTAAGAGCGTCACGGAGCAAAAGTCAGGCTTCTACCTACGGGGTGCTCCATCACAACAGAAGCTGCTTCCTTCCCCTTCAATCATGAGTCCATATGGGCTCGTGGGCTTGGCCAGCCAAGTGGGATAAGAAACAACAACAAAACAACAACATAACTTTTCATTAACTACACCTTTTATTTACATTCATCCTTCATTAATTTGGGGAATTTTTCCAAACAGATTTGAAAGGAATAGCTATATTTATATTTTCAAGCATTTTAATGATATTAATAATTTTAAAAAATGAATTTGTGAATATTTGCATCAAGAGTGGGAAAATACATGCAGGTAATAAATATAATCCTAAAAGATAATAATAATTATAAATATGTTTCTCCCATTTCTGCAATGTTGCTTCGGGTGAGCTATGAACATTAAACCTACTCTGTTTTTCCGAAATGACTGCAATAAATTAGCACTGATGTTTCCCCAATAAACAAAAGCTAAACTTTCCAAACAGAAGAGTCTTCGAACTTCCACTCCACCCCCCACCTCCCCATTTCCTTCGAGTCTTTTTGAAGTCTTACCCTCTCTCTCTCGAATCCATAACCAAACCTACCATCCATTATCAAGTGCACTACTTCCCACGAAAGCTCGCCGAGTAAGTACTCCGTCAAAATGGCCACGACGTAGCTGCTAATTATTCTGAGGTGTTCGGGGCTCAGAGGAGGATAAGGCCTCTCTTGTTGATTTTCCGGTTATCAGAAGGAACCGGGTCTCTAATTAAAACCCAAGAACTTCTTCGCTGGGAAGAGGGAAAAATGGAAGAGATTGTTGGGATAGCAAACTTCGCTATCAAAACAAAAGGTGGGAGGTTTGAGTTGCTGAAGGACATGGGGATGAATGGACGCCTTATATTCCAGATTGGACGTTGGCGAAACTTGGTCTTGGCAGGATTATGACAAAGCTGTTCATTAAATTTCGTAGGGACTTGCTTTGCGAAGAATTACTAGGGTATTAATTGAAGGTCACTTTAAAATTTGATATGAAGGACATATATAAATATTTGACATTGCGTCGCATATGCTGCTTGCTCACAGTATTAAAAATGCAATTAAGAAACCTATGAGTATAGAAGGAAGCAGAATTTACGGTCTTAACTGAGTAAGGTCAGTAGATATTTGGATGATTCTGAAACTCCTTTTTTATGACAGCGATGGACACATTAAATTTGTGGGTAGAAATGATTTCCTTTTCATTTCAGTGGAGGGTAATAGGTAAAGTTTCCCTCCGATGTTGCCTTGAATTGTTAGCTTCAAATTGTTGATGGGAACAAGAAGTTTAATTTTTTTGAGACAATCGTTTGTATTCATGAGCAATTCAAACCAGATTGTTGATTTAGATACACAAAAAATACTGAGAAATTGAAATATTGAATTGACCTTACTGATGATTTTTCAAAAGGATAAGATGAATTTCAAAAGTATTTCAAACTCGATTGATACACTAAACACTGAAATGAAAACACTGAATGCGCCAGCTCACACTGCATTGATTATTTGTAACTTTTTCGCCAAAAATGAAACCCATATCGTTCAACAACCACCGTATTCATACTGTGCAACTGCTGGCTATTCCCTAACCTCAGAAGACCACTCCGGGGACACCGTTTTGAGTCGATTGAAGAGATTCAACGTGAATCGGCGCGCACTTTGAAGGCCATCCCTGCCGATGACTTTTTAGCATGCATTGAGGACTGGAAAAAAAATTGGCATAAGTGCATTGTGTCCGGAAAGGATTACTTTGAAATTTGATGAAATGAATTTGGAAGAATAAATAAAGAGTTTTTGAAAAAAATTGGTCTTAATGTTTTGGGCACAGTAGTAAATGGTTGAATGAATGGTAATATATGGCGATCTAATATTAACGAATAATTCTTATGCTAATTAGAGACCCAAAGAATTTAATAGAACATTTAAAATTTAGTCCTTAGGTATTAATTATCATGAATACAATATTTACTGATTTACATTTCCTTTCTTTTCATAATTGTTAGTTAATTATCCAAAAAGGATCTTTGCTTAATGGATATCTGATTATACCAGAGAGAATAATTTGTATAAAAATTCCCCTTGTTTTTAGGCTGTTTCCATCATAGCGGAGCAATAACAATGAATAGACATCTTTAATTAGCATTGCTTAGAAATGGTTTTTCAGCCAGCAAAAAAATAATATTATAAAAAATATTTTTAATTTCGGAAGATTTTAAAATGATTTTTAAGTAAATTTTATTTTTTTTTACTGGAACACATTATGAGAATAGCACATTATATCTAAACATATTAATAATTCGAGAAATTCAATAATGTTAATAATACAATATTAAAAGCGTCCCCTCCCCTTTAAAAATATTATAATACTTAACGTTGTTTTGTTGATAACTTCCTGCAAATCGGAAATAAAACATTAATGAATCAGCGTTATTAAATTTAACATTATCAGCGATATTTTTTTTATCAAATTTAGTTATTAATTATTTAATAAATAAATTTATGAATCAGTATTATTTTCTGGTCAGCGCTTCATGTGGGAATGAAAAGCCTTTGTTTGAGAGTTTGGAAAAATGGAGTGTTGGTGAAAACATAGAAAATTCCAATCACACAGTCCAACTGTTAATCTACTCAATTTTCAATGCAATATCAATAGTGTGTGCCATCAGTGGTAATGGAACCTTTGTTCTCTTGCACTATTTTCAGTCTAGCTTGCACTATAAGTGTAACGAATATATATGCATATATACATATATATATATATATATATATATATATATATATATATATACCATATATACATATATACCATATATATGCATATATACCATGGCTGCCGAAATTTGGCATATTCTTTCTCTACTTCAAATATTTTATAGAGTAACAATGAAATTCCATTTATAACTAATACAACCGTGCTTCCTAATACGCATTGCAAGAGCGTCCGCTGTGGCATTCAGGAAAAGTGGTCAGTAGATCTCGAGACTCTCACCTTATAGGAAAAAGGCGCAACTTGCACTCCCACTGAGAAAACTTAGTTAATAGTCTCTCATCATGATAAGAAATATATTTAAGGTAACCCTGTATATAATTTGGCCTCTCACCTGGAGTGGAAGTATATTTCGCGCATCCCACGCATATCTGAGTATCGGGGTTTTGGCTTAGAAGTTGAATTCTTCTACGAATCTATTATTATATGTCTTGTGCTGCATGTTGTTTGTGTCTAATTGTATGCATGTGGTGTTTGTGCGCGTATAAACTAAACATGTGCCTAGGGTGTTTGAACCCAACCACACCCATTTGCAATCCAGTTGGCCAACCTGCATACTACACTAATACTTATAGGGAAGACAAAAATGCACTAGAAAACGTAATAACTTTTTAAAAAAGTAAATCAGAATAGTTAATAATATCTTAATACTTATTAATGTAATTTTTGTATACAAGTTACAAGTTTCAAATTCACAAAAGAGTATACGCCGCATAAAAGGCGATTTAGTACACTTTTTATTTTTAAATATATCAATGTAAGAGTTTTGTTGCTTTGAAAATCTATCCTTGTCGTGTAAATGAAAATAAAATTTGTGGAAACAAAAATGAGCTCCAGAAGTGATTTGGTTTTTTTTTTTTGTCGGTCTACGGTCATTTTGTGCACACTTTGGCTAATTAGACTGGGTCCTACGGTTTAAAGTGGATCAACTACTATTACACCATACCACATGCCTAGAGCTAAGTTGCCCCTTTACAATTTGGGAATGATGTGGGTGAGAAGAAGTCTGATTGGGTTCCATGATCATATGAGACCGGGACCTACAGCTCAAAGTGGATCCCGAATAATTTAAAAAACATAAATGCCGTCGCCAGGATTCGAACCTGAAGCCTGTTGATCCAAAGGCCAATTGTCTCTCTAGCCAATTGGCCATTGGGACTTTCTCCAGAATTGAAGTGAAATTTAGAAACTTGTTATACAGTTGTCTAAAGCAGGTAAATCTCTATATGAAATTGTGATAACATGAATTGTAGTCTCTGTATGATTTCTGTAGGAAAATCAATGAGTTCAAAAAGTTATCGAGAAATTTAATAATGGATAATATTTTTGTTCTAATACAGCTGGCAAACACTTAGACAATTCTCTTCGATGCCTTAGGGCAAGTGCTGCACCGACGTTACTCACTTACCATTACCCAGGAGGTGGTGTAGCTTGAAGAGAAGCTACGGACGCAGAGTAACAATACCCGCGCATCGCTCTACGATCATGTTATAGATCGGGACCTACGGTTTAAAGTGGATTCCGAAGTACTACAATCATCCATGGTAACGCCGGAACTTGAATCCGAAACCTCTGGTACCGAGCGCCAGAGCTATAGCCACTCGGCCATTCAGAGCCCATAAAAATGGATAATATAGTATATGCAATAAAACGGTATGCAGAAATATAATAATGAAAAAAAACTTCGAAGTAAAAGAAAAGTAATCCTTATTTTCGTGATTAAGAATAGAATACTCCAAGATGTAACACAACATCCCAAAGTGAGTGCTATACGATTTGCTATATCTATTTCCAGAACAATAAGAATGTGTGGTTCAGCAGAAACGCTTCGAAGACTATTCCGCAAAGCAAATGACAATGGTTGCTTTGTTGAAAGAAAAACTTTTCATTTTCGAGGAAAAAAGTATTTCATTCGTTATTTCAAAGTTTCATGACTTTTGGAATCAAGTTACCTTTCAGTGAGGAAAGTAAATTCAATATTTTTTTTTGTGACAGTCGCTGTTATGCTGGTATAAGGTTTAACAATTTTCAACTTGATCTCCAAAACACCAATTCCACTGTAAAACATTGAAGTAGTACAATTTTTGTATTAGGCAAAAGGAACGGACTTTTTGTAGTTTAATTGAATTATAAGTTTTGTGTGAACAAACTAATCATTTATAATAATAAATAATTAGTAAACTCAGAAAATCATGAACAAAATAAAATGTCTTGGAATTAAGTAAGAAAGAACAAATAAGGTTGATAAGGTGTTTTTTTAACAATAAAAAAAAACTACTGTCACATGGGACCGGGACCTACGGCTTAAAGTGGATTCCAAACAACTATAAACATGCATAGCACCTCTGGGATTCGAATCTGAAACCTGTGGTACCAAAGCGCTAGATACTCGGCCATCAGGCCCCAAAATATGCAAGAACCATCTACGACAGGCCTGATATTATAATTATAGTCAAGAAGTAGCCCTATTTGTGGATCCCCTAACTTTTCCAACATTATTGGCGCAACAGCCCCATAGTGGGCAAAGGCCGTCTGCTTACTGACAGATTTCTAGAGAGGAGATGTTTTCTTTTTACAGGGTATGATTGTCAGGCTTATTGTCATCGCTATAAGTCATGTCTGATTGTAGAGTGTTGGGCGTATGAGGTTATTACCTACTGCGTATAAACGAAAACATCTCCTGTCTCGAAATCTGCCAGTAAGCAGACGGCCTTTGCCCACCATGGGGTTGTTGCGCCAATGAAAAAATAGGGAAATAATAAAATAATGCTTCCTAATGATAAAATTAAATACTTAAAAGATTTCTTCAACTTTGTATTTTTTAAGAAATGCATACAGGATTTCTCATTATACATGATAATACTCAGCCCCAGTTTTCTGAGAGAAAACCTATCAAGATGTATGAAATTCGTCCAGACTCAAAGAATAATCCCCAGAGATTTTCATCCAGAAAAAAATGCTTTAAAAAAACCCCATATTTTATTATTTTCGAAGCAGCTGCTAAAGACAGAGAGAGATTAAGATTTTTTTATCGCCTTAAAAAGTTCTAAAATCGATATTAACAGGATCCTAAGTCACAGCAAATTTTGTGAGATTATCACTTTAATAAGGCCCCCTTTTTTATCCTTGCTTTTTTTTTTAACAATTGTTTACCGAGCCACTGTTGTTCACTTGGAGATTTTCCTTAATGTTTAATTAGTAGCATCCGTCTGAAGCAAACGCAACGCTGGTTCACAAATTTGCTTTATTCTAGACGTTGATTAATTTATGAGAGAAAGGAGAAAAAAATTAGTTTGTTCAATATTTTGTCTAAGGTATTAAACATCTATTTAAATTGCGGGATTTATCATCTCGTGCTGTTGACATAATGATGGAGAAAACTTTAAAAAAAATAAATATTCAGATTAAAAATTATTAAATTAAATATTTGAGAAAATGGAAACTCAGGATTTTAATTTTTAAAGATCTCAGTCTCAAAGATAAATAAAGTAAAAAAAAGCAAGGCTTTTAAATGACTTTAAATTTTTATTAGTAATTAATGGTTTTAATTAAATTTGTTCACTGGATAAATATCTTCCCTTTTTTTGGTTAAATGAGTCGATCTTTAAATATTTAAAATATAGAAAAAAAAGGTGTGTAATAATGAATAATCACCTCGTTATTCAAAAGATCCGAATTATTAAAAAAAACTTTAAATAATCCTACAAAAATTGAAATATACCGGAAAATAAACAAGGAAGGTTAAAGATTTCTTGGCTCAGTGGCAACGCGTTCCGCTGGTGAGCATTAGGGCTGAGGTTTCATCCGCTGGAGTCTTTGTTGTAGACACTGTTGCAAAAAGTGAGGAGTCTCGATGGCGTTTGTAATGCTCGAAATCCTTCATGATTAATCGGACTAGCTGGTAAGAGTTTTCTGGGTTTTCTCCCATACGATACGCAAATGCGGGCTAGTTCCTCCGGAAGGCACTGCCCTCCTTCTTCAGCTGCACGGCGCCAAATCAGACTTCTACCTACGGGTGCTGTGATCCCCAGAATTAGGGTAACTTAGGGTCCCAAGGGCAGGACTGTGTGAAGTTACCAGACGAAGAGCGGTACCCTGTTCCTCCAGGTTGGGGAGTGGGCATAGGATTGATCACCTTATCTTTAAAAAAACCGTTTCAGAAATCTCCAGGAGCAAATTCCAGATTTACTACTCATAAAATTTATTGGCCTGATGGCCGAGTGGCTAGCGCTCTGGCTCTCGGTACCACAGTTTCGGGTTCGAGTCCCGGAGGTACCGTGGATGTTTGTAGTGGTTCGTAATCCACATTAAACCGTAGGTCCTGGTCTAATCGTAGAACGTTGCGGGGGCATTGTTACTCCGCGTTCTTAGCTTATCTTGAAGTTACACGTGCCCCCTGGGTAGCGCTAAATGAGTAACGTCGATGCAGTCCTTGCCTATAGCATAAAAAAGATCATGGCCTAAATACTTGCCAGCTGCATTAGAAAAAATCTAATTCCAAAAAACATGGAACGAATAAATATTTGTCACATGGAATGCTCGAATTTCGTTTAAGAGTGGTGTTTTGAGCAATGCTATAGATGTTTTCACCAAATATAATTTGGACTTTTTCAACAATTGAAGGCCCCGAAGAAGGGGAAGGCCTCCCACCAGATGTGTTGATTCAGTCGAAAGAGATTTAAAGGGTCTGGGAGTCAACAGATGGTCATTTATTGCCCCGGACAGATTGAGATGGGGGATGCTCATGGAGACTGCTTTGACCATAGTAACAGGCTGCAGTGCGACGAAGCAGAATCCAATAACAATAGAAAAAAATTATTTTGAGAAATTCCTCTCAATTACAAAAGGAACTTCCTAGTACTCGTAATCCAAAGATTTTAAGAATTAAAACAATTTTACTAGCTATTTATTTAACACTAATACCATTTATTAATTTAATATTATTTGCTTACAATCAACGTCATTATATATGACAAAAGAATTAAATTTTATAATGTTGTTTTCCTTTCTGGGAGCCTGACTTCCCCTTATATTTTCTTAGATTTTGTGAAATTTTATTCCAAAATTTTATTGAAAAGTAGCATATCATTTATTTACCATCAAATTAAAATATTACACCAAGCAGTATTTCATGCAGAATCGGGAAAAATTATGAATATGCAAAAGTTTTGCCACAAAAATGTCTTTTAATTTGTTTTGTTAATGTAGGATTTCGATTAATATAATTGAAAATGCATCAACATTTTATGCACATCCAATGGTCATGAAAAGAAAAAATGGATGGAAAAAGGATCATAATTTCTGACCACCTCCGACGTTTTAATCGACCAGGTCACTTTTGTGTCAATAATTCTCACGATTTCCTGCCTATAATTCGTTTTCGATTCGCTGCTCTTTGACATATTATTTACTAATCCTTCTATTTTTATTCCCACAGCCTAAAACTAACAAAATGTTTTCCAGTTATAAAGAACATTGTTGATGCCACAATTATATAAAAAAAATTGTATTATAATTTTGAGATAGTGCAAATCAGAAAGAGCACATGCATTGAAAACATAGATGTAAAAAAAAAAAGATTTTTTTTCTGAAGAAGTTTTGCAATTTTATATTTCCTGAATAGATAAATATCTTTATGAATATCACAGTTAATTATTGAATGTAAAACGTTTTTAATTCTTATCTATAATTTCATTCTAAGCTTTTTGTTACATTTACAATAGACACTAATATGGGAGAATCGTTGCATTTGTAAAAGTACAGGTTCCTTACCATCGTCCCCTCTGGGCGTTGGTATCACAGGCAGGATTCCTGGCTGTGGCATGGATGTTTAAGAGTGGTTTGGAATCCACTTTAAACTGTAGGTCCCAGTATGTTTAGCCCTCGTGTGCGTAAAATGACCGTAGAGCGACAATCCAAACCAATCCCATCATCCTCAACAGTTAGGTTTTTTTTTTCTTTAATACGATCGAATATTGTTTATTTTTCTTTCATACAAAATTTTGTCAAATTTTTTGACAAGAAACATTTTTATGTGATGAAATTGATATGCAGTATTTTTATGTGGCTTGATTCGTTTTATATTGCCACTCTACGGTCATTTTTTGCACACTTAAGTCTACTTAGACAGAGACTTACTCTTTAATATGGATTCCATACCACTAACAAACAACCATGTCACCCTAGGATTCGAACCTGAAGATTGTGGTACCAAAGACCATAACGCTAGCCAATTGACCACCAGGCCGCTTTTTATGTGGCCGTCTTATAGAGTTTAATTTTATAAAATTTAAAATTATATAAATATATATATATATACACTGATTACCAATAAGTATTTGGACACCTGTGATAGAAAAGAAAAACGAACTTCATTCAAAATCAATAGTTGGTAGAGCCTCCACGAGAGGCAATTACAGCGTGAACCCTCCGGGGCATACTTTCCACAAGTCTTTGTATGACAGCTAGTGGTATTTTCTTCCCCTCGGCTTGGAGAAGACATAGAAGTTCCTTCACCGATTTTGGACGGGTAGGGCACCCCTGAATTCGGCGATGCAACGCGTCCCAAAGGTTCTCGATAGGGTTGAGATCTGGGCTCTGGGCAGGCCAGTCTATTCGATGAACTCCATTGGCACCATACCAAGCCTTGGTTAATGTCGAAACATGACAACTGGCATTGTCGTCCTGAAAGTAACAGGGGTCCAACCCGTAAAACTGCCACAACGTAGGAAGCACATTGTCATCCAAAATAGTGCAGTAGGCATCGGCGTTGAGCTTACCATGAAAGGGGACCAAGGGTCCCAGTCCATACCAGGAGAAATACCCCAGACCATAATTCCACCTCCGCCGAACTTGACTGTTGGTACAATGCATTCTGGCAGGAGACGTTCTCCAGGCAGACGCCAGACCCATACCCTGCCATCCGAACGGTAAAGGGTGAACCTTGATTCGTCACTGCAAAGAATCCGTTTCCACTGATCTACAGTCCAATTTCGATGTGCTTTGCGCCACATTAACCGAGCAGCGCGGTTGGACTTTGGGATTAAAGGCTTATGGGCAGCAGCACGACCATGAAAACCATGATGTGCTTCCTTACGGATGGTATTCATTGAAACAATACTCCCGGATACCTGTTGAAACTCTTCACGGATGAGGGCCATCGGTTGGGTGCGGTTCTTCCGAATTTCTAAGGTGAGCACTCGTCGGTCTCTATCTCCCAGTTTTCGTTGGTCTGCCGACTCGGGGCACATTCCGACAATCACCGCTGACCTTCCACTTCTTAATCACATAGGCCACTGTCGATTTTGGGTACTTCAGATCGCTAGATATGTCCCTTAAGGATCGGCCACATTTGTGATAAACGATAATTATACCTTTCTCGAAATCAGAGAGCTCTGAACTGCGCGGCATCTTGCATGCGACTAATGCCGATGCTGTTTCCTACACGATATATACCGGCGGAGTCCGTGACGTACCTCAGGACCGCAGATATCGTCATTTGCATAGGTGTCCAAATACTTATTGGTAGTCAGTGTATATATACTAGCAGAGAACGGCATACGTTGCCCCGTCAACAAAAATGCATTGTAGAAAATGACATATCGCGAATATATTCTCCATGTTCCAATATATGTGCATATTAATTTTTAAGGATATCGCTTGAGCGATAAGTTTTATCAAAAACGGTCGAGCCGTTTAGGAATTCAGTGACAAGCACACGTACAGAAGAGTTATATCGATTGCAGCGCCACCCACCGGGCCCAATTGTGAATCTAAACCATTCAGGAACCCACTCAAACACACACAAAAAATTTCATCAAAATCGGTCCAGCCGTTTAGGAGGAGTTCATTTACAAACACATGTACAGGATTATATATATAAAGATATATTTTACAGATTAGACAGATATAATCCGCCATATGAAACTCTAAGATATACAATCCACTACAGTAAAATTAAGATATCTGAAAAAAATATAAAAAGACTTAAAAGACTAAAAAATTTATTGAGTGAACTTTCAAAACATCGAATCGATATACGTTGCTGGAAATAAAGAAAAAGTTTGTCCTATCGCCTGAAGTGGGCAATCGCTATCCTCACTAAAAGTGTCAGAATCATCATGAGTGGATATAAGTTATTTATAGCTGCGTGATGCTGGTTAGCAGGTGGACTGCTTTTATCACGACAACTTGCTGGGGGAAAAAAACATGAAATATACAGCCAAAGAACTTTTTCCGTTAAGAACTTATGAGTTCCGAAAAGTTCTTTTGCAATATGGAATTCTTTCTTGGCTGGAACTAGAATTAGAAATGGCTGACACTGCCATGAAATACAGAAAATCGGTTAAGTCAACTTTTGTTGAAAATAAATCGAAAGTATTAAGAATTTATGGCCTTGAGGATGAACTATCTGTTCCTTAATAATTCCA
This sequence comes from Caerostris darwini, assembly GCA_021605075.1. NCBI lineage: Eukaryota > Metazoa > Arthropoda > Arachnida > Araneae > Araneidae > Caerostris > Caerostris darwini. Next base: position 342,373 of record BPLQ01012779.1, read on the forward strand.
TTAGTGAGATGTGTTTTGATATATGTTATAGTTAAAACATACCGTTTGATTTCATAACATGGAAGAAATGCGACACAAGTTAAAGTATATTTCAATGGGCATTTTATTTCATAAATAAAATATTTTGTTTAGTTTATATATCAGAAAATATTAGAAAAATTACAACTGAATTAACTAGTAAAATTGCTTGACATCTTGTTTTTAAATATTAAATGAAACACGCGAAAATCTATTTGTTCATCATATTGATTTTGTCGCTTCAAAGTAGACCCCATTGACTACAATACAACGTAGCTTGTTCTAATCCTCCATGAATTCTTTAGGCTAAATAGACAATGGGGGGGGGGGCGAGTAACTAGAGATCTGGCGCTCGGTGCCACAGATTTCGGGTGCGGCTGTGCCGGCGGTAGCATGGATGCTTGTAGTGGTTCGAAATCCACTTTAAACTACAGATCGCAGTCTAATATGATTGTTGGGCGTAGAGATGACATCCCTACCCAGTAAAAAGAAAACATCTCCTGTCTCGAAACCTGCCAGTAGGCAAACGACCTTGGCCCACCATGGGACTGTTGCGCCAATAAAGAAGATTAAATATGGTCATAAGTTTCTTCAGTACCTCGGGCTTAGGCTCATTTTCGAAATATCATTCAGAAGACAGTTCCACTGTTGGTTGGTTTGCATGTTATACTCGTAAATCCATGTATCAACACCACAGCATTTCATGAATGTGGAATCAGTGGAAAGTCGGGAAATCATGTCTTCAGCGACATGCTTTCGAGGCTCTTTTTGGACAAAATTGAGCTCTATAAGAACCAGCAACGCGATGACGAGTTCCATCTCCAAAATTTCCGTTATAATGTTAAAAACGGACTTAATACGTTCACCTCTTGAGCACTTCATTTAGACTCATGATCTTTTACCACCAACTTCTTAATTTTATCGATCTTAACAGTTCAAGCTACCACTTGACAAATCAACTATCACTTTTCGGCCTTTGTATACCATTCATATGCTTGTGTTTTTAACACGCGCGATTCACCGTAGGTTTATTGCAACATGTTTAGCGATTAGGCACACGAAATTTCGTTTCAAACACAAAATGTAAGGCAACTTCTTGATTAAACTATTTTTTCCATTCTAAAAATCGCAGAGAACTCAAAATTTTTCATTACAACAATAAGTGCTGTCAGTACATTGAGTGACAGATAAATATTATTTTATTTTCAAACAATAAACAGACTGAATATATATAATATTCCTTTCAAATAAAAAATTGTTCTCCCTTTTTTTTTTATATCGCCTAAAATTTTATACGTTTATATCCATTATATATTTCATTTAAATCTAGCTGTTCAATCGTATTACGTGTAGTCATGCTGAACTATACATTTAGAATTATATTGTACTAAAAAACAAAACAGATCCCGATTCGCGCAACGTGTGCCGCTAGTGAGTATTAGGGCTGTGGTTCAATCCGCTGGCGGCTTTGTTGTAGACACTGCTTCAAAAGACGAGGAGAATCGATGGCGTTTGGGATGTTCAGTATCTTGCTTCGTGAGTCAGACTACCTAGTGGTAGTTTTCCGGATCTCCAATACGATAAGCAAATACGGGGTATTTCCTCCTAAAAAATCCTCCCGGAAGGCACTGGCCTCCTATTTCAGCGACACGGAACCAAATCAGACTTCTACTGACGGGTGCTCCTTTACAACAGAAGTTGCCTCCCCTCTTTCCCTTCTTCCATGAGACCACATGAGTCCGTGGACTTGGTCTAGATATTGCTGTCGGATGAAAAACAAGTAATATAAAAAAAAAAAAATTTAAATCAATTCCTACTTTTTTTTCACTCTATTGAAGAAAGTCCTTCATAAATAATTTTCATTCATTTTTTAAGTTTATCTGGCGCCATCTATTGGTAGATATATGCAACTTAAATCTAAAAAAAAACTAAAATTAATTAATTAAATTTAATTACTGTATTAATATTTAAAAAAACTGTATTAACATCAAGTGTCATCCACTACAAGATCCACTCAAGTTCAAATACATTTTTGTTAAAAATGTATTTGAACTTGAGTGCATGAATAAAAAGCATTTTATGAACGATTGAAAATTTGAACAAGATATATATAGGGAGAGTGTGAGCTAATAGAAGGAATTGAAAAAAAACGTATGGTTACCTGAAATTACTTGGTAATATGGTATTTTAATAAAATTTTCATATAAGCTTAAAGGGCTTTCTTCTTTATCAAGCTGTTACGTGTTTTTAAAATTAAATTTTAAGTATTCTACAGCAAATGCTCTGGCTCTTATATTAAATCCAAGGGTTTTTTTCCTTTTAAATAATCATTAATAGTAGCTTAATATTTCTTGTTTGAATTCAATAGGCTTAAAAAAAAGCGATACGGCACTACTTTGTCAAAATTTATACTAAGAAATATTATTTGTCTTTAATTTGGTTGTTCTTAATAGTTGCATGAAATAGCATGCGTAATCTTTTCTTTCTTTTTCTTTTCTTTTTTTTTAACAAAAGTATCAAAAGAAGAAGAGCAGAGAATAAATCTTTTAAGCTGCTTATTTCCTTCGTCGTGTTTAAGATAAATTCAGAGTATTAAGTTTATGAAAGAACGTGATATTCCTCAAGTAACGGGGAATGGATACTTAATAGATAGACTGTCTGCATTCAACAAATATTACACTGCTGGCAATTCTTCCCTGAAAAAATTAGCAAGTTGTTTTTCAGTGGGAATAAATTTAAATTTCGAATAGTTAATTTAATAAAATTCATCTCAAACACATATTTGAAACGTATTTTGTGATTATCTTAATTTCTTCCTTTTTTTAAATTTCATATCTATCGTTATACTTAATAAAAGTTTCCTGAAAAAAGGTGTATTTATGAATAGATAATAAATTTGTGAAAAAGAGTGATATTTTTCTCATCAGCGGGGTTCGCCTTTCTTAGAAGTATCATTTCAAAATTTATAGCTCATATGGAAATGTAATAAATTGTTTTTAAAAAGAAAGAAAAATTTATTTTATAAATAGCAGTGATATATTTTTAACAGAATACGTTTTAAATTCAGATTGGATATGCATCACTTTTCTCTTTTATTTTTCAATTATTTTATTTAAAATACAACATTAAATATAAAATGTAAAATATTCATCTAATGTAAAAGTACTTTTAATGCATTACAAAATAAAGTACAACATAACAATAAAAAAACAGTTGATAATATTTCTTATAAAATATATACAAAATAAAGAAAAAATAATAATAAATAATAATAATAATAATTGTTATAAAATTACAATTTATTTTGTAATATATTTAATACACACAAAATAATAATGAATAAAATAATTAATAATAATTATTATTTTAAAAATAATAATAATTTATAATTAAAATTTATTGTAATGCATTTAATATATAAAAAATAATAATAATTTATTTTGTAATATATTTAATACGTTTAAAATAAAACTAATAATGGATAAAATAAATAATAACTACTATTCTTATAAAAATATTAATACTTTAGTTTGTAATACATAAATATATACAAAATAAAAAATAACAACGAATCATTTTCAAATAAATTATTTTCACTTTAAAATGCCCCAAACAAGTCATTTTTTTTTTAATTTTTCAACTTCATGAACTTTAAACATTTCAAACTTGTCTTTTTACAAAGTATTCTGCACAAAACACTTCGAAACTGAATAAAACTCATCGACATCGCACAGGGATTCCTTTTAAGAGTATTGGAGTATTTCATTACCTAACAGAGCCAAGACGCATTCTCATTTCCTTCCCCATTGCTGCTCTGCTCCATTTTAAAGACGGCCCTAATGGTTCGGACACCGGAATTCTCGAAGCCGCAGAACGTTAGCCGATTCAGCACTTTCAAACTCATTCTAACCAGCAGTCCGGCACTCGACCTGTCCACTCGCGGTTTAGAGTCCGGCCGTCAATGTAGTCTTCTGATAATTAACGGAACGGCACAAGTCGAACAGGAATAAATGCGGCATGAATGGAGTCATGCGGGGGAATTGAAACCATTTCTAACAGAGTGCCATTTCTAATTACCTTCGTCAGGCATCATTATTCGACTATTATAGTTCGAACAGCAATTGCGTGGAACATTTTCAAGCTGCTCGAGTCAGCGATTCAAGCACAGCAGTGTGATAGGGGACAAAGATAATTTCGGAGGAGATTTTAAATGCAATAAAAGTAACATAGGTTTTTAATAATTAAAGTTTTAAAATTACATTATTTCAAAAGACAAATTAGATAAAAAAAAAATTCCTCCTATGATAAATTTCCACCTAATTTTGCACCACCTATGTCTGATTAGAAGCCTTTATAAGTAATCGTTTCGTCCATTTCGGTTTATAAACCGGATGCTTTATCTTACATCAAACGGCTGGTAGAACTACACATAGTTAGCTAATTATATCAAAGAATATTTTGCATTCATTGTAATAATGGAGATGTTTTTATTATATTTATTTTGCTTAGAATTTTGTATTTTTAAGACATTATTTTTATATTTTTGATTTTCCTCACCATCACTGGCGCAACAGCCCCCGTTGGGGGTCACGTCTGCCTGCTGGCAGATTTCTAGACGAGAGATGTTTTTTTCTTGTCACGAAGTAGGGTTGTCAGCCCTACTCCCAACGCTCAGCAATCATGTTGGACCGCGACCTAAGGCTTAGATTGGATTCCGAACACTAAAAACATCCACGGCACCGTCGAGACTCGAACCCGAAGCCTGTGGCATCCAGAGCCAGTCACTCGGCCATTAGTCCTCATACTCAAGATATACAAAATAAAAAACAATAATGAATAAAGTGATAAATAATAATAATTTATTTTGTAATACATAAATATCTATATAAAATAAAATAGAGGAAATAGAGTATTTTCACTTTAAAATGCCCGATACTAGTTATAATTGTTTTTAATTTTCCAATTCAAGCAACTTTAAACATTTCAAACTGACTCGTTACAAAACACTTCGAAACCGAACTCTTCTAAACAAAACTCATCGATATCGCTTCTGGATTCCTTTTAAGAGTATTGGAGTATTTCATTACCTAATAGAGCCAAGACACATTATCATTTCCTTCCACATTGCTGCTCTCCTCTAATTTAAAGACGGCCCTAATGGTTCGGACACCGGAATTCCTGAAGCCACAGAACGCCGCACACAATGTTCGCAGACTCAGCACTTTGAAACTCATTCTAACCAGCAGTACGGCACTCGCCCTGTCCATTGTGGGTTTCGAGTCCGGCCGTAAATGGAGTCTTCTGATAAGTAACGGAACGGCACAAGTCGAACAGGAATAAATGCTGCATGAGTGAAATAATGCGGTGGAATTGAAACCTGAATGCCATTTCTAATTACCTTCATCAGGCATCATTATTCGACTAGCGAAGTATTATAGTTTGATCAGCAATTGCGTAGAAAATTTGCAATTCAGAGAGATTCAAACAGAGCAGAGTGATAGAGGACAAAGATTGCAATAAAAGTAACTTCAGTTTTTAATAATTAAGATGTCATTACATCAATGTTACGTCAAATGTCGAGTTACGTCATGCATTCTTTTTCTTTTTCATTGGTGAAACAGTCCCATTATGGGCCACGGCAGTCTAATAATTGGAAGATTACGAGACAGGACATGTCTTTTTTACGATGAAGGGTTGTCAGTTGTACCCTACAGTCATATTAGACCAGGACCTATGATTTAAAGTGGATTCCGAACCACTATAAATATCCATGGACTCGAATCCGAAGCCTGTGGTACGGAGCGCCAGAACACACACACCCGCACGCACACACACACACACACACACACACACATATATATATATATACTCATGTTTGTGAAAAACTTACCATGAAGAACTTACGCGAGTGAGCTGAAATTTTCAGGAAATACAAATTAGCGCATGATATGCAAATGATTAGAATTTCAAATCCGTAGCGCATGCGTATGCTGAGCTGCGCCCTCTGAACGGCGGATGGATCCGAATAAATAGACGGCCGTAGCGAGGCGTGTATGGTTATCAGTGGTTATCGGTGGTTATCTGCTAGTAGTAAACGTTAGCTCAATCGTTACTTATGCCTCTTCGACGAAAGAGAGCGAGATTTGAACAACTTACAGAGTTTGAACGGGGGAGAATCATCGACCTTCGTGAAGCTGGATTGTCTTATCGTGCAGTAGCCGCTTGTGTGCAGCTTAACAGCAACACAGTGATGCGTCTTTGGAAGCAGTGGACGGACGAGTGTCGGACAACTCGGAAATCCGGGAGTGGACCCCGTAATGTGACGTCAGCTCGCGGTGATAGATACCTGGTCCGCATGGCGCTGACGGACTGTACAGCTTCCTCTAGACAATTGGCAGCACAGTGGTCAATAGCTACAGGTGTTTCATTGTGTACTTCATCAATTTGTAGACGTCTGCTACAGTGTGGACTGCGCGTAAGGACTCTTTTATACAGGATCCCTCTCACGCTAAACCAACGCCGCCTGCGGCTACAATGGGCCGCTCAGCATAGAGACTGGCGTGCTGATTGGCGGCATGTCGTGTTTTCTGACGAATCCCGCTTGAATTTGTGGTACCATGATGGCCGCATTCGTGTCAGACGCTATACCGGTGAACGCGACCTTCCGGAGTGCATTATCGAACGCCACAGTTGACGAACACCCGGAGTTATGGTCTGGGGTGCCATAGCATAGCAGGGACGATCTCAGTTGCTAAGAATTGTGGGCAATCTGAACAGCAACCGGTACATCAGTGAAGTTCTACAGCCCCAAGCTGTTCCCTTCCTTCAAAGCTTGCCAGGTGCTGTATTTCAACAGGACAATGCCCGCCCTCATATCGCTAGGACTGTTCAATCCTTCTTTGAAAGGCGGCAGGTACAGCTTCTTCCTTGGCCTGCGTATTCCCCGGATATGTCGCCGATTGAACATGTGTGGGATTTCGTTGGTCGGCGTTTCGCTCGTGATCCTCGTCCTGTTGCTTCTGCAGACGAACTTTGGGTGCACATACAAACAATATGGAATGCTCTTTCTCAGGCAGACATTCAAAATTTATTTGACTCCATGCCACGTCGTGTAGCAGCACTTATTGAGGCGCGTGGTGGCTACACAAAATACTGATTCCGATCTCTTGTTATTGTTTGTTTGCTTTGAACATTTAAACATTTATTTGTACCACTACCACTCAACTGTGTATTAAATTTCATTCAATTATGACGGTTATGTGCATATCCGCAATCTCCTCGTTTCTCATAACAATCATTGCAAAACTGGTATCATTTGACTTTTTGACATTTTTTTGTCGTGGGGAAGCATATACGTGGCATTCATTTAAAATCTTTATAAGCAAATTATACCTGACTCGTGGCAGAGTTGTAACATGCGCCGCTGGTAAGCATTTGGGAGAAGGTTCAATATACTGGCAGCATTGTTGTAGACACCGTTTTACAACTCGATGGCATTTGTGATGTTAAGCATCTTGCCAAGTTAGTCGGACTATCTGGTAGGAGTTTTCCGGGTTTTCGCCCATACGATATGTAAATAGAAGGTAGTTTCCCCTAAAAGCCTTTCGAAAGGTACTGCCCTTCTTCAATGACACGGAGCCAAGTCAGACTTCTACTTACGGGTGCTCTATCACAACAAAAGCTGTCCATTTACCTCCATCCATGAGTAGACTACTCGTGGGGTGTCGGTGCTGCACTACAGGACACTGACGAGTAAACCCATTACACGACACACGCATAAGTAAATTATTGACAAGTTGAGGCTTCTTATAGTACAGCTTGGACTGTTTTGAGATCCTTTCTTATTTATTCCACAGTTTGTGCAAACTATTAAATATTATAAAATTAAAAAAAAAAAAAAACTATGGAAACACTGAGTTTATTATGTTTAACAATCAAACAATTATTTAAAAAAATAACAAAATTATCTTTTTGAATATAAAGTGTATTTCTTGAACGCATGAATCAATAATGCCTATCAGGGAAATCCCGAATGAGTCACTGGATTCCAGCCAACAATCTGCTAGGAATTCACTTTCATTTTTGAAATCCCGATTTTACAGCCCTAAACTTCTACCTTTTTTGGTATTTCTTACAATAAACATCCCTTGGGTTTTCGCTTTCTTTCTTTCTTTTTTTTTTTTTTTTGGATAGGTCTCGCCTTTATAATTTCCAAGAGCAATTTAAAATTAGGAGTTAATTATTGTACAGTTAATAACCTAATCTGTAAACACTATTTTCATCCAATTATCATGCTAGTAATTTGTATAATTTAGAAACCAAAAATTATTTCCTTCTGTTTTTAGTTCTTAGCAGAGAGAAATAATTAAGGTGTTGAATGCCACAGGTTTCAAATTCGAGTCCCGGCGGCGACATGTATGTTTGTAGTGGATCGGAATCCATTTTCAACCATTATTCAAAGTTTATTATGACTATAGAGCATTGGGTGTAGGGCTAACAAAAGTACAAAGTAGGGCAACAAAAACTAAAGTACTCATTTATCTTTTTAACTCATTTTAACATATTTAAAAATAAGACCAATAAGTAAAACAATTTAAACACTCAATTCGAAGAAGAAAAAAACAATTTGTTATTTCAATATATCTTGAAAATATTTATTTCTCAATTACGAGAAAGGAATAATTATTATATTTATCAATCGAATTTATAAATTAATCATCAATAATCAAAAATTATAATTTAATCATCAATAATCAAAAATTATAATTTAATCTTAAGAAAAAGTTTTAAGCAATAAATAATTCCTTAACAGTCAGGTTCGAGCGCTTTTATAACAAAAATAATAAAGTTAACGATTTTTTTTTTTTTATAAATAAGAATTTTCACTTAAGAAATTAATCATGCAAATCAGAAAGATTAGTTAATTGAATTTTCTTGGAAGAATATATTTTTTTTCTTACCCTGAATCATGAATGCTTTTGAATGGAGGGAAACTGTTAAAGTCTTAATCCAACCTGAAGACTTCTCTCTGCAATAATTATTCGCCGAAAAGAAGATTAAGAAAGATGCGTCGGCGAAAGACAAAAAAGAAAATCTAATTTAATCCATCAGTGCCATTTGAATTTTTAATGCAAGTTTATTATTACTTTTGCAAAACTTTTTGTCCAGTTTCTTAGATTTAAAACAATTTCAATCGAAGGAAAAAGAAACCTGTTATAAGAACTGATTTGTTTTCGACTTGGCGCATAATGGAAAATCTAATGAATACTCGATGTCGTCGAAACAATGGATACTTTAATAAAAGCAGACACTTAATTAGTAACATAAAATTCCCCTAAATTAATGGATGTGTATTCTAATTTGAGAAGATGGTTAATAAAGGTGAAGGTGAAGTTCTTGAGAGGGGTTTCTTCATTTATTTGTTCGATTATTAAACATTCGAGTTCATAAAGTTGCGAAAATATCCCCCCCACCCCCGCCCACTAAATGGAGTGACCACTTTGGTGATAAAGGAAGAGCTTACAATAATATATTTTGTTTTTATTTGGGTAACTCCATCGGAGCAAATATTAACCATCTTAATTAATATTTAAATTATTCACACGTGAGGTTATTAAGTTTCCTGTTATTTTTGGACTCATTCGTTAAGATAGAAAATTAAAATGGATGGCAGAAACGTTTTGTTTGCTTTAATGAAAAATATATTAAATTTATAAAACGCAAGTGACTTTGTATTAGTCAATTAATTATTTTTTTAATTTTTTTCAAAATTACTTCCAGAATAAGAACAAATTTAATATTCACTAATAAATTTGAAATAAAAGTATTCAATCTTGCATTAAAAATGCAATAAATTATTTTTTATTATATTATGTTGTTTTCATTTTCATATTTATCATTAGCGCAATTAATTTAAATGTACTGTAATTAAATGTAGTAATGATAAATATGAAAATAAAAATAACGTAACATTATAAAATATAATTTATTGCAAGATTTCATATTTTTATTTATTTTATATATATTTATATGACGTTAAATTCGTTTTATACGTTTAAATTTAGTACCGCATTTAGTTGTGCTAAATACACTCATGTCCATAAATTAAGGATAATTCAGAATCGCACAGAAATTGAACTCTAAAACAAAAATTTCACCTGTAGAATTATCACACACATCTTGAAGAAGAGTACGCAAATTACAGGAAACCACCAGATGGCGCGGATAGTACATCACAATGACGAGAGTGTAAGAGAGGGGTATATAAGAAATGGTGGCAAACAAGTAAAATTGTTCACAAGCACTTTAAAAGCCTTTCAGTGCAATAACCGCATAGTTATGGTACAAAGGAAGCATTTGGATGATTTTTTACGTGGTAGAATTATCGGACGACTGGAATGTGGACGTACCCAGCTGAAAGTATCCGTGGAAATTGGAATCGCCGAGAGTGTCATCTCCAGGCTTTGACAACGATTCCAAGATGATGGTAATGTGAGTAGATGTTACAGCCCAGGTCGCCCCCGAGTTACAACGCCGAATGAGGACCGGTATTTAGCAGTTACTGCCAAAAGAAACAGACGGAGCACAGCATCAGACCTGTCTCGTCAGCTCTCTTCAGCTACCGGTACGACAGTTTCAAGGCAGACCGTGTACAGACGCTTAGGGCACATTGGTCTATATGCTCGTAGGCCTGTCAGATGTGTTCCACTTACCGCAACTCACTGTCGCCTGCGATTAACCTGGAGTAGAGAGTATGTATTGTGGACACCGCAACAGTGGTCTGGTGTGATGTTTTCCGACGAGTCCAGGTTTAGTTTGCAGTCTGATTCTCGCCGGACTTTCATATGGAGAGCGCCAGGTACCCGTTACCACCAAGAGAGCACCATTGAACGACACCGTTACGGTGGTGCAGGATGGCTTGTTTGGGGAGGAATTATTCTTGGTTCCAGAACTGACCAGCATGTTCACAGTGTAACGATGACAGGCCACTTCTATCGGGATGTCATTCTGGAACAACATGTACGTTTGTTTCGGGGCGCCATGGGTGCTGAATTTCTGTTTATGGATGACAACGCCCGTCCTCACCGTGCAAACATTGTAGACGAATGCCTTCAATTGGAGGATATCACCCGTATGGATTGGCCAGCATACTCACCGGACTTGAATTCAATAGAGCATGTGTGGGATATGCTTGGTCGACGAATTGCAGCCCATCAACACCCTCCCACCTGTCAACCGGAACTTCGGAGGGCATTGCTTGATGAGTGGTGTAATATTCCCCAAGATCAGATTGATAATTTGATACTCAGCATGCCTAGTCGTTGTAAGGCCTGTATTGCATCGTCCGGGAGACATACTCCATATTAACCATCATACTAACCATGTTATACTGTTTTTTTGTAGATAGGTTCTTTTTTGAAATTTGCTCCAGGGAGTAAAAATTGCTATTTTTATTAATTATATCAAACATACAGCATCTTTTTTGCTCTTCACCTTTTTTTTAATAAATAGACTTTACAAATAAGTCAAATTTGTTTTGCTTCTGTCTCTTTTCTTGCCTGAATTTCATTATCCTTAATTTATGGACATGAGTGTACTAACATTGACATTAGGATGACAATTTTGAAATAGATTGATTTCATGACAGTTTTTTAATATAGTAAATAATTTTGAACATTTCAACATTTTTAAAAATGTATTTTTGTGTTTAATGTGCAGTTATTTTTATTTTTATTTATATACGTACAAGAAGTAATTCAAAAAATTGCTAGTAAATTAAGATGAGAATAAACTAAATTTTATAAAAGTAAAAAATTTTTAACAAGAAATTAAATTATTAAATGGTTTTATTTCGATTAAACATGTACTTCAAAAAGTTAAGACACTTTTTTGTTTAATTTGCAAACAAACTGGAAATTTTAAAGACTTGTATTTTAAATATCTATTTATTGTATCAACATAATTTTAACATCTGTCATGATTTGCAATAAATAATTACATATAGTACAAAATTCCATCCTATGAAATAAAATAAATTATAATAAGTTATAAATAATAGTGAACAAATTTTTAAAAATGATATTTAATAAGAAATATGTCAACACCTAGTTGTAATGCACCGTCTCTCTATATTGGCATATCTTTTTTTTTCTTTTCACCGTAGCTAACCCCCTTACGTAGGGCTATGTAGCCCCCTACCAGTTGGGGCGGCGAGGGTGGAAAGCAATGGGTCTCGTGCAATAATAAAAAATCTATTCAGTATACCCATAACAAAAAAAGTTGAAAGCAAGTTACATATTTACATATACCAGAAACTTACAAAGACACCTTAATTTTCAAGTTATTTTTCTAAATTGTAATCAAGTATTTACTGAATCTACCGTAAATTAATATTATAAATTAGATGTAAACTGCAAAACCTACTCATTCTTTGAGAAAGCTAAAATGCATTTTTTCCCCTTAACTTTGACAAGATATATTAATCTGATTTTCAAATAATTGAAACCAAACACATTATTATTCTAATCTTATAGTTTATATTTGTTATGTTATATTTTAAAAGAAACAAATTTATTCTAAGCAATTGTTTGAATAAATTCAAATAAAACTAACGAAATAGAGTAATTTAAATTTCAAATAATTTTCAAAACAAAATTAAAAGATGCGTGGCTCTAAAAACAACAAATTGTAATAAGATTGCTTAAAATCTCGTTACCTAAAAGAGAGAAAAAAAAGTACCTTCTGCGACAAAATATTCCATCAGCCCCCATAATCCCTTAAACCTCCACCGAGATGCGACAGTCACAGTTGCAATGCTCGACTTTATTCCTTTAAATTTGTGTGAATTTCTCAAAAAAAAAAAAAAAAAAAAAAAAAAAAAAAAAAAAAAAAAAAAAAAAGGCTGCACCAAAATGGAGCACTGTTTGTGTAATTCTGTGCAGGCTTGCACGCATTCTACAGAAATTTTAAAAGCAACCATTTAATGCACAACTATGCTCTTAATTAAAATGCGGGGATTTTTATTTTTTTATTTTTAAGTTTCTTAACTCTCCGGCGGATTTTTCTGTAAAATAAAATGCCCGTCTGAAGGAAGCCGAGAACTGAATAATCAAATTATATGCCAGAGAGGCTGCGCATTAGAGGTATTATGCAAATTGCGTTCCCGCACAATTCCCAGCCGATGCAAATCAGTTGACGTTTAAATGCACCCGAAATTATTCACAGCTGCAGCCGAAATGCCCTGCCCGAGTTAATGGGGGAAAAAAATATTTCTTTTCACCTATTGAGACAAAACAAAAATACTGCAAAATCCAACCCAATTTAGAAAAGCGTCACTGAAGTAATTCGCAGAAAGTCCCATTTGAGCATTTTCTAGAAATCACGGAGAAATTTATAAATGGTGAAGCAAAAGATGGTTTGTGGAGATTTATGTCCTTGGAAAAGCAGTTTATAACGTCTGCAGAAGTTCATTGGATTGCAAATAAATATAAAAATATTTCGAGAATGTATATATAAGATTAAAAATTTGTAAAAATTTAAATTTAAGGAAGATTTTAGTATTATCTTAAGATGTATTTTTATACCCTAAATTCTTATCTTTTATCATATGAATTTTCTATTCCTCGATAAACTTAATTTTATAATAGGCAGAAAGGATTTTATGCTCATTTTCCTTACGTTATCATTCCGCATGATTTTCTATTACTTAATATTTTGTTTCTGAATCTGTTACAAACTTTTATGTGCTTTTAATTAATTAATTCAATAGTCTACCAATGCTGGTTTCACCCTAATTCTCAGAAGACGAAAAATATAAAATATACACATAATTAAGAATAAAAAGATGTTTAATCATTAATGAGCCACAAGTATTCCGCTGGATTCGAGCCAAATCATAAAAATTTAGCATATTTTGCTGTTGTTGTTGATGATGAACGTTGGAGGACCTCGATGTACTATATGTTGATTCTGAATTTGCTGCAAACTTTCATGTTCCTTTAATTAAATCAATATTAATAATGCTGGTTTCTCACTACACCTCAAAAGACAAAATATATGAAATATACACCTAATGAAGAATAAAAAGAAATTTATTTAAATCATAAGTAATCCACTGGATTCAAGCAAAATCATCATATCTTATGGATGCTTTTTTTTTCTGTTGTTGGTGAACATTAGAGGGCCTCGATGTATGTCCATGGACGGATGCCGTGTGAAAGAGAGGATATTGCCTGCGAGGGAGTTTTTTAGCTGTAACGTCCCCGCATTTGGGGATTGTATGTGAGAAAACCTGGAAAACTCCGGCAAGGCAAGAAGAAGAAAGAAGAAGCTTTACAAAGATTTTAATAATCGACATCCAGTGACGCTGCCAGTGGTTTCGAACTCTAGCCTCTAGTACCCTGAATGGTGGATGTTGGCACTGACAACGATTCAAGTATTTTGCTCTTGCCGTAGCTACTTTTTATATTATTTAAATTTATTCTTTTGAAATTCTCATTTATCAGTCCGAATATGAATGAACACAAAAAATATCCATTTCTCATTAGAGGATATTGTAGACTGTATTATTATTATAACCGAATATGAATGGAAGCCCGACTTGTGGTTCAATGGTAACGTGCGCGGCCGGTGAGCATTATAGTTTATATTCATTCCGCTGGCAGCATTGTCGCAGACACAGTTCAAAACGAGAAGACTCAATGGCGTTTGTGAGGGTAAGCCTCTTGCCTCGTTAGTCAGACTACCCGATAAGAGTTTTCCGGGTTTACTCTCATGCGATAAGCAAATGCGGTGTAGTTTCCCCTAAAGCTCATTCCAGAAGTCACTGCAGTCCTTCGTCAGTATCTCCTAGCCAAGTCAGACTTCTATCTACGCATGTTCCATCTCAACAGAAGCTTCCCTCTTTCCGTCCATCGATCCACTACTCATAGAGTGTCCGTCACTCCGTCCCGCGCTGACGGCCACTGAGAATGGTAAAAATTCTGCAAATTGTATTTTCGTAATGTTTTCTGGTTTAAAAAGTCCTCCCTTACTGGAGGACTTTTTTAAGGAGAATTACTCCTCATTTACGTAGCGTATGGGAGAAAACTCAGAAAACTCCCACCAAGTATTCCGACTTACGTGGCAAGATGCAGAACATCACAAACACATCGAAAATCCTCTTTTTTTTTTTAACAGTTTCTACAACAATGTCCGCTCTAATGATCACCAGCTGCACAAGTTGATTCTAAGTTACGAGTCGGTCCACTCATATAATTTGATATATCATTCTATAATCAATATATATTATTATAAAATACCATATAAGTACTAAGTAGTAAATACCGTATAATTCAGTATTTTGCTGGAACCTTAGCATGTATTAAAACTTTTCTAGCTTAACGACGTATTTAAAAATAAAGCCAATGGATGAAACAATTTAAATGCTAAAGTGGAACAAAAAAATAAAATATTTCAATATACCTTTTAACTATTTATTTCCGATCACAAGAAATGAATAATTATTATATTTATCAATCGAATTTATAAATTAATCATCAATAATCAAAAATTATAATTTAATCTTAAAAAAAAAGTTTTAAATAATAAACAATTCATTAACAGTACATTCGTACGAGCGCTTTTATAACAAAAATAACTAAGTTAACGATTTGTTATTTTTTTATAAATAGGAATTTCCACTTAAGAAATTAATCATGCAAATCAGAAAGATTGGTTAATTGAATTTTCTTGAAAGAATATTTTTTTTTTCTGACCTAAATCACTAATGCTTTTGAATGGAGGGAAACTGTTCAAGTCTTAATCCAACCTGAAGACCGAAAAGAAGATTAAGAAAGATGCGCCAGCGAAAGAAAAAGAAAGAAAATCTAATTTAATCCATCAGTGCAACTTGTATTTTTAATGCAAGTTTTGTTATTACTTTTGCAAAACCTTATATTCACTTTCTGAAATTTAAAACAATTTCAATCAAAGGAAAAATTAAACCTGTTATTAGAACTGATTTGTTTTGGCCTTGGCGCATAATGGAAAAATGTAATGAATACTCGATGTCGTCGAAATAATGGATACTTTAATCAAAGCAGACACTTAATTAGTAACATAAGACTCCCCTAAATTAATGGATATGTATTCTAATTGGAGAAGATGGTTAATAAAGATGAAAGGAAAGTTCTTGAGAGGGTTTTCTTCAGTTATTTGTTCGGTTATTAAACACTCGCAACCATAAAGTTGGGAAAATATTCTCCCCTAAATGGTGTGACCCCTTTGGTGATATAAGAAGAGCTTAAAATAATATTTATTTTTTGTCTGGGTAACCCCATCGGAGCAAATATTAACCATCTTAATTAATATTTAAATTATTCACACGTGATGTTATTAAGTTTTCCTGTTATTTTTGGACGCATTCGTTAAGACAGAAAATTAAAATGGATGGCAGCAAAGGTTTGTTTGCTTTCATGAAAAATATAATAAATTTATAACACACAAGTGCCTTTGTATTAGTTAATTAATTATTTTCATAACTTTTTTCAATATTACTTAGGCAATATGAATGAATTTAATAATCACTAATAAATTTGAAATGAAAATATTGAATCGTGTATTAAAAATGCAATAAATTACTTTTTATAGTATTATGTTATTTTTATTTTCATGTTTATCATTACCACATTTAATTTAAATGCACTATAATTAAACGCAGTAATGATAAATAGGAAAATAAAAAAAAAAGATTTTCTCATCATTGTAGAATTTTTGGCATAACTTTATTTCGGATCGGACATCATTTCAGGTAGTTATCGAAAACAATACCCATTGGATACCCATGGTTATTGTTTATTATTTGTTACTATAAATATATTTATTGCATTTTTAATGCGACATGCAATATTTTTATTTATATTATATATATTTATATTATTTTTATTTTATACATTTAATTACAGTACCGCATTTTTAATAACATTGAAATTATGATGTTATGATTACAACAGCTTAATTTCATGACAGTTTTAATATACTAATTAATTTTCAACATACAATATTTAACTAAAACACGTATATTTATTTTTATTTTTTTATGTTTCATGTTTATATTATTATAATGTATTATTGTGTGTATATATATGTAATATTATTTTTATTTTTATTTACGTGCACAAGGTGAAATTCTAAAAATTGGCAGGAAATTGAGATGAGAATAAACTAAATTTTAAAAACCCAATATTTTAATAATAAATTTCTTTAATATTATTAACATCATGAATATTATACCTATATTTTATTATATGGTCTTATTTTGATTAAACATTAGAATCAAAAAATTAAGATACTCTTTTTGTTTAATTTGAAAACAAACTTGAAATTTAAAGAATTGTATTTTAAATATTTATTTATTGACTTAGAATAATTTTAACATCTAGCATGATTTACAAATGAATAATTATATTTATTACAAAAGTCCATCGTATGAGATAAAAATAAATTATAATTTAATTATTAATATTTGTGAGAAAAATTTAAAAAACTGAGTTTTAATAAGTTATATGTCAACCATTAGATGTAATGCACCTTCTCTCTATATTGTCATACTTTTTGAAAGAGAAAGTGCGAATGTCGTAGATGCCATTCTTAGGATGTTCGTTCAAAATTGCAGTGGAGCAATGCCAGTACAATATATCAACCCCCATAGTACCCTTCTAGTAACGCTGTATCAGATACTCCCTGCAGTTCAAGTGTAGAATAACCTCAAGTAAAAGTGTCTATGATTCGAAAATAACAACAATTGATATTTTAAGACTTTAGTTTCATAAGGAAATATAATAAAATTTTACAGACAATTACATAGAAATTTTCATGATCTTTTGTAGCTAGATTGTAAGTTGTCCTCATTTGAATTCGGGCATATTGAAGTCACTACTTCAAGAAACGAATAGATTCAGTGGAAGTTGCAACAAATGTCTCACACTGATTTGGGAAATAAAATAAATAAGTACAATTTTCTGCTATAGTAAATGAAATCTGGCCGCGGTTTTTCCCTCTTACAACATGCACGATTAAAAATTTTATTACAAATTACCTCCTCTTAAGAGGAGGAGAATCTGTATTTGCCATTGGTATATTTGGGGTGGGGGTGGGGGGGGGGAAGGATCCATATAGAAAAACAAAAAAATTATTGGATAGTTGAAAGCAAGATACATATTCTAGAAAATATAAGGACAGCTTAAATTTCAAATTGTGTTTGTAAATCGTAATTAAATATTTACTAAATCTGTTATAAATTAAAAATAAACTGTAAAATCTTCTTATTCTTTGAAAACACTTCAAGGTATTTTTTTTCTTAACTTTAACTAAAAAAGATATATTAATCTGATTTTCAAATAATTAAAAGCAAACACATAATTATTCTAATTTCAAAGTATATTATTTGGTGTGCTATCTTTTAAATGAAAAGAAATTTAGTCTACGAAATTGCTTGATTAAAATTCAAATAAAACTAACGAAATAGAGTAATTTAAATTTCAAATAAATTTTAAAACAAAATTAAAAGATGCGTGGCTCTAAAAATAACAAATTGTAATAAGATTGCTTAAAATCTCGTTACCTAAAAGAGAGAAGAAGAGAAAGCATCTTCCGCGACAAAATATTCCATCAGCCCACATAATCCCTTAAACCTCCACCGAAATGCGACGGTTTCAGTTAAAATGGTCGAATTTATTCCTTTAAATGTGTGTGAATTTCTCAAAAGAAAAAAAAATGCTGCCCCAAAATGCATTTTAAAAACCTATTTTAAATCCTGAGAGCATTGTTAGTGCAATTCTGTGCAGGCTTACACGAATTCTACAGAATTTTAAAAAACAACCATTTAATGCACAACTATGCTCTTAATTAAAATGCGGGGAATTTTTTTATTTTTAAGTTCCTTAACTCTCCGGCGAGATTTTTCTGTAAAATAAAATGCCCGTCTGAAGGAAGCCGAGAACTGAATAATCAAATTATATGCCAGAGAGGCTGTGCATTAGAGGCATTATGCAAATCGCGTTCCCGCGCAATTCCCGGCCGATGCAAATCAGTTGACGTTTAAATGCACCCGAAATTATTCACAGCTGCAGCCGAAATGCCCTGCCCGAGTTAATAGGGGGAAAAAATCTTTCTTCCCACCCATTGAGACGAAACAAAAATGCTGCAAAATCCACACCAATTTGGAAAACCGTCACTGAAGTAATTCGCAGAAAGCCCGATTTGAACATTTCGTAAAAATCACGGGGAAATTTATAAATGGTAAAGCGGAAGATGGTTTCTGGGCAGTTTAAAATGTCTGCAGAAGTTCATTGGATTGCAAATAATTGTCAAAATATTTCGACGTTATATATATAAGATTGAAAATTTGTAAAAGAAATTTAAATTTAAGAAAGATTTTATTCATATCTTAAAATTTAATTTATGCATTAAAATCTTAGCTTTTATCTCATGAATTTTTTATTCCTCCCTAAACTTAATTTTATCCTAAGCAAAGAGGATTTTATACTCATTTTCCTTACATTGTCATTTCATAAAATGATAATCAATTGAATAAAATTTTTTCCCTAATTGATAATCATTCTGAATCTGCTGCAAACTTTCGTGCGCCTTTAATTAGATCAAATGGTTAACAGTGCTGGTTTCTCCCTATATCTCAGGAGATGGAAAATATAAAATATACACCTTACATTATTAATTACATATAATAAAAAAGGAATTTATTCCTTATTAAGTCCCAAGTAATTCACTGGATTCGAGCAAAATTATCATAGTTTATACATGGTTTGGTTGTTGTTGTCGAGGAACATTGGAGGACCTCGATGTATGATGCCGACGGTTGTTTACAAAGAAACAAGGAACTTTTTTAGCTGTAACGTTTCCACATTTGTGAGCCGTATTGGAGAAAACTTGGAAAACCCCACCAGGCAATCTGCCTATTCATTGCAGACGTTTTACAAATATTTTCATAATCAACATCGAACTTGAAGCCTCTATTACGTTGAATGGCAAATGTTACCACTGAACAACGAATCGGGTAGTTTATTCTTCACGTGGCTACTCTTTATGCAATTTAAATTACTACTTTAAAATTCCTATTTATTACTCCTAAAATGAACACAAAAATATCCATTTCTCATTATAGGATATTGTGGACTGTATTATTATAACCAACGATGAAGGGAAGCCCAACTCGTGGCTAAGTGACAACGTGTGCCGCCGATGAGCATTAGGAATGAGGGTTCAATCCGCTGGTGGATTGTTGTAGCACTGTTTCCAACACAAGAAAACTCTGTGGCGTTTGTGATGTTCATCATCTTGCCTGGGTGATTCTACATTCTACATGATTCTGCCTATATTTTGGGGGTGATTTTTTGGCGTAAATCCCGCATTTGCGTAGCGTATGGGTGAAAATCCAGAAAATTCCCATCAGGTAGTCCAACTCAAGAGGCAAGTTGCTGAACTTACAAACGGCAACGAGTTTCTTCGTTTTTTGCAATAATGTCTACAACAAAGCCGCGCGCATTGCCACTGAACCATGAGTCGGTGCGCGCATCTATCTTGTTATATCAATCTATAATCAATATATCTTGTTATAAAAAAACCATATAATTACTTGAACGCAATTCAGTGTTTGGCCGGAACCTTGACATATATTAAAAAATTGTTTCTAGCTTAACAACATATTTCGAAATAAAACCAATAAATGAAACGTTTTAAACGCTAAATTCGTACGAACAAAAACCAATATGATACTTCAATATATCTCGAAGGTATTTATTTCGGAATTACGTGAAATAAATAATTATTATATTTATTAATCGAATTTGCAAATTAATCGTCAATAATCAAAAATTACAAATCAAACTAAAGAAAAAGTTTAATTATAAACAATAAACAATTCATTAGCAGTCAGGTTCGAGCGCTTTTATAACAAAAATAATAAAGTTACGATTTATTTTTTTTATAAATGAGAATTTTCACTTAAGAAATTAATCATGCAAATCAGAAAGATGGGTTAATTGAATTTTCTTGAAAGAATAGTTTTTTCTTAACTCTGAATCATGAATGCTCTTGAATGGAGGGAAACTTTAAAGGCTTAATCCAACCTGAAGACTTTTCTCAGCAACAATTATTCACCGAAAAGAAGATTAAGAAAGATGCGCCAGTAAAAGAAAAAAAAATAACCTTATTTAATCCATCAGTGCCGGAATTTTTAATGCAAGTTTTGTTATTACTTTTGCAAGTTTTGCAAAACTTTATATCCAGTTTCTCAAATTTAAAACAATCTCAATCAAAGGAAAAATTAAACCTGTTATTAGAATTGATTTGTTTTGGACTTGGCGTGTAATGGAAAATCTAATGAATACTCGATGTCGTAGAAATAATGGATACTTTAATAAAAGCAGACGCTTAATTAGTAACATAAAACTCCCCCAAATTAATGGATATGTATTCTAATTTGAGAAGATGGTTAATAAAGGAGAAAGGAAATTTCTTGAGAGGTTTTTCTTAATTTATTTGTTCGGTTATTAAACACTCGCATCTTTAAAGTTGGGAAAATACCCCCTCCTAAATGGAGTGACCACTTTGTTGATAAAAGAAGAGCTTAAAATAATATTTATTATTTTTTTTCTTGTCTGAGTAACCCCATCGGAGCAAATATTAACCATCTTAATTAATATTTAAATTATTCACACGTGAAGTTATTAAGTTTCCTGTTATTTCTGGGCGCATTCGTTAAGAAAGAAAATTAAAATGGATGGCAGCAATGTTTTGTTTGCTTTAAGGAAAAATATATTAAATTTATAACACGCAAGTGTCTTTGTGTTAGTTAATCAAGTATTTTTTAAACTTTTTTTCGAAATTACTTGAAGAATAAGAATAAATTTAATAATCACTAATAAATTTGAAATAAAAATATTGAATCTTGCATTAAAAATGCGATAAATTTTTTTAATAGTATTATATTATTTTTATTTTCATATTGAACATTACCGAATTTAATTTAATTAAATGCGGTAATGATAAAATGAAAATAGAATTAACAATAATATTATAAAAGTAATTTATTACATTTTTAGAGTGCGATGTAATATTTTTATTTATATTATATATATTTATATTATTTATGATATTTATATTATTTTTATTTTATCCATTTAATTACAATATCGCATTTATAATAACATTGAAATTATGATGATAATTTTGTTATATATTAATATCATGACAGTTTTAATATACTACTAAATTATTTCAACATATATTTTTTTTAACTAAGGCACGTAAATATTTTTTACAATTTATTTATGTGTTTAATGTGCAGTTATTTTTATTCTTATTTACGTACGTACAAAATGAAATTCTGAAGATTGCCAAGAAAATAAGATGAAAATCAACTAAATTCTAAAAACACAAAAATATTTTTGTAATAAATTCATTTTATATTATTAACATTTTCATTAATATTATACGTATAATTTATTAAATGTTTTGTATTATTTTGACTAAACCTTCACCACCAAAAAGTTAAGACAGGTTTTGTTTAATTTGCAAACAAACTTAAAATTTTAAAGAATTGTATTTTGAATATTTATTTATTGAATCAACATAATTTTAACATCTACCGTGATTTACAATAAATAATTACATTTAGTATAAAAGTCCATCGTACAAAATAAAATAAATTAATAAGAAATATGTCGACCCCTAGTTGTAATGCACCGTCTCTCCATATTGCCATATTTTTTTTTCCTTTTCACCATAGCTAACCCCCTTACGTAGGGCTATGTAGCCCCCTACCAGTTGGGAAGGCGAGGGTGGAAAGCAATGGGTCTCGTGCAATAATAAAAAATCTATTCAGTATGTCAATAACAAAGATAGTTGAAAGCAAGTTGCATATTTACATATACCAGAAACTTATAAAGACACCTTAATTTTCAAGTTATTTTTCTAAATTGTAATCAAGTATTTACTGAATCTACCGTAAATTAATATTATAAATTAGATGTAAACTGTAAAACCTACTCATTCTTTGAGAAAGCTAAAATGCATTTTTTACCCTTAACTTTGACAAGATATATTAATCTGATTTTCAAATAATTAAAAGCAAACACATAATTATTCTAAACTTAAAGTTTATATTTGCTGTGTTATCTTTTAAAAGAAAGAAATTTATTCTAAACAATTGTTAGAATAAAATTCAAATAAAACTAACGAAATAGAGTAATTTAAATTTCAAATAATTTTTAAAACCAAATTAAAAGATGCGTGGCTCTAAAAATAACAAATTTTAATAAGATTGCTTAAAATCTCGTTACCTAAAAGAGAGAAAAGAAAGAAAAAAAGTACCTTCCGCGACAAAATATTCCATCAGCCCACATAATCCCTTAAACCCCCCGACGGTTACAGTTAAAATGCTCGAGTTTATTCCATTAAATTTGTGTGAATTTCTCAAAAAGAAAAAAAAAGCTGCGCTAAAATGGATTTTAAAAACCTGTTCCTCTCCTGAGAGCATTGTTAGTGTCATTCTGTGCAGGCTTGCACGAATTCTACTGAAATTTAAAAGCAACCATTTAATGCACAACAATGCTCTTAATTAAAATGCGGGGATTTTTTTTCTTTTCTATTTTTAAGTTTCTTAACTCTCCGGCATATTTTTCTTCAAAATAAAATGCCCGTCTGAAGGAAGCCGAGGACTGAATAATCAAATTATATGCCAGAGAGGCCGCGCATTAGAGGCATTATGCAAATTGCGTTCCCGCACAATTCCCGTTCTGATGCAAATCAGTTGACGTTTAAATGCACCCGAAATTATTCACAGCTGCAGCCGAAATGCCCTGTCCCAGTTAATGGGGAAAAAGTCTTTCTTCCCACCTATTGAGAGAAAACAAAAATGCTGCAAAATCCAACCCAATTTGGAAAACCGTCACCGAAGTAATTCGCAGAGAGTCCCATTCGAGCATTTTCTAGAAATCACGGGGAAATTTATAAATGGTGAAGGAAAGGCAAATTAAAATGTCTGCAGAAGTTCATTGGATTGCAAATAGATGTAAAAATATTTCGACGATATATATATAAGATTGAAAATTTGTAAAAGAAATTTAAATTTAAGAAAGATTTTATTCATATCTTAAAATGTATCTTTATACCTTAAAATCTTATCTTTTATATTATAAATTTCCTATTTCAGGTCAAAAATAATTTTATACTCATTTTCTTTACATTGTCATTTCGTAAAATGATTATCAATTAGATAACATTTTGTTCCTAATTGATAATCATTCAGAATCTGCTGCAAACTTTCGTGTGGCTTTAATTAAATCAATGTATTAACAATGCTGGTTTCTCACTACTTCTCAGAAGAGGGAAAATGTTATATATATAACTAATCTAGAATAAAAAAGTAATTTGTTCATTATTAAGTCAGAAGTAACCCACTGGATTCGAGCCAAGTCATCATAGGTTACGCATGTTTTCTGTTGTAGTTGTCGTTGTTGATGATAATGAACATTGGAAGACCACGATGTATGTTCACTCATTTTGCTTCCGTTATAATTTCATAAAAGGATGATCAATTAGGTAATATTTTATTTCTGAATCTTCAGCAAACTTACAAGTGTCTTTAATGAAATCAATAGGTTAACAAGTTTAGTTTCTTACTGTCTCAGAAGATGGAAAATATAAAATACACACCTAATCTAGAAAAAAAGAAAGTTATTCATTATTAAATCACAAGTAATCCATTGTATTCGAGTCAAATCGTCATAGCTTCAGCGTGGTTTTTTTAAATTTTTTATTTATTTTTAATTTTTTATTGTTGTTGAAGAACATTGGAGGACCTCGATGTATGTTTACTCATTTTCCTTCCACTATCAGTTTGTAAAATGATTATTAAAATTTATAGCATTTTGTATAAAATATACACATAATGAAGCATAAAAAGAAATCAATTCATTATTAAGGAACAAGTAATCCACTGGATCTGATATTGGAGCGCCTCGATATATGTTACGACAGATGTCGAAGAGAGGATGTCTACGGGAAATCTATTTATAACGTCCCCGCATTTGTGGGTTGTATGGGAGAAATTTGGAAAACTCTGGCCAGGCAAACTGACTATCCTTTACAGAAGCTTTACAAATATTTTCATAATCGACATCGAGTGACGCTGCCAGTGGTTTCGAACTGAAAGCCACTAGTACATTGAATGGTGGTTATTACCAATGGACGATTGGGCGTTTAGTCTTCTGATAGCTACTTTTTATATTATTTAAATTTATTACTATAAAAGTCTTATTTATCGGTTCTAAAATGGATGAACACAAAAAAATATCCTTTCTTATTAGAAGATATTGTAGACTGTATTATCATAACCAACGATGAATGGAAACCCGACTCGTGTAACTTGTGCTTCTGCTCACCATTAGGATTGAGGTTAAATACGCTGGCGCTCTTATTGTAGATAAAAAACGAGGAGGCTCGATGACGTTTGTGGTGTTCAGCATCTTGCCTCGTGAGTCGGACTATCTGGTGGGAGTTTTCTCCCATATGATACACAACTGAGGAGTAGTACTCTGCCTGAAGGCACCGTCCTCCTTCTTCAGTGATACGGATCCAAGTCATACTTATACTTACAGGTGCTCTAACACACAGAAGCTGCATCCATCCATGAGTAAACTCATGGGGTGTCCGTCCTGCTCTGCCGGACACTGAGAATTAGGCACAACACCAAGAGTGAATGTCAAAATTTTTGCAGACTGTATGCTTAGTAATATTTTCAGTGTAACGGCTATAACCTATATTAGACCTATAACGGCCTCAAGAATAGGGCCACTTTAAGGTTCACACTTTAAATATTATTTACACGACTATGCATACTTATATATATATATATATATATATATATATAAATAATGAACTCTGGATTACTATACAAAGAAATGATAAATTAAAAACAAAATTTGATCACAAGTGCACGTTTTATCAGAAAGAATAAAAAAGTTTTACAGTTTATATTTAATTTTTAGTATTAATTTATTAGAGTTTCAGTAAATACTTAATTACATTTTAGAAAAATAATTTGAAAATTAAGGTGTCATTATAAGTTTCTGGAATATGTAATTTGCTTTCAACTATTTTTGTTATTTACATACTCAATTTTCATACTTTTTTTATTATTGCACAAGGCCCACTGATGTTCCACCCTCGTCTTTCTAACAACGTCTACTTTTTCGTCTGCAGGGAGCTAGATAGCCCTAGGTAAGGGAGTTAGTGTGCAAAAAAAAAAAAAAGTATTTCAATAGAGAGAAACGTTGCATTACAACTAGGGATCGACATATTTTTCATTAAAACTCATATAAAAATTTTTTTTCCCCAGATATTTATAATATTATATTTTATTTTATTTCATACGATGGACTTTTGTACTAAATGTAATTAATTATTTGTAAATCACGTTGTATGTTAAAATTACGCTAAATCAATAAATGTTTAATCAAAATAAAATCATTTAATAAATTATAGTTTAATATTAACGAAAATTTAACTATATTAAAGGAATTTATTTCTAAAATATTTTTTGTGTTTTTAAAATTTAATTTATTCTTATCTTAATTTCCTGGCAATTTTTTTAAAATTTCATCTTGTACGCACGTAAATAAAAGTAAAAATAACTGGACATTAAACACATAAATAAATTAATATATATATATATATATATTTCATTTAAAAAATTGTATATTGAAAATTATTTAGTATATTAAATCTGTCGTTAAACTAATCTATTTCAAAATTATCATCATAATTTTAATGTTATTATAAATGAGGTAACGCAATTAAATTATCTGATAAAATAATCATAAATAACATAAATGTATAGTTAATATAAATAACATATTATACACAAGTAGTTTTATATTAGTCATTTAATTATTTTTGTACACTTTTTTCAAAATTACTTACAGAATAAGAACTAGGTAATTTAATAATTATCTATAAATTTGAAATAACAATATTGAATCTTGCATTTAAAATGCAATAAATTATTTTTATAGTATTATATTATTTTTATTTTCATATTAATCTTTACAGCATTTAATTACAGTACATTTAAATTAAATGCGGTAACGATAGTATGAAAATAAAAATAATATAATACTATAAAAATAATTTATTGCATTTTTAATGCGCGATCAATATTTTTATTTCAAACTTATTAGTGAATATTAAATTCATTCATATTCCATAAGTAATATTGAAAAAAGTTAAGAAAATAATTAATTAACTAATACAAAGGCCCTTGCGAGTTATAAATTTAATATATTTTTCATTAAAGCAAACAAAACTTTGCTGCCATCCATCTTAATTTTCTATCTTAACGAATGCGACCAAAGAAAACAAACAAGAAAACTTAATAACCTCATGTATGAATAATTTAAATATTAATTACGATGGTTAATATTTGCTCCCATGGGGCTACTCAGACAAAAATAAAATAATTATTATTTTAAACTCTTCCTTTATCACCAAAGTGGTCATTCATTTAGGGGGGAATATTTTCCCAACTTTATGGACAAACCTCTCAAGAACTTTCCTTTCACCTTTATTAACCATCTTCTCAAATTAGAATACACATCCATTAATTTAGAGGAGTTTTATGTTACTAATTAAGTGTCTGCTTTTATTAAAGTATCCATTATTTCGACGACATCGAGTATTCATTAGATTTTGCCATTGTGCGCCAAGTCCAAAACAAGTTCTAATAACAGGTCACTTTTTCCTTTGATTAAAATTATTTTAAAATTAAGAAACTGCATATAAAGTTTTGCAAAACTTGAAAAAATAATAATGAACTTGCATTAAAAATTCAAGTGGCACTGATGGATTAAATTAGAATTTTCTTTTTTTCTTTCTCTGGCGCATCTTCTTGATCTTCTTTTCTGTGAGTAACAATTACGTAGAGAAGTCTACGGGTTGGATTAAGACTTTAATAGTTTCCCTCCGTTCAAAAGCATTCATGATTCAGGGTAAGCAAAAAAATATATTCTTTCTAGAAAATTCAATTAACCAAACTTTCTGATTTGCATGATTAATTTCTTCAGTGAAAATTCTTATTAAAAAAAAATAAAACGTAACTTTATTATTTTTATTATAAAAGCGCTCAAACGAATGTACTGTTAATGAATTGTTTAAAACTTTTTCTTAAGATTGTTTTATAATTTTGGATTATTGGTGATTAATTTACAAATTCAATTGATAAATAAAATGATTATTCCTTTCTCGTAATTTGGAAATAAATACTTTCAGGATATATTGAAACTTCATATTGTTGTGTTTTTTTTTGTTTAAATTATTTCATTCTGTGGTTTTATTTTTAAATATGTCGTTAAGCTAGAAACGACTTTTTAATGCATGTCAAGGCTCTGTCTAAACACTGAATTGCGTTCAAGTATGTTAATTAGTTGGTATTTTATATCAATATATACTGAATATAGATTGATATATCAAGTTTTATGAGTATTTATGTAGGAGTATTATAAGCACTAACTTCCTCTTAACTTTTTATATGTACATTCAGATGAATAATTTTATTTAAATCTCAAAATAATCTGCATATCTTAAGCATACAATCTGCAAAAAAAGAATAAAATACAACTTCCGCCATTCATTATTATCATTGGGACTAATCCTCAGGGTCCGCCAGAGCGCGAGACACCATGAGTAGTCTACTTTGGGATTAATGGAAAGGGGTAGGTTCTGATGTGATGGCGCATTCGTAGCTTAAAGTCTGATTTGGCTCAGAGACGCTGAAGAAGAAGAAATGCAGTGACTTCAGAGTGAACATTTAGATGTGAACGACCCCGCATAGACGTAACGTAAGGCAGAAAACCCAGAAAAATTCCACCAGCTAGTCTGACTCACGAGGCAAGACATCACTCAGCGGAGGTCTGGCCGTTGGCACCACAGGTTTAAGGTTCGAAGCCTGGGGAGGGCATGGGTGTTTGTGAGTGGTACGGAATCCACGTTAAACTTTAGGTCCTGGTCTAGTTAGCCCAAAATGACCGTAGAGCGATAAACCAAAACAAATTAATATATCATCCGTCGGTGAGCATACATGGAGGTCCTCAATGTTCTTCAACAACAAAAAACATTCTTAAAGTATGGTGAGTATGGCGTCGAATGCAGTGAATAATTTGTGACATAATAATGAATCATTTCCCTTTTTTATTCTTAATTAGGTGTAATATTTTAAATCTTCTGAGATGCAGTGAGAAACTAGCATTGTTAATCTATTGATTTAATTAAAGGCACATGAAAGTTTGCAGCAGATTCAGAAACAAAATGTTATCTAATGGATAATCACTTTATGAAATGATAATGGAAGGAAAATGTGCATAAAATCATTTTTGCCTATTATAAAATTAAGTTTATCGAGGAATAGAAAATTTATAAGATAAAAAAAACGATTTTAGTATATAAAGATAAATTTTAAGATGAAAGTAAAATTTTTCTTAAATTTGCAAGCCTTTCTAATATTTATACATATAATCGGAATAATTTTACACTTATTTGCAATCCAATGAACTTCTGCAGACATTTTAAACTGCCTTTTTCCAAGGATATAAATCTCTTGAAACCATCTTCTACTTCACCATTTATACATTTCCCCCTGATTTCCAGAAAATGCTCGAATGAGACTCTCTGCGAATTACTTCAGTGACGGTTTTCTAAATTGGCTTGGACTTTGCAGTATTTTTTGTTTAGTCTCAATAGGTGGGAAGAAAGATTTTTTTCTCCATTAACTCGAAGAGAGCATTTCGGCTGCAGCTGTGAATAATTTCGGGTGCATTTAAACGTCAACTGATTTGCATCAGTTGGGAATTGTGCGGGAACGCAATTTGCATAACACCTCTAATGCGCGGCCACTCTGGCATATAATTTGATTACGCAGTCCTTGGCTTCCTTCAGACGGGCATTTTATTCTACAGAAAAATTCGCCGGAGAGTTAAGAAACTTAAAAATAAAAAAAAATCCCCGCATTTTAATTAAGAGCATAGTTGTGCATTAAATGGTTGCTTTTAAAATTCTGTAGAATTCGTGCAAGCCTGCACAGAATTACACTCACAATGCTCTCAGGATTTAAAATGAGATTTTTAAAATTAATTTTGGAGCAGCTTTTTTCCTTCTTCTTGAGAAATTCGCACAAATTTAAAGGAATAAACTCGAGCATTTTAACTGTAACCGTCGCATCTCGGTGGAGGTTTAAGGGATTATGTGGGCTGGTGGAATATTTTGTCGCGGAAGGTACCTTTTTCTTTTTATCTTTTGTCTTTTAAGTAACGAGATTTTAAGCAATCTGATTACAATTCGTTATTTTTAGAACCACGCATCTTTTAATTTTGTTTTAAAATTTATTTGAAATTAAAATTACTTCTATTTCGTCAGTTTTATTTGAATTTTAATCAAACAATTCCTTTGAATTAATTTCTTTCTTTTTAAAAGATAATATACATTTTAAGATTAGAATAATTATGCGTTTGCATTTAATTATTTGAAAATCAGATTAATATTAATCTTTTTCAGTCAAAGTTAAGAAAAAAATACCTTTACGTTTTCTCAAAGAATGAGGAGGTTTTACAGTTTATATCTAATTTAGAAAATGAATTTATTATAGATTGAGTAAATACTTAATTACAATTTAGAAAAATAATTTGAAAATTTAGATGTCATTATACGTTTCTGGAACATGTAAACATACTCATACTCAACATTACATACTCAATAGACTTTTCATTATTCTACATGCATCCTCTATAAATAACCTCCTCTTAGGTTAAGAGCAGGTTGGTTATAGAGGATCAATTTTAAGACTGTTAACTGTGCATAATGTATATGATTCAGATTTTATTTAATGTACTAGAAAATTATATTTTTTATTTTATTTTCAAAATCGGTATGAGACATTAGTTGCAACTTTTAAGGCTCGTTCCCATCGAAGCGAGAGACGTGAAGATTCAAGAGGCAAGCGAGAAAATTTTTTCGACCCCTTCACAGCGAAACGTCATAAATAGCATTGTGCCCAGTGAAGTTCCGCTTCGAGTTGAAAGTGGGTCAACTCAGAGCGGTGCATTTCAAACCAGTTTCAGGCGAACGGGGTGAGGCTAGTGATTGGTCAAATTTTTTCACTTACATCTTCTCGCCTCAGTGGACGCGAACCTTTAATAAAGCTATTCGTATCTTGAAGCAGTGACTGTAACATGTGCTACAAGTAAGAATTGAAATCGGAACAACTTACAAGCTAGCTACATAAGACCATATTTTTTTTTTTTGTAATTGTCTGTAAAAATTTCATATAAAGTTGTAAATAACAATTGCTGTTATTTTGGAATGACAGACATTTTTATTGATGGTTATTCGACAATCGACATTTAATTTAAATGTACTGTAATTAAATGCGGTAATGATAAATATGAAAATAAAAATAACATAATACTATAAAAAATAATTTATTGCATTTTTAATACACGATTCGATATTTTCATTTCAAATTTATTAATGATTATTAAATTCGCTCTGATTCTGTAAGTAATTTTAAAAAAGTTCAAGAAAAATAATTAATTAACTAATATGAAGGCACTTGCGTGTTATAAATTTAATACATTTTTCATCAAAGCAAACAAAACTTAGCTGACATCCATTTTAATTTTCTATCTTAACGAATGCGCCCAAAAATAACAGGAAACTTAATAACCTCACGTGTGAATAATTTAAATATTAACTAACATGGTTAATATTTGCTCCGATGGGGTTACTCAGGCAAAAAACAATAATAAATATTATTTTAAGCTCTTCCTTTCCACCAAAGTGGTTACTCCATTTAAGGGAGGGGGGGGATATTTTCCCAGCTTTGTGGATGCGAGTGTTTAATAACTGAACAAATAAATGAAGAAACCCTCTCAAGAACTTTCCTTTCACCTTTATTAACCATCTTCTCAAATTAGAATACAAATCCATTAATTTAGGGGAGTTTTATGTTACTAATTAAGTATCTGCTTTCATTAAAGTATCCATTATTTCGACGACATCGAGTATTCATTAGATTTTGCCATTATGCGCCAAGTACAAAACAAATCAGTTCTAATAACAGGTTTAATTTTTCCTTTGATTGAAATTGTTTTAAATTCAAGAAACTGGATATAAAGTTTTGCAAAAGTAATAATAAACTTGAATTAAAAATTCAAGTGGCACTGATGAATTAAAAATTAATTTTTTTTTTTCTTTCGCTGGCGCATCTTTCTTAATCTTCTTTTCGGTGAATAACTGTCGCAGAGAGAAGTCTTCAGGTTGGATTAAGACTTTAACAGTTTCCCTCCATTCTAGAGCATTAATGATTCTGGGTAAGAAAAAAAAATTCATTCTTTCAGGAAAATTCAATTAACCAAACTTTCTAATTTGCACGATTAATTTCTTAAGTGAAAATTCTTATTTAAAAAATAAATTGTTAATTTTATTATTATTTTTGTTATAAAAGCGCTCGAACGAATGAGTTGTTTATTGCTTAAACTTTTTTTCTCAAGATTGTTTTGTAATTTTTGATTATTGATGATTAGTTTTAAATTCGATTAATAAACATAATAATTAATAATTTCACATAAACGAGAAATAAATACTTTCAAGATATATTGAAACATCATTTTTTTTTTTTTTTTTTTTTTACATTTAAATTGTTACATTTATTGGTCTTATTTTTAAATATCTTGTTAAGTTAGAAAAGACTTTTTAATGTAAGTATGTCAGGGTTCCGGCTAAACACTGAATTGTGCTCAAGTAATTATATGGTACTTTATGACAAGATATATGGAATATAGATTGATATATCAAGATATTTGAGGGACCCACTCGTGGTTCCATGGCAGCGTGCGCCGCTGATGTGCATTAGGGAGGAGGTGTAATCCGCTGGTGGCTTCATTGTAGACACTGTTTTAAAAAAACTAGGAGATTCGATGGCGTTTGGGATGGTTCAGCATCTTGCCTTGTGAGTCGGCCTACCTGGTGGAACTTTCCCGGAGTTTCTCCCATTCGCTACGCAAATGCACAGTAGTCCCCCGGAAGGCACTGCCCTCCTTCTTCAGCGACACGGAGCCAAGTCAGTCGTCTATCTATGGGTTCTCCATCACAGCAGAAGCTGCCTCGCTCCTTCAATGAGACCATACGGGTTCTTGGACTTGGCTTAGATGTTGCTTTCTACTAAGTGGGATAAGAAAAAAAAATTTTATATTGAAATATTATAAGAAGTAACTCTGCTAATCTGAAAACATTATTAAGCATAAAATTTGCGGACATTCTGCCATCCTTAGTGTCCTCCAGCGCTGGACGGACACCCATTGAGTAATATACTCATGTATGGAGGGAAAGGGGGATAGCCTTTATACATTATCGATTTTCCGAGAATTTTCAAAGGACTTAGCTTTAAAAATAATTTGCAATTCCAATGCTACATCTACTTTGGCGTATATTGAATTTTAGATTTTATTTTCGCTATAGGAGAATAATAGTTTAAACAACTTTAGTTTATGTATATAATATAAAATCTCGAAAAGAAGAGTCCATAAAAATATATATAACAAAAATGCAACCTATGTTTTTTTTTTCTTAGTCCACTTGTCAGACAGCAACATATGAAGTAATTCTATGAATCCATGTTATCTCATGGAAAGAGGGGGTGGGGCAGCTTCTGGTATGATAGTACATCCGTAGTTAAAAGTCTGACTTTGCTCCAAGACGCTGAAGAAAAAGGGCAGAGCCTTCCGGGTATACTGTTAGGTGGAACTACACTGCATTTGCGTATCGTATGGGAGAAGACTCGATAAACTCCTACCAGATAGTCTGACTAACGAGACAAGATGCTGAACATCCCAAACGCCATCGCACCTCCTCGTTTATGAAACAGTGTCTACAACAAAGTCGTCAGCGGAATGAACCTGACCCTAAAGTTCACCTGTGATGCACGTTACCATTGAGCCACGAGAGAGGCTTCCATTCATCGTTGGTTATAATAATACAGTCTACAATATGCTATAAACAGAAATAGATATTTTTTGGGTTCATACATTTTAGGACTGATAAACAGGAATTTTAAACTATTAAATTTAAATAATAAAAAAATTGGTACTAAAAGAGTAAACTGTTGCTGTCCAGTGATAACATCCACCATTCAGAGTACCAGAAACTGTAACTTCGAAACCACTGGCCACGATACTCGATTTCGATTACGAAAATTTTTATAAAGAGTCTTGAATGGATAGCTAGATTGTCTGGCCGGAGATTTCCAGGTTTTTCCCCATACGACCTACAAATGCGGGGATGATAAAGCTGAAAGATTTCCACATATGTAATATCCTCTCTTCGACACCGCATACTTTAGTAAATAAAAATCAATGGAATACGA